>CM055895.1:15636786-16236786 GCA_029582155.1 Panopea generosa
TTCAAACAAGATTTGTCTAATAAGTTATAACTTATTCACAATTGACGTAAAATAAATACATGTGTTTTAAACAAAACAATTGAATTGCATGAAAGCTGAACGAAGAGCTAGCTTCACAAGGTATGTTGTAATGGACAGACAGATGGAGACTAGAATACAGACCAACATGTAACAGAAGTAACGTCATACCTGGCCATCTCGGCTGATCTGTACCCTCTTATTCTCGTTCCACGGGTTGAGTAAATGATGAGTGGTCTGGAACTGGATGTTACCCCTGGAAACATGGCACACCAGTGTAACATACATGTACATATCATGTCTAATATGTATTTATCACAGAAGTTATGGTGCAGGAGTGTAATAAACCATTCACATACATGTATCTTTTATATCAACCTAGTGCCCGACCTTACAAGTAATGTTGATTTGTCATGGTAAAACAATGTTATTTTGAGACATTGAGTCATACGATGACTGACGAAAACTAGTTTGCACCTTATTTCTTGTTTCTTACGATCTGAAAATTAAAACTGTAAATGTATCAGTATCCTGAGTTACATGTATGTGAATCTTACATTCATGTGCATTTATCATTTCATTTATTAAACAAATTGGCAAAAATGTTATGATGCTTGACAGAGCCTCGTTTAATATATTTTTGCTAACTTGTTCAATAAATTCAATAATAAATGAACACACTGTAAGATCCTCTGTATGTCATATTACATAAATGTGATAACCTAAAATCAAATAGTCCCCAACCAAAAATGATAAATCTTAAAGCATGTTCCTGAAAGTATCTGAATACCGTAAGAAAATGATTATTTCCCAAACTTTAATTGTACTGCATTAAAACTGTAGGAGGAGATTGCTGCTGACAATTAAGAGACACTACATATGTATACATATATATACATATATAGATATAGAGTAAATATAAACAAGGGGCATAACTCCTGAAATAATAGTCAAATCCGATGTGATAATAAATGCATGTATACACTTCAAGCTGATGAATGTACTTAGCTTCTATTATATTGCATCAAAACCTCAGAATGGTAAGCTGTAATGCCTGACAATCGGACAGTGATCATTTCTGTGTCCCTATGGGATTCTCTGAAAACACCGGGCAGGGTTTTCCATGATCCTCAAATTTTGCATTTTTGTCAAAACTATTTAATTAAATTACCCTTAAAGTTCTCAAATCTGTCTATAAAGTCTCATCAAATGGGGGGGGGGGGGGGGGGGGGGGGAGACAAATGACCCCCAGTGTGAGCGGGAACAAAACAGGGGACAAAAAGAAATTCAAACAGCTGTTACCATTGTAAAAAAATACCATTCACTGCTTACAACTAAGTTTCACCATATATTATCTAATTCCATATTTAATTTCAGATCAAACATAATCAATACTGAAATACAGGTAAATGTCCAGTTTACACTTACATTTAACACATATTTTCTTTTTAATTAACAAATAAGGAAAAACTTTGTTAACAACACACCTGGTTACCAAATCCCATCTTTTTGACATTCAGTTGTTATGATAACACATGATTCAGATAAATTATACAATCCAGGCGTGCGTTGCACAAAAAAAACTTGCAACAAAAATCATCATCAATGTAAACCAGCAATTAATAATTATATAATTGAGATTCATCAAAATGAATCATTTTTTACTCAAATCATACAGAAAATAATATATTTTCTTGATATACCATAATTTTAAACATTGACCAAAATTTGATCAAAGAATGGAGAAACTGTCAAACAGGCTTATGATGATTTTTAAGTTATTTTGTGAAATGCAATCCAGGTCGTCATCCGATCCCAGAATTGCCCAAACAACTTGTCTCCAACAAATATAACATTTTACCTCTTAATCCAGTCTACAGATAACACACCACCCCGGCCATTAAAGTCAGAAGATTTGTCAGTACCAATTATGGACGACATCTTTGCACAACCCTGGAAGTGGCCGCTACCACAGACAGAGAATATCAGTACAACGGTATTCCCATCCTATAAGAAAAATTACAAATCTATGCATAACATAAAGATACAATGTATTTCATAAAATTTGATATGTTCATTATCAAGGTATCAATTTTAAACATTTGTAAAAGCATCATTTAATAATATGTGAGTTTTAAGGAGTCAATAATTCTTGCAAAAGGATATAGTCATTTTACTTAATAAAGTGTGTTTTTTTCTAGTATAAAAATTACAGTTATATTCATTCATACTCAAAACTCCCCAAATGCCATCAGCAGCAAATCTATTGTTGATCTATGATTGATACATGTAGTTAAACTTTTGGTGTCTTACCCGGAAAGCTCTGTTGAGTTTCTTTTCATTACTCTTTGAGGTAGCCCAAGCCCCCTTACTGACAGACATATCAATAATCTTCTGACTACTACATTTCATAATGAAATATCGACATGGTCCTGTAACTGCTGAGCCTGGGTTGTTGGCCCGTCCACCGGAGTGGTACCCGCCAAACTGGTGACTGTCATGCGGTGACCCAGCACTGCTTGATGGACTATTAGTCAGAGAACCACCCTCAGACATTGTTAGTTCTGCAAAATATTTAAAATATTCTTTTTATAATTGTACATGTAGTTAAATATTTCTTTCATATCAAATCAAAATTGAAAGATCTTTTAGCTTTTCAATTTAATTTTTCACAATATTTTAAAACAATGCTGCATGAAGACAGTTCAGGTCAACTATTTTTTTTGTTTGTAAAATAAAAACAATAATAAACCATGCATGTAGAAGATGAATACAAATAGGAAAACATACATGTATATGTAGGTATCTGTAAAATGGGGTATAGCCATAAATAATATACACTCCAATGAGTTAAAAATAAGCCATCTAAATGAAGAATACTATTTCATGCTTCATACAACACTTCTCATGCTTCATACATCCCATCTTATGCTTCATACAATCCATTTCATGCTTCATACATTCCATTTCATGCTTCTTACAACCCTTCTCATGCTTCATACATCCCATCTAATGCTTCATACATCCCATCTTATGCTTCATACAATCCATTTCATGCAAATTTTATCATCAATTACACACGAGATGCAGATTACATCATTAATACAGGAACACACGATATGCAGAACAATGAAATAGTTGCTCAACTACAAATCAGCTGTGTGCAGCCATGAAGCACTTACAGACCGCAATCCGCTCAAGTACACCAAACGGACGCAAACGAAACGAATATCAAACGCGTTTTAAACGATATACAAACGGACTAAAAATGCGAACAAAACAATAAACGAAACGATAAACGAAACACGGACGCAACAGGGCGAACGATCCACGAATGATACAAAACGATAATGCAAACTTTAAACGCATCAAATATTAAAGATTCAGATATCCTCTAATATTGTCGTAGTTATATTGACAATGAAATAAATAATTAAACGAAATGATTGCTCTCTTTGTCATTTAAAATCTTTAAATTGCTATACCTGTAACTTTAATTTATTTTCTTTGTTATAAGTTTTAATCCTGAATTATCCGTGAAAAACTTTGCCTCGGGCATCGTTTCTTTACTTGTAAAAGTGTGATAAAACAATCAGGTGATGCATGACCTGCTTACACAACTACCCCAATTAACTGATTTAATTATCTGAACACCGATTTATGTTGCTGTTATATGATTACCAATCAGGAAAAGTTTTCACACAATTTTAGAAAATCTGTTTGTTACACCAAAACCTTTCCACTTAGGGCTTTTCCAGAATTGTATATAAAAATAGTTCATATATATATATATATATATATATATATAAAAATAACAAACACACGTAAAGGGTTTGTGTTTGTTTGTAACTGGATGTCTTCCAAAATGTTTGTTTTCAATATAGGCAATTGTTAAAAAAGATTACTATTAAGCTGATAGAGTTATTAATAACTACCCATACCTAAATTTGTGTACAGAATGAAAATGCTGTCCCTTTCACTATCACCTGGTGCCAATGTCCGATGACGTCATTAGTGAAACAAACATTTTATTCACTAAGTAGGTATCTTGGAAATTTTTGATGGAAGGATATCAGAGGAATTCTATTGGTGTAATGTACATAAAAGTCCTTGAAAGTGCCAGACGGAAGTACATGTACCAGCAATTTTAGAAGCCATGCCACAAGACATAAAACTTTTACGCTTAAAGGCATCTTTTTTATGGAAACATCCCCCATGCATTTACCGTAATGAAATAGAACGCGACGTTAAATGACGCAAGAAACTGTCAGAGTGACCACATTGCACATTGCCATGAGGTCAAAAATAAATTGTGTCGGAGTTATAGACATAAAGCGGTGCGTTCGCTACATAAATTAAGGCATGTGTATTTGTAAATATATTTATCTTTGCGGATTATATAAATTATTTTGTTTAATGAATTGTTATAATTGTTTTACATGACAATCTATCGAAATTCATAACTGGAATTAAAATTGGAAAAATACCTGTAAATAATGCATTATTCCTGTAAATAAAATATATACTTGCTGAAGCGTCTATACTCTGTTTCTTGCATAATAGCAGATTATACACCACTGCAGATATAAAAAACACGGACTGGTTCACATTTATTTACTATATACTTTTTCGATACAGTATTGTTAACTTTAGTATAAACTTTCAGTTGTGAAAAATTTAGGAAACCAGGTCAATGGTGCTGAGTACAGAAGAGTTTTGTAGCACAGTTCCCAACTTTGTATATGTACTTCTTTTTTCTAAGTGTGACTTAAAATGACCTATACACAAGTTAAAGGTCTGCAAATTCTTACCTGAGTCATGGTACTGTGTATTATCAGCAAATCTTCTTTTTTGTGTATTGTTGTACTGCTTTCTGCCTGGAGGTTCAATGTATCTGTCATTCCATCTCCCTCCAGGAGCACCTGAGGAGGTTTGATCGGAGCTGTTGTCTGAGAAACAGTCCCACAAATCAACTAACGCCTCTCCTACATATGGTTCAACTTCCTGAAAGTAGGCAAGGCAACAGCTGGTAACGTTTGATGTAGTGCAACTACAGTAGCTTACATCATCTTGCTGATTAAGTGCAATATATATAGAAACTTGAACTGTACACTCTTTTGGGTATTGGAATAATTTTTCATAATTTGTTTACAGTATTTGCATCCAGTTTTATTAGTAATGACACGTTTGACCAGCCTACTGCAACATGTCCTAACCAATATCCCAGCACAGAGCTAACCAAAATCCCAGCACAGAGCTAACCAATAGCCCAGCACAGAGCTAACCAATACCCCAGCACAGAGCTAACCAATACACCAGCACAGAGCTAACAGATACTCCAGCACAGAGCTAACCAATACACCAGCACAGAGCTAACCAATATCCCAGCACAGAGGTAACCAATATCCCAGCACAGAACTAACCAATATACTAGCACAGAGGTAACCAATACCCCAGCACAGAGCTAATCCATATCCCAGCAGAGCTAACCAATATCCCAGCATATAGCTTAAAATCCATCTACACCTGTGGGTAGTAGGCGACATGTCCTAACCAATATCCCAGCACAGAGCAAAAAATGCATATGTACCCCTAGGTAGTAGATAAACAAAACAAGAGCTGTCGGAGGGACAGCGCGCTTGACTATTTCCATGCTTTTTAAAATAACAGCTTTTTCAGACAATAAGTACCAAATAGAAGACAATTAAAAGTCAGGGGTTGTAAAATTAAACTATAATTATTGCTTATCTGTTAAAAATATATTAGCAAAGTAATTCACCAACTATTTTCATGTTCATTATCAACAGTTGTGATTTTCTGAAAACAACAAAGTGAATGGATGGCTCGTATTGCCTTAATATTATTTAATTCAGCAAGACATATAGGCCTATGCACTAACTTCACCTCAGAGGGCATTATATCGGTACCAATTCATGAAAAATAGATCTATAGTTGAAATAATCATGTATCAGCATGCACAGTTTATCACAGCTGGATACCCTTTCATGAAAAATATTAAAAATAATTAAATCTGAGTTTCAGGCATTCAACTTTGGTAAAAAATATTTTTTACGTTTCCCCTAAATAACATAATGTAAAAATTTTACCCCTTAAGGTGGGCCAATTTTACCCCCACGGTCATGGTTTTGAACAAATTTGGAGGACCACAAACTGACCCTACTTGTCAAACATCTAAGCTCAAGGCCTTGTACTACCAACTTTAACCTGCTAAAAACAACATTTCTAAGTCTGAGAAATGTGTGAGAGGAGCAGACTGATAGATATACACATATCTTCTTTATCTTGATAATTATCCTCTTCATGTCCGCGGTCCAGTCCAGTTATAGAGCATTAGACCCAGGATTGGGGGATTGTGGGTATGATCCTCCACCACGGCTATGTGGTGTCCTTGAGCAAGACATTTTATCTGCATATTCTTAGTACTGGTCCTACCAAGGAAGACTTCAAACAAGATTTGTCTAATTAGTTAGAACTTATTCACAATTGACGTAAAATAAATACATGTGTTTTAAACAAAACAATTGAATTGCATGAAAACTGAACGAAGAGCTAGCTTCACAAGGTATGTTGTAATGGACAGACAGATGGAGACTAGAATACAGACCAACATGTAACAGAAGTAACGTCATACCTGGCCATCTCGGCTGATCTGTACCCTCTTATTCTCGTTCCACGGGTTGAGTAAATGATGAGTGGTCTGGAACTGGATGTTACCCCTGGAAACATGGCACACCAGTGTAACATACATGTACATAACATGCCTAATATGTATTTATCACAGAAGTTATGGTGCAGGAGTGTAATAAACCATTCACATACATGTATCTTTTATATCAACCTAGTGCCCGACCTTACAAGTAATGTTGATTTGTCATGGTAAAACAATGTTATTTTGAGACATTGAGTCATACGATGACTGATGAAAACTAGTTTGCACCTTATTTCTTGTTTCTTACGATCTGAAAATTAAAACTGTAAATGTATCAGTATCCTGAGTTACATGTATGTGAATCTTACATTCATGTGCATTTATCATTTCATTTATTAAACAAATTGGCAAAAATGTTATGATGCTTGACAGAGCCTCGTTTAATATATTTTTGCTAACTTGTTCAATAAATTCAATAATAAATGAACACACTGTAAGATCCTCTGTATGTCATATTACATAAATGTGATAACCTAAAATCAAATAGTCCCCAACCAAAAATGATAAATCTTAAAGCATGTTCCTGAAAGTATCTGAATACCGTAAGAAAATGATTATTTCCCAAACTTTAATTGTACTGCATTAAAACTGTAGGAGGAGATTGCTGCTGACAATTAAGAGACACTACATATGTATACATATATATACATATATAGATATAGAGTAAATATAAACAAGGGGCATAACTCCTGAAATAATAGTCAAATCCGATGTGATAATAAATGCATGTATACACTTCAAGCTGATGAATGTACTTAGCTTCTATTATATTGCATCAAAACCTCAGAATGGTAAGCTGTAATGCCTGACAATCGGACAGTGATCATTTCTGTGTCCCTATGGGATTCTCTGAAAACACCGGGCAGGGTTTTCCATGATCCTCAAATTTTGCATTTTTGTCAAAACTATTTAATTAAATTACCCTTAAAGTTCTCAAATCTGTCTATAAAGTCTCATCAAATGGGGGGGGGGGGGGGGGGGGGGGGGGAGACAAATGACCCCCAGTGTGAGCGGGAACAAAACAGGGGACAAAAAGAAATTCAAACAGCTGTTACCATTGTAAAAAAATACCATTCACTGCTTACAACTAAGTTTCACCATATATTATCTAATTCCATATTTAATTTCAGATCAAACATAATCAATACTGAAATACAGGTAAATGTCCAGTTTACACTTACATTTAACACATATTTTCTTTTTAATTAACAAATAAGGAAAAACTTTGTTAACAACACACCTGGTTACCAAATCCCATCTTTTTGACATTCAGTTGTTATGATAACACATGATTCAGATAAATTATACAATCCAGGCGTGCGTTGCACAAAAAAAACTTGCAACAAAAATCATCATCAATGTAAACCAGCAATTAATAATTATATAATTGAGATTCATCAAAATGAATCATTTTTTACTCAAATCATACAGAAAATAATATATTTTCTTGATATACCATAATTTTAAACATTGACCAAAATTTGATCAAAGAATGGAGAAACTGTCAAATAGGCTGATGATGATTTTTAAGTTATTTTGTGAAATGCAATCCAGGTCGTCATCCGATCCCAGAATTGCCCAAACAACTTGTCTCCAACAAATATAACATTTTACCTCTTAATCCAGTCTACAGATAACACACCACCCCGGCCATTAAAGTCAGAAGATTTGTCAGTACCAATTATGGACGACATCTTTGCACAACCCTGGAAGTGGCCGCTACCACAGACAGAGAATATCAGTACAACGGTATTCCCATCCTATAAGAAAAATTACAAATCTATGCATAACATAAAGATACAATGTATTTCATAAAATTTGATATGTTCATTATCAAGGTATCAATTTTAAACATTTGTAAAAGCATCATTTAATAATATGTGAGTTTTAAAGAGTCAATAATTCTTGCAAAAGGATATAGTCATTTTACTTAATAAAGTGTGTTTTTTTCTAGTATAAAAATTACAGTTATATTCATTCATACTCAAAACTCCCCAAATGCCATCAGCAGCAAATCTATTGTTGATCTATGATTGATACATGTAGTTAAACTTTTGGTGTCTTACCTGGAAAGCTCTATTGAGTTTCTTTTCATTACTCTTTGAGGTAGCCCAAGCCCCCTTACTGACAGACATATCAATAATCTTCTGACTACTACATTTCATAATGAAATATCGACATGGTCCTGTAACTGCTGAGCCTGGGTTGTTGGCCCGTCCACCGGAGTGGTACCCGCCAAACTGGTGACTGTCATGCGGTGACCCAGCACTGCTTGATGGACTATTAGTCAGAGAACCACCCTCAGACATTGTTAGTTCTGCAAAATATTTAAAATATTCTTTTTATAATTGTACATGTAGTTAAATATTTCTTTCATATCAAATCAAAATTGAAAGATCTTTTAGCTTTTCAATTTAATTTTTCACAATATTTTAAAACAATGCTGCATGAAGACAGTTCAGGTCAACTATTTTTTTTGTTTGTAAAATAAAAACAATAATAAACCATGCATGTAGAAGATGAATACAAATAGGAAAACATACATGTATATGTAGGTATCTGTAAAATGGGGTATAGCCATAAATAATATACACTCCAATGAGTTAAAAATAAGCCATCTAAATGAAGAATACTATTTCATGCTTCATACAACACTTCTCATGCTTCATACATCCCATCTTATGCTTCATACAATCCATTTCATGCTTCATACATTCCATTTCATGCTTCTTACAACCCTTCTCATGCTTCATACATCCCATCTAATGCTTCATACATCCCATCTTATGCTTCATACAATCCATTTCATGCAAATTTTATCATCAATTACACACGAGATGCAGATTACATCATTAATACAGGAACACACGATATGCAGAACAATGAAATAGTTGCTCAACTACAAATCAGCTGTGTGCAGCCATGAAGCACTTACAGACCGCAATCCGCTCAAGTACACCAAACGGACGCAAACGAAACGAATATCAAACGCGTTTTAAACGATATACAAACGGACTAAAAATGCGAACAAAACAATAAACGAAACGATAAACGAAACACGGACGCAACAGGGCGAACGATCCACGAATGATACAAAACGATAATGCAAACTTTAAACGCATCAAATATTAAAGATTCAGATATCCTCTAATATTGTCGTAGTTATATTGACAATGAAATAAATAATTAAACGAAATGATTGCTCTCTTTGTCATTTAAAATCTTTAAATTGCTATACCTGTAACTTTAATTTATTTTCTTTGTTATAAGTTTTAATCCTGAATTATCCGTGAAAAACTTTGCCTCGGGCATCGTTTCTTTACTTGTAAAAGTGTGATAAAACAATCAGGTGATGCATGACCTGCTTACACAACTACCCCAATTAACTGATTTAATTATCTGAACACCGATTTATGTTGCTGTTATATGATTGCCAATCAGGAAAAGTTTTCACACAATTTTAGAAAATCTGTTTGTTACACCAAAACCTTTCCACTTAGGGCTTTTCCAGAATTGTATATAAAAATAGTTCATATATATATATATATATATATATATAAAAATAACAAACACACGTAAAGGGTTTGTGTTTGTTTGTAACTGGGTGTCTTCCAAAATGTTTGTTTTCAATATAGGCAATTGTTAAAAAAGATTACTATTAAGCTGATAGAGTTATTAATAACTACCCATACCTAAATTTGTGTACAGAATGAAAATGCTGTCCCTTTCACTATCACCTGGTGCCAATGTCCGATGACGTCATTAGTGAAACAAACATTTTATTCACTAAGTAGGTATCTTGGAAATTTTTGATGGAAGGATATCAGAGGAATTCTATTGGTGTAATGTACATAAAAGTCCTTGAAAGTGCCAGACGGAAGTACATGTACCAGCAATTTTAGAAGCCATGCCACAAGACATAAAACTTTTACGCTTAAAGGCATCTTTTTTATGGAAACATCCCCCATGCATTTACCGTAATGAAATAGAACGCGACGTTAAATGACGCAAGAAACTGTCAGAGTGACCACATTGCACATTGCCATGAGGTCAAAAATAAATTGTGTCGGAGTTATAGACATAAAGCGGTGCGTTCGCTACATAAATTAAGGCATGTGTATTTGTAAATATATTTATCTTTGCGGATTATATAAATTATTTTGTTTAATGAATTGTTATAATTGTTTTACATGACAATCTATCGAAATTCATAACTGGAATTAAAATTGGAAAAATACCTGTAAATAATGCATTATTCCTGTAAATAAAATAAATACTTGCTGAAGCGTCTATACTCTGTTTCTTGCATAATAGCAGATTATACACCACTGCAGATATAAAAAACACGGACTGGTTCACATTTATTTACTATATACTTTTTCGATACAGTATTGTTAACTTTAGTATAAACTTTCAGTTGTGAAAAATTTAGGAAACCAGGTCAATGGTGCTGAGTACAGAAGAGTTTTGTAGCACAGTTCCCAACTTTGTATATGTACTTCTTTTTTCTAAGTGTGACTTAAAATGACCTATACACAAGTTAAAGGTCTGCAAATTCTTACCTGAGTCATGGTACTGTGTATTATCAGCAAATCTTCTTTTTTGTGTATTGTTGTACTGCTTTCTGCCTGGAGGTTCAATGTATCTGTCATTCCATCTCCCTCCAGGAGCACCTGAGGAGGTTTGATCGGAGCTGTTGTCTGAGAAACAGTCCCACAAATCAACTAACGCCTCTCCTACATATGGTTCAACTTCCTGAAAGTAGGCAAGGCAACAGCTGGTAACGTTTGATGTAGTGCAACTACAGTAGCTTACATCATCTTGCTGATTAAGTGCAATATATATAGAAACTTAAACTGTACACTCTTTTGGGTATTGGAATAATTTTTCATAATTTGTTTACAGTATTTGCATCCAGTTTTATTAGTAATGACACGTTTGACCAGCCTACTGCAACATGTCCTAACCAATATCCCAGCACAGAGCTAACCAAAATCCCAGCACAGAGCTAACCAATAGCCCAGCACAGAGCTAACCAATACACCAGCACAGAGCTAACAGATACTCCAGCACAGAGCTAACCAATACACCAGCACAGAGCTAACCAATATCCCAGCACAGAGGTAACCAATATCCCAGCACAGAACTAACCAATATACTAGCACAGAGGTAACCAATACCCCAGCACAGAGCTAATCCATATCCCAGCAGAGCTAACCAATATCCCAGCATATAGCTTAAAATCCATCTACACCTGTGGGTAGTAGGCGACATGTCCTAACCAATATCCCAGCACAGAGCAAAAAATGCATATGTACCCCTAGGTAGTAGATAAACAAAACAAGAGCTGTCGGAGGGACAGCGCGCTTGACTATTTCCATGCTTTTTAAAATAACAGCTTTTTCAGACAATAAGTACCAAATAGAAGACAATTAAAAGTCAGGGGTTGTAAAATTAAACTATAATTATTGCTTATCTGTTAAAAATATATTAGCAAAGTAATTCACCAACTATTTTCATGTTCATTATCAACAGTTGTGATTTTCTGAAAACAACAAAGTGAATGGATGGCTCGTATTGCCTTAATATTATTTAATTCAGCAAGACATATAGGCCTATGCACTAACTTCACCTCAGAGGGCATTATATCGGTACCAATTCATGAAAAATAGATCTATAGTTGAAATAATCATGTATCAGCATGCACAGTTTATCACAACTGGATACCCTTTCATGAAAAATATTAAAAATAATTAAATCTGAGTTTCAGGCATTCAACTTTGGTAAAAAATATTTTTTACGTTTCCCCTAAATAACATAATGTAAAAATTTTACCCCTTAAGGTGGGCCAATTTTACCCCCACGGTCATGGTTTTGAACAAATTTGGAGGACCACAAACTGACCCTACTTGTCAAACATCTAAGCTCAAGGCCTTGTACTACCAACTTTAACCTGCTAAAAACAACATTTCTAAGTCTGAGAAATGTGTGAGAGGAGCAGACTGATAGATATACACATATCTTCTTTATCTTGATAATTATCCTCTTCATGTCCGCGGTCCAGTCCAGTTATAGAGCATTAGACCCAGGATTGGGGGATTGTGGGTATGATCCTCCACCACGGCTATGTGGTGTCCTTGAGCAAGACATTTTATCTGCATATTCTTAGTACTGGTCCTACCAAGGAAGACTTCAAACAAGATTTGTCTAATTAGTTAGAACTTATTCACAATTGACGTAAAATAAATACATGTGTTTTAAACAAAACAATTGAATTGCATGAAAACTGAACGAAGAGCTAGCTTCACAAGGTATGTTGTAATGGACAGACAGATGGAGACTAGAATACAGACCAACATGTAACAGAAGTAACGTCATACCTGGCCATCTCGGCTGATCTGTACCCTCTTATTCTCGTTCCACGGGTTGAGTAAATGATGAGTGGTCTGGAACTGGATGTTACGCCTGGAAACATGGCACACCAGTGTAACATACATGTACATAACATGCCTAATATGTATTTATCACAGAAGTTATGGTGCAGGAGTGTAATAAACCATTCACATACATGTATCTTTTATATCAACCTAGTGCCCGACCTTACAAGTAATGTTGATTTGTCATGGTAAAACAATGTTATTTTGAGACATTGAGTCATACGATGACTGATGAAAACTAGTTTGCACCTTATTTCTTGTTTCTTACGATCTGAAAATTAAAACTGTAAATGTATCAGTATCCTGAGTTACATGTATGTGAATCTTACATTCATGTGCATTTATCATTTCATTTATTAAACAAATTGGCAAAAATGTTATGATGCTTGACAGAGCCTCGTTTAATATAATTTTGCTAACTTGTTCAATAAATTCAATAATAAATGAACACACTGTAAGATCCTCTGTATGTCATATTACATAAATGTGATAACCTAAAATCAAATAGTCCCCAACCAAAAATGATAAATCTTAAAGCATGTTCCTGAAAGTATCTGAATACCGTAAGAAAATGATTATTTCCCAAACTTTAATTGTACTGCATTAAAACTGTAGGAGGAGATTGCTGCTGACAATTAAGAGACACTACATATGTATACATATATATACATATATAGATATAGAGTAAATATAAACAAGGGGCATAACTCCTGAAATAATAGTCAAATCCGATGTGATAATAAATGCATGTATACACTTCAAGCTGATGAATGTACTTAGCTTCTATTATATTGCATCAAAACCTCAGAATGGTAAGCTGTAATGCCTGACAATCGGACAGTGATCATTTTCTGTGTCCCTATGGGATTCTCTGAAAACACCGGGCAGGGTTTTCCATGATCCTCAAATTTTGCATTTTTGTCAAAACTATTTAATTAAATTACCCTTAAAGTTCTCAAATCTGTCTATAAAGTCTCATCAAATGGGGGGGGGGGGGGGGGGGGGAGACAAATGACCCCCAGTGTGAGCGGGAACAAAACAGGGGACAAAAAGAAATTCAAACAGCTGTTACCATTGTAAAAAAATACCATTCACTGCTTACAACTAAGTTTCACCATATATTATCTAATTCCATATTTAATTTCAGATCAAACATAATCAATACTGAAATACAGGTAAATGTCCAGTTTACACTTACATTTAACACATATTTTCTTTTTAATTAACAAATAAGGAAAAACTTTGTTAACAACACACCTGGTTACCAAATCCCATCTTTTTGACATTCAGTTGTTATAACACATGATTCAGATAAATTATACAATCCAGGCGTGCGTTGCACAAAAAAAACTTGCAACAAAAATCATCATCAATGTAAACCAGCAATTAATAATTATATAATTGAGATTCATCAAAATGAATCATTTTTTACTCAAATCATACAGAAAATAATATATTTTCTTGATATACCATAATTTTAAACATTGACCAAAATTTGATCAAAGAATGGAGAAACTGTCAAATAGGCTTATGATGATTTTTAAGTTATTTTGTGAAATGCAATCCAGGTCGTCATCCGATCCCAGAATTGCCCAAACAACTTGTCTCCAACAAATATAACATTTTACCTCTTAATCCAGTCTACAGATAACACACCACCCCGGCCATTAAAGTCAGAAGATTTGTCAGTACCAATTATGGACGACATCTTTGCACAACCCTGGAAGTGGCCGCTACCACAGACAGAGAATATCAGTACAACGGTATTCCCATCCTATAAGAAAAATTACAAATCTATGCATAACATAAAGATACAATGTATTTCATAAAATTTGATATGTTCATTATCAAGGTATCAATTTTAAACATTTGTAAAAGCATCATTTAATAATATGTGAGTTTTAAGGAGTCAATAATTCTTGCAAAAGGATATAGTCATTTTACTTAATAAAGTGTGTTTTTTTCTAGTATAAAAATTACAGTTATATTCATTCATACTCAAAACTCCCCAAATGCCATCAGCAGCAAATCTATTGTTGATCTATGATTGATACATGTAGTTAAACTTTTGGTGTCTTACCTGGAAAGCTCTGTTGAGTTTCTTTTCATTACTCTTTGAGGTAGCCCAAGCCCCCTTACTGACAGACATATCAATATTCTTCTGACTACTACATTTCATAATGAAATATCGACATGGTCCTGTAACTGCTGAGCCTGGGTTGTTGGCCCGTCCACCGGAGTGGTACCCGCCAAACTGGGGACTGTCATGCGGTGACCCAGCACTGCTTGATGGACTATTAGTCAGAGAACCACCCTCAGACATTGTTAGTTCTGCAAAATATTTAAAATATTCTTTTTATAATTGTACATGTAGTTAAATATTTCTTTCATATCAAATCAAAATTGAAAGATCTTTTAGCTTTTCAATTTCATTTTTCACAATATTTTAAAACAATGCTGCATGAAGACAGTTCAGGTCAACTATTTTTTTTGTTTGTAAAATAAAAACAATAATAAACCATGCATGTAGAAGATGAATACAAATAGGAAAACATACATGTATATGTAGGTATCTGTAAAATGGGGTATAGCCATAAATAATATACACTCCAATGAGTTAAAAATAAGCCATCTAAATGAAGAATACTATTTCATGCTTCATACAACACTTCTCATGCTTCATACATCCCATCTTATGCTTCATACAATCCATTTCATGCTTCATACATTCCATTTCATGCTTCTTACAACCCTTCTCATGCTTCATACATCCCATCTCATGCTTCATACATCCCATCTTATGCTTCATACAATCCATTTCATGCAAATTTTATCATCAATTACACACGAGATGCAGATTACATCATTAATACAGGAACACACGATATGCAGAACAATGAAATAGTTGCTCAACTACAAATCAGCTGTGTGCAGCCATGAAGCACTTACAGACCGCAATCCGCTCAAGTACACCAAACGGACGCAAACGAAACGAATATCAAACGCGTTTTAAACGATATACAAACGGACTAAAAATGCGAACAAAACAATAAACGAAACGATAAACGAAACACGGACGCAACAGGGCGAGCGATCCACGAACGATACAAAACGATAATGCAAACTTTAAACGCATCAAATATTAAAGATTCAGATATCCTCTAATATTGTCGTAGTTATATTGACAATGAAATAAATAATTAAACGAAATGATTGCTCTCTTTGTCATTTAAAATCTTTAAATTGCTATACCTGTAACTTTAATTTATTTTCTTTGTTATAAGTTTTAATCCTGAATTATCCGTGAAAAACATTGCCTCGGGCATCGTTTCTTTACTTGTAAAAGTGTGATAAAACAATCAGGTGATGCATGACCTGCTTACACAACTACCCCAATTAACTGATTTAATTATCTGAACACCGCGTTTGACACGCAAAACGAACGCATTTGAAATGCATTTTTGGTGTACTTGAATGGATTACAGTCTGTACAGCTTGTTTACAACGTGATCTGTGATCACAACTCTGTCTGGGACTGCAGTTAACAAATAAGAAAAGTGGGTTTTCCTGGATTCTCTTACTTCCTACCACATTAAGGTACCTTGAAGTCTTCACCTGCAGCATCAAGTGTAATTTACATAAACTAGTACTGTACCTAATGTATTAATGTAATGTTTCCAAGCAATATCATTGTTTTGATAAAATAGAAACATACTTGGAGGCAAAAAATCTTTCCTCTTTGGTGGTGTACTTGTTGCTTTCTTGGCTGAAGTGGAGAAGAATTTGTGTCTACTGTTGTCTGCGTATTCATCATGTGCCATGTTATTCCGGCCACTGCCTCCGCCCGACATACTCTCATCAGCTGGAATCAAGAACGACAACCTGACTCATATTCATATATAGTCACCACTGAGGCAAATTAACAATTTCATCCAAAGTGAGGTCATACATAAGTCTCATCAAACAGTGTATTATGTGTTTATATTAAGGTATATTGCATCAACAAAGTTATTTTAGCAAACTTCATGTTTTAAAGATACAAACAAACATAATTGTGGACAAACAGTAACAGGGACGATTGACAGTAGGCGAACATTAATAATGACAAACGTGATATTGGTCATATCTGTCATGTGGATATCTTTAGTAACTTTCTCAGTTTTGAACTGAACCCAAACAGGCAACATCGAATTTTTTAAATTTTTCTACTTTCATGAATGTCTACATTGTCAAACAAGTGTTAATAACAAGGAGAGGCAAACCAAGATGTTCTTAACTGTTTAACTTGACAAGTGAACTCACACATGGGTCTGGGTCTCTGGCCAATGCCAGCTGGTTGTTGGAGCCCAAGGGCTTGTTCCTCATTGGTCAATGCATTCACAACAGCATTAACCACAGCCTGAAATATGTGGGGAATAAGATATAGTTAGTATATGCAATATATAACTATTCACAGATGGTAATCATATATGAAGTAAAGCATGAAGAACACAAGTGGGATCATTTACTTATCTTCTAGAAGTGATCTTCGCAATTCTGAGATATGAACACATGTGCAAGATAGTTATAGTCTATATGTATATCAATAATGTTACAATAACAGTATTAAACAAACATAGACAAATAAACATAATATTTGAAATAATACTGTGTTCCCAGCCTAATCTGGTTTATCATTCACTTATTTTTAATAACACAATATGTAGATTCATTTATAAGTTTCAACAAGAGGCCCAAGATGGGCCTAAGTCGCTCATCTGGTTTTACATGTCACTTCCTTGCAAATTTTGAAGAACTTATAAGTTTAGATGAGAAAAATGAAAATTATTTCCATGTAACATGAAAGTCACTCTACTGGACTCCAATGGACCATTGTCTCTAATTTCAAGCAGACTCCTGTTACTAGTATTTGACAAGACTCAAACAGCAGTATGATGATAATTATGATAATTTTATCTATTGTCCCACCAGTTTCCAATATGGGCGACGCCCCCAGAAGAGAATTAGTAATTTTAGATTTTTGGAGGATAGTGCAGAGATATAGAAATCCCTTTTGTAGCATTCCTGGTTCTTTTACATGCCCAGTGTTAAGCACAGATACATGGACTTCTAGTTTTGTTAAAGTCTCATCCCAAACACTGATTAGTGTTTTTAGTTTGAGGAGTGGGATATCAAACCTGCGACCGAGCCAGGCTCCTGGGCTTGCAGTTGAAGGGTTTACGACTGGACCATTTATCTGCTCAAATAACAGAATGTATATATAAGGTTTTATTTACCCTTGCGCTTTGAACCGGTCATTTTGGCGAGCATATACAGCAGTATCAGAAAATTCTGATTTTATGCTTTAGAAAACAGTAACTTTGCAATGGTGGGGGGTTCATGTAACTCTTCTGTCCATTAATTTTATGTTAAATATTTACTTTAATACTTTTATTGATTTTTTATGATATCTTTTTTTAGAACATATACATATAAACTTATTGAATAGAAACAACAACAAAAAAAGTAATAATAGGAGGTAATAAAATCATTAAATAAGATTTTTGTCTTCACCATTTTATCCCTTTCTGGGACCCTGCTGGCCCTTGATGGATATTAAATACCTTTTAAAAGTCTCCGGCTCAGCTGTTATGACTCAATAATACTCCAGACCTCAAGATGATTAAAATAATTTCAAAAATAACTGATAATCAAAGAACTCAAGGTTCTGAGAGGTGCCGTTTGTTTGTTTGTTTGAATATTTAGTCATCGCTATGCCACCTTGGGCTAAAAGACGATCGGTTAACCTAGCTTCTTTTTCCTGGGATCCTGAGCTAAAAAGAAAAATGGTATTCAAAGGTGAATATTCAGTTGAATTTTGCAATTGTCTACTTATATACATATCCTACACTTATCTACCTCATCCATCTGGGACCAGGGTTTGGATGGCGACCTCATTCTACGCAGGAACAAACATTGCCACTTCTGACACAGTTTTACTGACAATGCTGCAGCCTGAATAAAATACAAGTAACAAACTGGTAACTATGGTAATTGGTAAACATCTATTACTGTTTAAAGACACAGTACAATCTTAGTGATACATACAAATATACATATTACGAAAGTTTATTCCAGATTAATTTTAGGTATGAGTATATTTAAAACAATTATGAAAACTTGTAAATATCTTTTAAGCTTTTTCAAGCTACATCTGACCAGTTGCAGCCATACCAAGACAGAATATAGTTCTTATATAAATATTTGGAATTTGTCTGTTTGCCACGGAATTCCAACAACCTAGAAACAATTGCATTTAAGAAATTAAATTGATTGAATATTTAGCATCATTATTATGCCATTGAGGGCTAACAGACAATCAGTTAACCTAACCACTGTTTCCTGGGATCCTGAAAGATTAACTAGTACTCTAGCACACCCCATCTCCGCAAGTAACTGATAACTTTCCTACTTGAATCGGCTGTGAGAAAGGAATGATAATGAGACACAATGTTGTATATCAATCATCAAGGAAACTGTTGTGGGGCGGGGATTCAAACTCACAACCCCTGGATTGATAGTCAGATGCTCTACCCACTGAGCTAATCAGATCTGGCAAATTAATTTGAGTTAACACAACACATCAACACATGCTCAATACCTCTGCATCAACTTCGAACGAGATCCACTCCCCCAACTGTAGTGTAGAGTTCTTGTTGTCTTCTAGATCTTCATTCTCACTGTCACTAGTGTAACCATGGAAACCAGAGTTCATCTCATCTGATAAACCAAGATATAGTTAAGTCATACAAAAAGTTGAATGCTCTATGATATATACACAATACTTAGTCTATACTAAAAATGTTATAAAATTTGGTAGAATAGAAGATAGTTGTGGCTACAGAACTATTTATTGTCAAATAAAGTTAAAAACAATGCATGGTATTAAATATAAAGACATAATAGATAATATATTTAAGGGGAAAGACCATATTATACTTTCAAATATATTTGTGTTTCCTGTCTCAAACTGTAAAAACTCATTTTCTAAAAATCTTCAGTTTTTACACAATCACAACAACTAAGTAGTTACCAAATGTTTCATCGGTCCCATCTTTCAAGGCATCTGGAAGGAGTTTGGCCAGTCCAGCAAATATTGCAATGGTTATTGGGGACACAAGTGTACAGCATCGTACACATGCCAGAGTGCCAGCACGAGTCATCTCCTCATAAATCAACCAATCAGATGGAACTGTGACTATGTCTTCTTTATGTGGAAGAACGGAGAAATTATGTATCACCACTTTCATCTTGCTCCTATAAAAAAGACATTAAATAAAACAAATTTTAACAGTTGCTACAAATGAATGATATCATAATTTTTATTTTCTTGATACTATGTAATAAACGCTAGAATGAATTATTCAATCTTTTATATGTATGATCAAATCAGATACTTATGGGAATCGCAGAAATTTACAACATACAAGTCCAGAACTAATCACAGTTTTGATCACAAATCAATTCCAGTTCTAATATTGGCAAAGCCCGTTAAGTGAAATAAGCTCACATACTGAGCAGAGTCTGACAATAGGCGACATATATAAGCTCTATTTTTCTTGTTTTAATCCTCACTGACTAGTATCATAACTATGAAATCTGCCATCGTCTGTCACTATCTTAAATCTTCAATTTGTATGGTCGAAATGCAAGATTAGGCGAGATGAAAAAGTATTTACCTTGTCCCATTCTGTTGATTTTCCTGTAGGTTTAAATGAGGGTAATTTACATTTTAAACTAAAGCTATCACTGAAGGTGATGAATACCCCCGAATGCCGCCATGACAGAAAAATGGTTTACCATTGTATGAAGTTTTATTAAATTATATCCAATAGTTTTAAAGTTATGCTCCAGACAAAAAAAAATACTTAATAAAAGAGAATGTTATGGATTGAGATTTTTGTATTGTTAATTTTTTTATGGTTTTGTTAAAATTAAAAACGGTCTTTTTAATTATTGTGCAATGTACAAGCTTTCATGGCAATCAATAAATGTTATACTTTTTCGAGTTATGTTGAGGGACAACAATTTTATGGATAAGAAACGAACAAGAGCACAAGGAATACAATATCGAACCTGCTTTGCTCGAACTCCATGTATTCATCAACTTGGTTCTTTCATGAACTTTATTAAACTGTTATCACTGATGGCTTTTTATGAAGAAGACAGTTTATAAACATTTGGCAAAGTCTTTGTATACAGTTCATTACAAATGACACTGCTATGATTTTGGAGCAATTGAAAGTTTGAACATTTATGCATTGTTTGTTAACAAATAGCATATGTTCATTACATTTTTGACACTTGAACTCTATTATTAAGTATGGAACAGTTACTACGGTGCACTTGTGGGTTTAGTGCACTTTATAACATAGTTCTGGGTGGAACTGCCAACGACACTATGAAATGGTCACTGTAGTACGTCGGAATAATGTCTAAAGCACTGTCGACTAAATCTCTATTTACAAACAGGAGATCCAGAATACTGCCTTTACGATGTGTAGGTTGTTGTACCAAAAGATGAAAGCCGTAATATCGAGTAAGAAACAAGGACAAAAGTTTGACAAGAAACAATTTTTTTATCAAAGGGCAATAACTCTGTAATTAGCAAGAATAAAGAGTTATGTATGAAGTTTGATGAAATTCCATCCAGTACTTTAAAAGTAATGCTCCAGACAAGGGAAATATATCAAAGGGCAATAACTCTGTAATTAGCAAGAATAGAGTTATGTTTCTTGTACACTGCACTTCCTGTCATTATATTCTACCATTGTATGAAGTTTGATGAAATTCCATCTAGTACTTTAACAGTAATGCTCCGGACAAGGGAAATATATCAAAGTGCAATAACTCTGTAATTAGCAAGAATAGAGTTATGTTTCCTGTACACTGCACTTCCTCTCATTATATTCTACCATTGTATGACGTTTGATGAAATTCCATCCAGTTCTTTTCAAGTGATGCTCCGGACAAGGAAAATTGCAACGGACAGATCGACCGACAGACCGACCACAGGGTGACTCCAATATACCCCCTCAAAATTTCGTTTGTCAGGGGTATAACAAGTGAAGTCCCCTACCAGTTGATAACAATAATTTAATAGGTTCTTATATTTACCAACAATATTTTGAGAGCTGTGTTCATCTTAAAAAACTATCCAAAATGATCCACGGGAAATGTGGACAGGTAAGTTGGAAAATAAGACAATTATTCTATAGGTAGAATTTTTCATCTTGCTATGCTGAACACTTTTGTGCAACATATGGAAATATGCAGCTACCATTTGCGTACGTCCTGTACGTGACCTTGATATTTGATGCAGTCACCCAGGTGTTGCACACAGCGCTTCATCATGTTATGCTGAACACTTCTCAAAATCAGTCCATGCAATGGAAGTAACAGGCTTGACATTCACCAATGCAGTATATGGAAATACACAGCCTCAATATGCTTAAGTTCTGTAAGTGACCATGAACTTTTAGGTAGCCGCCCAGGTGTTGCACATGACACGTCTTCATGTTATGCTGAACACTTCTGAGAAGTAATTCGAAATCAGCCCATGCATTTCAAATTCCAGGCCAGGCACAACCAACAATGCAGAACATAAAAATACACAGCCACCACATGCCCAAGTCCTGTATGTGACCCGGACTTTTGAGGTAGCCGCCGTGTTGTTGTGTGTGACACTTAGTCATGTTAAGCTTAACATTTCTTGACATTGCGTCATGTTAAGCTTAACACTTCTTGACATTGCGTCATGTTAAGCTTAACATTTCTTGACACTGCATCATGTTAAGCTTAACACTTCTTGACATTGCGTCATGTTAAGCTATACATTTCTTGACATTGCATCATGTTAAGCTTTTCTTGACATTGTGTCATGTTAAGCTTAATACTTCTTGACATTGCATCATGTTAAACTTAACACTTCTTGACATTGCGTCATGTTAAGTTTATCACTTCTGGTTAGTTATTCGAAAATTGCTTAATGCATGTGGAAGTTACAATGCTGACACGTGTGGATGACAGAACAAACAGATAGTCTCTGATGGAATCGAGCAATCGTATAGTCCCCAAATCGTTTTTCAACCTGTAGGGGACAAATCTGTGCTTGAAATGATTTTGTCTTGACCGAAGCAAATCTTGAGAAAAGACATTAAAATTAACGCCACTCTTATTGATTAGTTCACAATATAAAGCATCTAATAAATCAGATAATATTAGACCAATTAACCAAAATGGAAGAAAAGTGTACAGTACATGTAATATGAAAAATGTAAAATGTAAGTGATTGTCCATATTGCTGTTGGATACAATGTCCATTCATTTGTTTGGAAGACCGTCCCTAGCATTCTCTGATGTGTAATCTGCCTAAAATCTTAAATCAGTTTAATTGTTTGTCCATTCATGTTTTGGGCAGACTGTCCATAGCTTTATTTGGTATGTAATCTATTCAAAATTTTTGGTCCAAATTGTTATTGGATACAGTATCCATTCATATGTTGGATAGTCTGTCCACAGATTTATTTGGTAGGTACAGTAACTTACTGAAAATATTGGAATTAAGGTGTCCTTGTTTGTCGATATTGCTGTTGGATAATATGTCCGTTCTGCTGCAATGTTATGAATGCAATATTGACAGACTGCGTTTATTTTGCTATGGAATCAATAGTATTGACAAGGAAATGTAAAGTATCTAACAACACAAACTGACAACACAAGCTGACAACACAAGCTGACAACTGTATTTTTGACAACGATTTATCTGGCTATAATATTTCTGACAACACTGACAATACAGTCAAACCTGTCTTAAGCAACTATCAAGGGAAGGAGCAAAAGTGTCTTTAAGACAGGTTGTTGTTTAATACATGTAAACTTTCTCTGACAGCATAGAAATGAGAAACAGCAAATGTGGCTGCTCAAGGTGTGACCACTTACACATGTTTGACTAATGACTTAACTACTCTACTTAACCAGAAATTGTTGTACCTGACAAGATGTTTGCTGTACCTGACAAGATGTTTTACTTACTGAGATAATAGCATTCCCTTTTGTTTGTCCACTCTGATAACGCTAGGGTATGCTCCTGCACACAATGCTGCTTTCACAACTGCCCAGGTCTCAGAGTTGGTGTTAAGGTCAAAGATGTCACCTCCACCTTGGGCTCTCACGAATCCTGATGCACTAAGCTGACCTAGAAGCTGGGCCCTGACATACATGTAAAAACTTAAATGAAAATATCCTTTCTGATATCTCAATGTGAAGTATTACTTTGCTTGCATAATTATGACCTGCAAAAAAACCTTTTGTAAATTGTCTATATATTTTACAAAGTCATTTAAAGTGACATAACCAGTATTGGTATATACTTGTTTTATAAAGTTTAATTGACAATGCCCGAAAATTTCCGGATATAACCAAGATCAGATATGCTAAATCATTTACGTTATTCCATGGGTCAGGTCTAATTCAAATATTAGCGATAATAGCATTGTTTTATTTGGAAAAAATGCACACTAAACATACTGCATATCAACATATATGATATATAAACTTCCAAACTGTTTCAAACAGGTATATAAAATGTAAGGTTTTGAAAAAGTTAACTACTTTTGTTTTACATGACGTGTATCTTGCTTTGTTTAAAAACTATTTTTGATTATTTTACTCCCATTAAATATTTTACCAATACAGTTGATGTTTTGTGACAATAGTAACAACTAAACTGTTAACTGTCTCCAAAACATAGCACACACAGATTTGTATTTCTACCTACCTCATGCCTACAACCCTCTCCATGACAGCTGAGGATATGAAGTTTGTGGTACAGAATACTTTCTCCCTGCCATCTGTACATGCTTTCTGCCATGACTGAAATCATTTATCACATTATGTTATATTATATCACATATACTTTTTGTTTTAAGACTATTTATTAAAGGAGGGTCTTATCATTTTACATCAATTGTAAAAATAAGTTACCCCAAACAAATGCCCACAGGGCAACACATTTTTCAAATGGAGTGCGTTTTTTTTTCCAGTTACACAAACAAATACACATTACAATTAGGGTTTCTTTTTAGTTACAATACATGTACATCAAATACAAATATATATCTTTTTCGGACCCATATTTCTATTCAAGGAATACTGTATGAAAATAGAAGTTGCTTGATCAATGACAAGACACCACTATTATCTCCCTTGAGTACTCTGGACCTACAGATAAAGGAAGTAGAAATTAACCTTTAGTTATCTTTTTCTTCTTTTTTTCAGGGCTTTGTGTTGTAGTGATGTATTTTTCCTACCATGTGTTTCATGGTTAGTTTTTTAGAAATCACCACTGAAAATTTCATACTGATACCAGATTTCTAGGCAATTCTGTGTCATTTTAGAATTGTTGGTTTGAGCTACATCATGGGTGAATTGTTTACATATTATTTTCCTGGAAACTAATAAGTATTGCAAAACCAATAAATTAAAAAAAAACATGGTGAAGGTATGCTTTTTTTCCTTTACAACTGTAGATCTTTTACCAGTGAAGAATTAGGACAGATTTTGTTTTTTTACTGTGTTTTGGACATAAATGTTACAATAGAGCCCTATGAGAAATGTAATAGTGGTGTGAGACGTATAGCTGTGGCAGGGGGTCCAACCCACTTGTACCATTATTACCATCATCTAAAGTGTAATATACCTGGAAAGCTCTGAGCAGTACCATGTGATCACTGTATGTGGAAGCTGCAAACTCCTTCTTGATTTCCTTCATTCGTCTCTTCTCATAAGGCTGGGATTGTATCAGGACTGTAATAACAAATAAAAGGGACAAAAAAATTATTTGGTTTCAACTTTAAAACACATATCATGTTCTATGTGACAACCGATTTTATTTATGTATAGAGATTGAAGAGTTTGAATCCCAGCAAAGCCAAAGTCTATGATGATTGATATATGACATTGCGTCTCGTCATATCTCTTCCACCACTGATTCACACAGGAAAGTTATCAGAAACTTGCCGAGATGGGTGTGCTTTATTACTGGTTAACCATCCAGGATCCAAGGAAAGAATGATCAGGTAAACCAATGTTTTATCATTGAAGGCATAAAAATAACATAAATTATTCAAACAAATCATGTTGCATTGACATAAATCTTAAAAGAGCCACTACTCTTTATGACCATTTTCCTAATGGGGGGATCCCTAGTCTGAGGTTATACCGCTGGAACATTATGCTTAACTTAGTAATACAATAATTCACTTAATTGGGTTTTGAAGTGGCTGTTTCATTCAGGTGACCGCTCAAAGTATTTTGACGAAGATATTGGAAATACAAAACTGGCCGTTAGCTGTTTGTTCAGTATATAGTTTTGTTATCAGTCTCATAAATGTATAATTTAATACATACAGGGATCTTTGTATGACAGGGAACACACTATGGTAAGGACTGGGTCCAGACATTTTAGTACTATGGCATTGAGAACCATCTTGCCAAGATGAGGCTCCACAGGGAGGTCAGCGAGATGACGGCCAAGCTCTGTCAACTCCTCAGTTTGGTCTAAAGCGTCCATTAGCTGAAATTATTCATAAAGTCATACTTAACCATTGGCCTCCTGTTCACATCAAGGTGTAGTTTCTGTACTGTGGGATATTAATTATTGTCTTCTACTTGGAGAATGTCAGAAGAACAAATACAGTTTTATAAATTAGTCCACTTTAATGATATTATTGTGTATCAATCCAAACTTTTATCTCTGTTGTATGAACCTCATTATCTAGGCACAAGTTCACCTCACATGTAGCAAATGTGATTGATATAAAAAAAAACAACAACAATATGAACCAGAACTAAGGCCAGTTTGATTACTTCCAGTTGTTGATGAACAACATCATTTATCAAGTGATTTCATATTGGCCCAGTTATTACACCTTGAACAGTAATATAAGCACATGGCCTAAAACAATTATAGCACTCCTCTGACCAATAAATGGGCCAATGTTAAATCACTTGCATGTGTTAGTGCATAATTATCAATATATTGAATATTGTCATAAATAAAACAAGAAATGTCACTGGTAAGTGTTACATGCCAACCAAATGGTCTGTGAAAATAACAATATATTTTATAAAAGGTAGCAATGTACCCATGAATATCAAGAGTCATGGACTAACCTTTCAGACTAGACACACAATTTCATGTTTTTTTGCATTAAAATGTGACCTTGACCTCTAATGTAAAGGTCTGGGTATTTCTACTGGTAAATACAGGTGACACACCATCATGACATGTTGATCACTTATGTCAAGCTATTTTAAAATCCCTCCATGTAAAACAAAGTTACAAACCAGACATGAAATATCAAACAAACTGAAAATGTGACCTTGACCTTTGAGGTAAGGTTCTGGGTCTTAATGCAACACTTTGTCATGTCATGCTGATCAATTAATAAATTGAGCCAGGTTTTTGAAATCCATCCAGGTATGATAAAGTTACAGACCGGATCTGAAATCTCAAACAGACTCAAAGTGTTGTCGAACAAATTCAAAGTACGACTTGATTTTTGAGGTACTGGTCTGGGTCTTACGTGTGACACATCGTCATGTCATCTTGATCAATTGAGCCAAATTAAAGATAAAGTTACAGACAGGAAATATCAAACAAATTGAAAGTGTGACCTTAACCTTTGAGGAAAGGTTCTGGGTCTTACATGCGACACTTCATCATGTCATGTTGATCAACTGAGCCAAGTGTTTTAGAAATCTATCCATTGGTGACAAAAATACAGAAAAAAACACGAAATCTCGAACAGACTGAAAGTATCGTCAAACAATGTTAAATTGTGACTGTGACCTTTTAAGTGGGATTCTGGGTAGTATGCGAGACACATCATGTTATGGTGATCATTTGTAGCAAGTATTTATGAAATCCATCGACGCATAACAAAGTTACAGGCCGGACACGAAATCTCACACAGACTCAAAGTGTTGTCAAACAAACTCTTTTTTAAAGTGTGACCTTGACCTTTAAGGTACGAGTGTGGGTCTTACGCATGACACGTTGTCATGTTATGTTGATCATTTGTAGCGAGTATTAACAAAATGTTTCTATGCATGACAAAGTTACAGGCTTGACACGAAATACTGGACGGAAGGATAGACGGACGGATACTGCGATTATTATATGCCACACCAAAAATTTGGGGCGGGAGGGGGATACAAAAACAGTATTAAATTACCTTTATGCTGTATATCAATGAATTTATAATATAAAATAAAATATATTCATTCTTTAAGGAAGTTACTGAAATTAATCTGTTTGTTGCACTACACCAGAGTTGAATTTATTATTTTTAATGGGCTTTAACGCCATTTTCAACACATTTCTGGTTAAATATAGTTGCACATCCAGTTTTATTGGTGGAGGAAGACCTCAGAATAAATCCGAGTAGAACCAACATTCTTCAGCAAATAACTCCTTAGCAGTGAGAGGTAAATGATCTTGAGATGGCACCTTAGACCAAAGAGGATGTTGTTCAAACAAACATAAAATTAAACTTAATTGATGTTTAAGCTAACTTTCTCAAATACTTGGAAGTAGGAATCTGAGCAGTGATTTGCAAATGTATCAGGACTTTCTAAGAACATCAAAATCTGATAAACAACAAATGAAGGCAGCACACTTTACCACACAAGTCATAAAGGCCACATACTGTGAAATCATTAATTTTCATTGGTTACTAATTTTCGTGGATTTCATGGGGAGGCTAGACAATGAAATCAAATACCCACAAACTTAGTTTACACTATGTAATGCTGCCAACATATTATTTACCTCTGTGTTCATATGCCTACGTGCATCACATTGTGGTAAATAATCCATCCTTTATTTATATATTTTCTTTCGTCATATTGCATCAATATTTTCATTGATAATTTTGTAAGCAGTGTAAGAATCTTTAATTCTATGCCCATCCGCTGATAGACGTGTGTGTGTAGCGATATGTGTTATAATTTACCCCACTCAAATGTCAGAGGTACTAAAAATAGACCGTCACCTTGTAGCTAAATGCTATTGTGTTGAAACAGGTTGAAATAATGTGATGTATAGACCTACGGTAAACATTGTTTAAAAAGTGTAAAACATTGTTAAGGGACAGAATGCGTGCGTACAAAGAAAACTAAAACACAAGTTTCTAGTGGAGTAATATCTTTTATTTACTGGTATTTTTTATTTAATTCTATTGTTTCTCTTTATGATCATTTTTAATGAATAAAACAAACAATCTCTTAAAAGTCGTAGTACATTCATTTACTGTTCATTATCACAGTCACGTGAAAAAAAATCAAATACAGAAAGTAAAACTATTAAGTTATTTATAACAATGGTACCATACCTTCAACAAAGAGACAGCAGATTGAATTACTGTGAATGGAGGAGGTTCAGGCGCCTTTGCCAAGAAAGATGCTATTGGTTCACTGACAGGGGCCAACAACTTGGTTTGCAAACAAAGCTCCTAGAAAAAATAATGTAAACATGTAGCTTTGTTGTATGGAGAATGCTGGACATTTTATATTTTTTGTTATTCTTATTTCAAAAAATCTAGAACTGAAACAACATACAATTAATTGCAATATTGATTGAGTAAGTACGTATAAATATAATTAAACTTTCTGATATAAAACACATTGTGATACTGTTTATATGCAAAAAATTGTTTAAACTTAACATTAATGCCAAGTTCTGAGTAACAGTTTCATTCCAGTCCTGTAAATACTGATCTTTCAATCTTCTTATAAATGTATTAATAAAATACATCTCATTACCAACACCTTGACTTTCCAATACATTACCAAGTTCGTTCCTTACACTAGACCATGCCTAAGCACGGACACCCATTTTTTTATTAACATTTCTATCATCATTGACAACAATTAAGTTGTTTCAACAAATCTTTAATTTGGCATTCTTAGTATTTTAAACCAATACTTTATACAGCATTTGTATGATTTAATAAGAGTGGAAATCTAAAGCAGTCTCCTTACAATAGCAATGGCATAACAAGTATTTTGTTTAAAACACATGTATGCAGTGCTTACAAGCACAATATTTGACCCTTTATAAATCAATAATTGTTTCTAAAGCCCACTTTTTGAACCTGTATCATAATTGCAGATAGATTTTGTTATTGTTATAAAATATTCCAGTCTTGTAAGCTATTTTTACTGTTTTTATACATAACAATCATCTTACAAATTGCTATATTATTTTTTATAAAATATTCCATTCTTCCTCCATTCAATAATTCACAATGTTCAAAACTTTAAAAAAAAAAGTGGAGTTTTATTTGTTTTGGTAAACATGATATAATATGAAATAAATGCAAAGTAGTCTATCATCGAGAGCCATCATCGTTACATGTATGTTTTTGTTTTGCAAAATTCGTAACTTTTCTTAATCTTTCCTGAAAGTTTCCCCAAGAACACAATTAATATCAAAATGTTCAATAAGCAAGAGAGATAAATGAAAATGAGACACAATGTCTCATATATCGATCGTCATGGAAACTGATACGATCCCTTGATTGATAGTCAGATGTGCTATGGACTGACCATAACAGATCTCGACCCCATATCCATTATTCTTTGACCTAGTACAATACTTCCAGATGTACATGAAGAAAATTTGTCATTCTTTAATTAAGTATTTTTCTCTGGCCTAGCTATCAAAATTCATTTTTACACAATTGTTTACCTGGAGAGAACACCTCAGAAGCTCTGGTGTTGCATAATCCAACATATGCTGATACCTGACTTTACTGAACATATGGTAGCAAACTCCGGGTCTTAAACGACCTGCCCTGAAATACAAATGGAAGAATTGCAACATATGATTACCAATAGAAACAAGACACTTTTAAACCATTGGCAATGTGTTCAGTGATCCATTTCTCTACATGTAGAACAGTGTAAAATAATTAATATGTAAGATTATGATAACCAAACGTGCCATAGTGAAATGTTAATGTTTATTCCACAGGAATAGAACACAGAAATTATTACAATATTAGAGCCCATAAACTATTTAATAAGAAGCACACTGACCTGCCCATCCGCTGTTTAGCACTGGCTTTAGAGACCCAATTACTCTTTAATGTTGTGATTTGTAGCAAGGCATCAAATATTTTCTGCAAAAGAAGTTGACATGATGTGTGAGATAGCTTGAATAGGAGCTTAATGGCATTATCTAACATACAGCAGATTATACTGGCACCTAGTCCTATCTAATGTGTACATGCATGTGAAGCGACGGAAAACCATGGTCCTTCCTTCAACAGCAACTGGCAATAGCCTCAAATTCTTATTGACCTATGCTTACTACCTCATTGTTATTCAAAAGTTTTTCAAATTATCAACTATGGTTTTATAAGTGACTGAAGACAACACTAAGATAGGTTTGAACCGTTTTGCATACACAAACATCTGAGCAATTGTAAAGTTAGCCATGTATATTTAATTTATACCTTTAGGCAGTTAAAGGACTTTCAGCAAGAAGGTTCCTATCATGATTTTTAAGTACATGTTTTAAGTTTATTGAGATTTTCATGTGTACAACTTACAGGCCAAACTGCCATGTAACAGCAGGAAGATGGCTCTTGGGCATGTTTAATATAATTCAATACATGATTCAAATCAGAGAACCCTTTTCGAAATTTTCACAGTCAACGCATTAATTTTGTAATAATGTTGCATACAACTAGATTATTGTTAATACATTTAATTGACAAAAAGCTAATTTCCAAGAAGTGTTTACTATATAAGGTTTAAAAAAAAACTCCAACTGCCAAAAATTTGAAATTTGAGAGAGATGCACTCTATACACATGGATCTGTGTCTGTTCACCATCAGCAGATAGCCTAGTGTAGTATTGTAATTTGATAGTCTCCTCTTACAAATATTTACTACCCTGGCAGTAAAAGTTGGGGGTTTAATATAGATATCCATCTTTAAACTATGTTACAATGTCACACACATTTTAAATATTTGATCTGGAATGAGTCTTTAATTTCAAATGCCTGTAAGTCTCGTCAAAAACTAGATACAATAAAACAGCAGGATGTCTTACCTCCTTCACTTTACCAGTGTTTATAACATGAACTACGTCATCAATTGTTATACTCGTCTCTGCTATGTTTGTGGCCAAGATCTGAAAATAATATTCAAGTTTAACATCCCCAGTGTTTGTACTATAATTATGGTATTATCCTTCATAAGTTAATCCCAAATTTTGAATAAAGCTTTTTAAGGCTTTATAATAACTTTTTTTTCCACTCACAAATTACTTAATCAGAGGTCCTCTGTGAATGAGTGGTCTAAGGCTCTGTCTCAAGATCACTAACCTCTCACCCCTAAGGTTGTAAGTTTGAGTCCTGCTCGTTCCAAAAACTTTATGCGAGAAAGCTTCTAGTTACTTGCGGAAGGACGGTGGTTCTACTCAGTCTGAGGTCTTCCTCCACCAGTAAAACTGGATATGCCATAGATAACCTGAAATGTGTTGAAAATGGTGTCCAAAAAAAAATAAAATTACTTGATCATGTTAAACATAGAGATGAGATCAATACCATTTCTCATTCTGGACCACAAAAACAGTTACATACTTTCAAACACTTTTAGGTGGATGATGCCTTTTTAAATTAACCTTCCTTCAAATGCTTGGCACTAAATCAAAGAGCATAATGATCTATTCATGCAGAAAGACTATGGCTTGTATATTCATGTTCTCTTATTCTAATATTGTAGTAAGTTGGCAATGGGGGATTTGTCTAGTTAAGATAAGTGTGCGCAGTACTACTTTCTTGCCATAGAACTAGCTTAAGTGGTGACATTGGTAGAGTGTTTGTTAAGCACAAAGGAGGTGTAGGTTTGAATCTTTGCTAAGGTCACCAATTTTTCTGGCAATGTTTCTGGTTTAATACCCAAGTAGGTATTGTATGAAGTTATGCCCAAATGCCAAAATCATTATATTATTGTTGTTTAGATGTTGCAATTATTGAATATGTCAAATATCTCAAATTTAGCGCGGATGTATGTAGGACTTTTGTAAAAAGATTAGTATAAAAAGGTTAGCGGCAACATCCGTGGAGTTTTCACTCATAGCACACAGGAGGTGTGAGTGTGTTCAAATAAATTTTTCCAGTCCAGTTACAATTTATCCTTTTGCAACTAGAAAATTATAAAACAAGTTTCAGATATCTTTAAAACACAAAATGTTTCACATAATGATGTTGTGTGTAAAATCACAAGCTACATTTATGTGCCTGCCTTTATAACTTTTTTATCTTACACTTTAATGAACTCAAGCCTCAACTATAAGATCCCGCACCCAACTTATTGAACATAACATACCAAACTTTTTTCCATTTTGTTGATATACATAATTTTGCAAAATACAAACATACTATTTTCCTGACACCTTGTGGTGATGTTTCAAACACTTTTTTCTGATCTGTGGACTGCATTGCGGAGTGAAGCAGGAACAGAGAATACCTCCCACTTCCGAACCGTGGATCCTCATCAATTGTGTTCTTCAGATTTACAATGTCACCATAGCCAGGTAAAAAAATCAGAACAGCACCTAGAGTGTTATTTAAATTTATCAGACTTATATGAAGCTTGTATTAATTAAATTAATACAACAGTAGTCAACAGTATCTGTTTTATGCTTTTTGATGTATTATAGATATTTCTAAGTGGATTATTTATGGTAATTCACTGTTTTAAACAGTTAAATTATTACAAAAATTTTTTTTATATTAATCTGATAGTATCTGATGGCAAATTGAGGTCAAAATAAACAAAAAATAAAGAAAATTTTACTTATTTTGGCTTAAGATCAAGTAATATTAATATTTCACTTGTGGCAAGCCACTCATGAGAATATGCCTTTGGTGATCTGACACGAGATGAAATATAATTCGATCTTACACCAAACCAAACACATATCCTAAATATAGTATACAGTCAGTATATTGTATGTGCATGAACAAGAAGAAGCGATATACAGGTAAAACAACTGATCGTTTAGAACAGCACATTTTCCAGGTGAATATGAGCAATAGTACTAGTGCCATTTGCTGATTTAAACAGTTGATCCCTTTAAAGAGGTGAGTGTTAAAACATGCTGCATAATTTGAAAATGTCAAAAACCCATGACATTCCTTCATCACTGTTTTTGGAAGAAGACTTCCATATTGATTTGAAAACTTAACAAGTATGCAGATCTGTTTGTAGTCATTTTATAAATTAACGAAACAAGTTTTCTGGCTGACAAATACAGTGATGAAGTAATGTCATGGATTTTCAAGATTTTCAAATTATGATTATGATAAACTAAGCAATGGAGACGAAGATGATTTGTTGATTTGTCAAGAATTATTACTGATGGTTACACTTCAGATGACAAAGGGTGTATATTTATTGATGGGTCAATGACAATCACTGATGGTTACACTTCAGATGACAAATGGTGTATATATGTTGATGTGTCAAGGATGATCACTGATGATTACACTTCAGATGTACAATGGTGTTTACATGTTGATGTGTCACGGATGGTTACACTTCAGATGACAAATGGTGTATATATGTTGATGTGTCAAGGACGATCACGGATGGTTTCAATTCAGATGACAAATGGTGTATATTTGTTGATGTGTCAAGGACGATCACTGATGGTTACACTTCAGATGACAAATGGTGTATATATGTTGATGTGTCAAGGACGATCACTGATGGTTACACTTCAGATGACAAATGGTGTATATATGTTGATGTGTCAAGGACGATCACTGATGGTTACACTTCAGATGACCAATGGTGTTTACATGTTGATGTGTCAAGGATGATAACTGATGGTTATACTTCAGATAACAAATGGTGTATACATGTTGATGTGTCAAGGACGATCACGGATGGTTACACTTCAGATGACAAATGGTGTATATCTGTTGATGTGTCAAGGACGATCACTGATGGTTACACTTCAGATGACAAATAGTGAATTTTTTGTTTATGTTTCAAGGACAATCATTGATGGTTACACTTCAGATGACAAATGGTGTATATTTGTTGATTTGTCAAGGACGATCACGGATGGTTACACTTCAGATGACAAATGGTGTATATATGTTAATGTGTCAATGACAACCATTGATGGTTACACTTCAGATGACAAATGGTGTATATATGTTAATGTGTCAATGACAACCATTGATGGTTACACTTCAGATGACAAGTGGTGTATATTTTTTGATGTGTCAAGGATGATCACAGATGGTTACACTTCAGATGACAAATGGTGTATATATGTTAATGTGTCAAGGATGATCAGGATGGTTACAATTGCATTTATATTTATCAAAATACACCTGTACCCAATTTGCATTGATTGCGTCAAAAAGGTTTCCCAAATGTTTATCCAATCTCATTTATTTGAAAAGTCAAACTACTCATTGCTCGGTAAAAAGGTTCACATGTATGTCTTGGGAGTTGTACAATTGTACATAAATTTCCTACTCTTTGTTCCAATTCCTTGTATTACTAAATGTTTTACCTTCTGGTTGAGTGGTGACAATTTTGTGTAGCAGGGAAACAATCAGGTCTGTGTCTACTTTATCATCGTCCCAGCAGTGCTGATACACAGACAGGGTCTCTTTGTCTTCTATACTCAGCAAGTCATCCTCCTCTACTGTATCAATATCACCTATCTCACACGACAACCTGGGTACCAGAAAATACAGTCAATTATTATCATATCTCACATGCCAACCGTGGTACCAGCAAAAACAGTCATATCTCACACGACAACCTGGGTACCAGCAAATACAGTCAATTATTATCATATCTCATATGCAAACCGTGGTACCAGTAAAAACAGTCAATTATTATCATATCTCCCACGACAACCTGGGTACCAGCAAATACAGTAAATTATTATCATATCTCATATGCCAACTATGGTACCAGCAGAAACAGTCAGTTATTATCATATCTCACATTACAATCTGGGTACCAGCAAATACAGTCAATTATTATCATATCTCACACGTCAATCTGGGTACCAGCAAAAACAGTCAATTATTATCATATCTAGCAGGCCAACCGTGGTACCAGCAAAAACAGTCAGTTATTATCATATCTCACACGTCAATCTGGGTACCAGCATAATCAATCTGGGTACCAGCAAAAAAAGTCAATTATTATCATATCTAGCAGGCAAACTGTGGTACCAGCAAAAACAGTCAATTATTATCATATCTCACACGACAACCTGGGTACCAGCAAATACAGTCAATTATTATCATATCTCACATGACAACCTGGGTACCAGCAAAAACAGTCAATTATTATCATATCTAGCAGGCTAACCGCGGTACCAGCAAAAACAGTCAATTATTATCATATCTAGCAGGCTAACCGCGGTACCAGCAAAAACAGTCAATTATTATCATATCTCACACGACAACCTGGGTACCAGAAAATACAGTCAATTATTATCATATCTCATATGACAACCTGGGTACCAGCAAAAACAGTCAATTATTATCATATCTCACACGACAACCTGGGTACCAGCAAATACAGTCAATTATTATCATATCTCACATGACAACCTGGGTACCAGCAAAAACAGTCAATTATTATCATATCTAGCAGGCTAACCGCGGTACCAGCAAAAACAGTCAATTATTATCATATCTCACACGACAACCTGGGTACCAACAGAAACAGTCACTTATTATCATATCTCACACGACAACCAGGGTACCAGCAAAAACAGTCAAATATCATCATATCTCATATGACAATCTGGGTCCCAGCATAAACAATCACTTATCATATATCATATGACATCATGAAAAGGTGGGCACCAGCAAAAACAATCAATTGTGTCCTACATCACAACCTGGGTACCAGCAAAAGAATCAACATAATGTTCACGAGTAATACAGACAATACTTTTATTTCTTAAATGACATGATAAATTCACCATCTAACATTATATTCATCTCATTCATAGGCATGGTTGAGAGAAAAGACATTTAAGTTTTAAATTTGTAGAAGTCAGTTTGGCAGTTAAAAACCTATCCAATACAGAAGTTTCAAAGATAAAATATTCTTATATGTATTGAAAAAAAAATCTGGCTGCTTTTCAGATTGCTGCATCATATCATTTATATATTTGTCAAAAAAGTAAAGTATTTGTGGGAGAAAAATAACCCCTGAGATTTGATGTAACTTAATTTTGATTACTGACAAAAGACTTGTGTACTGTGTACATCATAGATATCTACAAAACTCTTACATATGTTCCTCTAGAATGGAAACAATATTGTCCCTCTGGAACATCTTTGCCCAATCAAGAGCCGTAAACTCATTTGAGGCTTTCAGTCCAACAGCAGCACCCATATTGAGTAATTGTTCTACAACTACTGTAAATCCATGGCCAGCTGCTATCATCAATGGTGTCACACCTGTCTCTGAGTGCTGGTAGTCAACTGGAAGGCAGTAAGATTAAAGGTGGGATATCAGGAAAAAATGCTTAAACGTTTTAAAAAAAAAAAATAATTTAAAAATGGACACAAACCATCTCATTATCATAAATAAATAAAATCCAAATGGTTTGGTATATCAAATCCACCAAATCTTGACAAAAACAATATTCAATCAGAGTGGTAAACAAAATCCCAATTCTTAAAACAAACAGTAATTGAGTAGTACTTGACACCTTCACATTATTATTCTGACGCTTTCTAAGACAAAAAATTTACAACATGTTAACCAGTGTGATCGATCAAATTAAAATCAAAATGAAATCATGCGACTCATTTGATATGTCAAAAATTTATTTAATTTAAGCGAGAAAATATATTGTAGTCTTAACTGGAAGTGAAGGCAAATTTAGGAAATCCCTTTTCAATATATTATTTTGGCATATTTAAATAGATATCCTTACAATACAGGATCAGTAAGTTTATATTGGGATTGGGAAAAAAATGTTTATCCAATTTAAAATTTTGAAAAATCCTTATATACTTCTTTTAAGAACAAATAAAAAGTTAATGTAGAAACAAAGAATCAAATCGCATGTAGAAATAAAGAATCAAACTGAATTATACCAATCAAATGGGTATATTCATGCATGTACATGTTGGCTTAAGACTATACATGCAAACATGAAATGAACACATTACATCCATACCACTGTTCTTCAAATAATATATCATTTATTACAAAACGTTCTAATACGAGTTCCCATAGTGGTTTGAAATGACCTACTGCTTAAGGCACTGTTGTCCTTTAGTTAGGATGAAATAAACTGACCATTTCAAAGAGGTGATCACTTAATAAATGTACTTTATATAGGCAATTACTATGGGAGGGGACTGAAGTGGTCGTTTAATACAGATGAGCAGTCACAACAGGATTTTTTGTTTTGTTTGAATATTTAGAACCATTTTTAAGCCATTTAGGGCTAACAGACTATCAATTTACTAATCACTAATTTCTGGGATTCTCGAAGGTAAACCAGTACTGGAGTACACTCATCTCCACAAACAATGGATACCTTCCCACTTGAACAAGCAGTGAGAGATGAGTGACAATGAGATGCAATTTTGTATATCAATCATATATTAATCATCACAAACACTGTGGCTGGATTGGGATTCCAACTCACAACCCCTGGATTGATAGTCAGACACAACCCCTGGATTGATAGTCAGACACAACCCCTGGATTGATAGTCAGACACAACCCCTGGATTGATAGTCAGACACAACCCCTGGATTGATAGTCAGACACAACCCCTGGATTGATAGTCAGACACAACCCAGACACAACCCCTGGATTGATAGTCAGACACAACCCCTGGATTGATAGTCAGACACAACCCCTGGATTGATAGTCAGACACAACCCCTGGATTGATAGTCAGACACACTACTGACTGAGCTAACCAGGCCTGACACTCATAAGAGGTGACTGCATGAACAAGTTAGACTGTAACAAGAATCTTACCACTGACATTTTCTGCAACAATGAGATGAAATATCCGGGAGACGATATCCTCATCCCCAGTGATGAAACAGTTTGACATATTCTGTTCCATATCCTTTGCGACCCATGGTTCCAGCTCTTCCTTCTCCTTCCCCAGACCCAGCACAGCCAGCTGCCTGATGTACAATGTTTAACATTTATGTTTAGTTGCCTGATGTACAATGTTTTAATATTTATGTTTAGCTGCCTGATGTACAATGTTTAATATTTATGTTTAATTGCCTGATGTACAATGTTTAATATTTATGTTTAGTTGCCTGATGTACAATGTTTTAATATTTATGTTAAGTTGCCTGATGTACAATGTTTAATATTTATGTTTAGTTGCCTGATGTACAATGTTTTAATATTTATGTTTAGTTGCCTGATGTACAATGTTTAATATTTATGTTTAGTTGCCTGATGTACAATGTTTAATACTTATGTTTAGTTGCCTGATGTACAATGTTTAATATTTATGTTTAGTTGCCTGATGTACAATGTTTTAATATTTATGTTAAGTTGCCTGATGTACAATGTTTAATATTTATGTTTAGTTGCCTGATGTACAATGTTTTAATATTTATGTTTAGTTGCCTGATGTACAATGTTTAATATTTATGTTTAGTTGCCTGATGTACAATGTTTTAATATTTATGTTAAGTTGCCTGATGTACAATGTTTAATATTTATGTTTAGTTGCCTGATGTACAATGTTTAATATTTATGTTTAGTTGCCTGATGTACAATGTTTTAATATTTATGTTTAGCTGCCTGATGTACAATGTTTAATATTTATGTTTAGTTGCCTGATGTACAATGTTTTAATATTTATGTTTAGTTGCCTGATGTACAATATTTAATATTTATGTTTAATTGCCTGATGTACAATGTTTAATATTTAAGTTTAGTTGCCTGATGTACAATGTTTTAATATTTATGTTAAGTTGCCTGATGTACAATGTTTAATATTTATGTTTAGTTGCCTGATGTACAATGTTTAATATTTATGTTTAGCTGCCTGATGTACAATGTTTGATATATGTTTAACTGCCTGATGTACAATGTTTTAATATTTATGTTTAGTTGCCTGATGTACAATGTTTAATATTTATGTTTAGTTGCCTGATGTACAATGTTTTAATATTTATGTTTAGTTGCCTGATGTACAATGTTTTAATATTTATGTTTAGCTGCCTGATGTACAATGTTTGATATATGTTTAACTGCCTGATGTACAATGTTTGATATATGTTTAGCTGGCTTAGTACAATGTTTGATATGTTTATCTGCCTGATGTACAATGGTTGATATATGTTTAGCTGAAGGGGCACAACTCTGATGTGCCTGATCACATATACATGTTTGGTATATTTTCAAACTTAATCAGGCTATAGAGTGATCACAACAGTTAACTGAAAGACATGACATACCAGTTAGCTTTACATGTCATCACAAAATCAACCAATGGAGGTAAAGTAGTTGTTTCCTGAATACCATGGGATTCTAAAAATATTCACTGACTGTGTCTGTCACACAGTGTTTCGAGTTCAATTCATAGTTCAGCATTTTATGGTTCAAGGGAGACAACACAGTCTTAAACATGTAATTATCCCATCATTGTATATATAGAATTTATACAGGTAAACCCTAACTGTAAAAGTATTGGGAACTAATTAATTACTTGTATACAGAACATCCGTAAATTGTACATGTTTTTTTTTATGTATATGTTAAATGAATTAGCTTTCAGAATGACAGATTGACAAGTGAGTGATGTGATCTAGTTATTAGTTTGAGAGTGACTTTGATTGACAAGTGAGCAATGCAAGTTAGGCCACACCCAGCACTGAATGCATACCCCAATTCCCAAACCAACAATCTCTGCATTCTTTCTCCAGACATTGACAAATACACTTGGTTTAAATCCATCTAAATAGTAGTTAACATATTTATATACTTGGATCCTGGCTTTATAAAACTGCAGTGTTTTATTTGAGTGATTAAGCCATTCTGGCTCTTTGACCATCTTTGACTATCTTTGATGATCTTTAATACTCTGCCAACATTAAACAAGAACCATGAAATAGTGTTATTATTACTTTCCAAACCTTGGCTTCATGTCAACAGGTGTAGTAACTAAAATATTATATGAAGATATAAATACGACAACATTGTCATACCTTGTCAATTCTCTACGATCGTCTGGTTCTCTTTCATCATCACAGTCATCATCATCGTCCATGTAGGATTTAAAATTCTCGTTTGCTGCCCAAGAATCCTGGTTACACCACTCATCTAGTTGCTCCTGCTTTTTACCTTTTAGACAGAACATTTTCATTTTTGTTAGAGATTATTACATTTATACTTAAATAAAGTAACAAAAATACGTTTTTAACAAAATATGTTTAAAATCACATGCTGGTATTGGCCCAATATGGAAAATATGGATTTTCGGCGCCAGTACAAATCCATATTGGCCCCAGTGTTGAACAAACTGTGTACATGTTCTTTCGTGTCAAATTTTTTCAATTTCCAGTAAACAATAATAAATAACTTGTCAATGTCATTAGCAACCAAATGCTATCACGAGATAAGTTGAAACTTAAAAAATGGTAGAAAAGACCTAGGAGAGCTTAGCAAATCGCCTTTTGACGTCAGATGAAGCCATTTGTTTTACAAAATCCAGACAGATAAGCGAGGAGGACACCCTTAGATTTATGGAAAATCTGAAAAACACTAACAATAAACTAAAGACAAGGAACTGGGTGTGCAACGGAGACTTGGCTGTTCATTTTGAAGAAATGACACCAATTGCCTTGAATATGACCTGTCCGATTTATCTTAGTACGCTTTAAGGAAAAAGGAGGATTCTGAATATGAGCCAGATACAATCAAGTTGTACCAGTCCAGTATATATCGGTAGCAACAAGACCACAATTACCAATGGAATGTTATGAAGGACAATTTGTTTTTAGCATTCAAGAGGTCTAAAAAGAAGTCACTGAATCAAACTGGACAAGAGGCATAGGCTGGCTCATTTACAGATAACAAGATTAACACAATAAAACAGAAGGACATGTTTGGAAATGTTATATTGTTAACGTGTTTAGTTTATTCAATGTTATTGTCAATTAAAAGAAGTATCAATAAAAAACATAACAAATACAAATTCATAATATTTATATCTCGTCATTTTTTTGTAGTATTTTTTTCTTTTGTTAACTCTATTCTTTTGAAAAATGAGTCCATTTTATATCACGGATATTCAAAGTCTTCAAAGACGCATATATAGGTATAACTGTAATAAAAAATTTACAGTATGGTAAATATCAGATCTAAGCAACAGAATTTCATTGACAGACATTATAGTCAGAGATTGCTCTCTGACTGCCTTTGGCCAGTAGAGCTAATAAAAATGAAATATTCCAATATATACATTTCAAGAAATATATTGATCATAATTATATGTTTATTATGTTTATATATACTGGGGGGGGGGGCAATGTCTTATACTGGGGCAAGTATCCTATACTGGTGAAAGCGTCCTATACTGGAGCAAGCATCTTATACTGGTGCAAGCATTATTTACTGGTGCAACATCCTATACTGGTGAAAGCATCCTATACTGGAGCAAGCGTCCTATACAGGTGCAAGCATCCTATACTGGTGCAAGCATCCTATACTGGAGCAAGCATCTTATACTGGGGCAAGCGTCCTATACTGGTGCAAGCATCTTATACTGGGGCAAGCGTCCTATACTCGTGCAAGCATCTTATACTGGGGCAAGCATCCTATACTGGTGCAAGTATCTTATACTGGGGCAAGTGTCCTATACTATAGCAGGCATCCTATACTGGTGCAAGCATCTTATACTGGTGCAAGCGTCCTATACTGTGGCCAGCGTACTATACTGGAGCAAGCATCCTATACCGGTGCAAGCATCTTATACTGGGGCAAGCGTCCTATACTGGGGCAAGCGACCTATACTGGTGCAAGCGTCTTATACTGGGGCAAGTGTCCTATACTATAGCAAGCATCCTATACTGGTGCAAGCATCCTATATTAGGGCAAGCCTCCTATACTGGGGCAAGCATCCTATACTGGTGAAAGCATCTTATACTGGAGCAAGCGTCCTATACTGGTGCAAGTATCCTATACTGGAGCAAGTATCCTATACTGGGGCAAGCATACTATACTGGTGCAAATATCCTATACTGGGGCAAGCGTCCTATACTGGTGCAAGTAACCTATATTGTCACAAGCATCCTATACTGGTGTAAGAATCCTATACTGGAGCAAGTATCCTATACTGGGGCAAGCATCCTATACTGGAGCAAGTATCTTATACTGGGGCAAGCGTCCTATATTGGTGCAAGTATCCTGTACTGGAGCAAGCAGACTATACTGGGGCAAGCATCCTATACTGGGGCAAGCAGACTATACTGGGGCAAGCATCCTATACTTGGGCAAGCATCCTATACTGGGGCAAGCAGACTATACTGGGGCAAGCATCCTATACTGGGGCAAGCATCCTATACTGGGGCAAGCATCCTATACTGGGGCAAGCAGCCATACTGGAGCAAGCAGACTATACTGGGGCAAGCATCCATACTGGAGCAAGCTTTCTATACTGGGGCAAGCATCCTATACTGGTGCAAGTATCCTATACTGGAGCAAGCATCCTATACTGGAGCAAGCAGACTATACTGGGGCAAGCATCCTATACTGGGGCAAGCAGACTATACTGGGGCAATCATCCTATACTGGGGCAAGCATCCTATACTGGAGCAAGCAGCCATACTGGAGCAAGCAGACTATACTGGGGCAAGCATCCATACTGGAGCAAGCTTTCTATACTGGGGCAAGCATCCTATACTGGGGCAAACATCCTATACTGGGGCAAGCAGACTATACTGGGGCAAGCAGACTATACTGGGTTTAAATTTTTTTTTAATATTTACAAAGTAGTGTACTTTGTAAGTTTTGAGTATAGCTAGACTAGAAAATGACTTAACACTGGAAAACATTACACTTACTTTCTTCAAGTTCTTTTCTGTAATTGGTCATTATTCTAGTTGAGTAACCGGTCCTGAAAAAAAAAATGTTTCAAGTAAAGGAACTGAGATGGGAAAGTTAATTAACAAGTAAAACTTTTTAATGAAACTTTTTTACAGAGCTAAATATTATCAACCAGAAGTCACTGAATTAATGGATTAATCCAACTGAACTTATAACAACTTACTAACACACAATTTAATTTATACATCGGATAGAACTGTCAAAAGATAACAGAGGATGCACAAGATTGCAGGAAACATGTGGTTTTTAATAACTGAATTTATCCATATCATTATACTTCGTTAACATACTTAACTTTATATGTTTGTTTTCAACGGATCGACTACATGATAGATGAATAAGTCATGCTAGATATTAATCTGACGGGATGCTAATTTTCAAAAGAAAATCTCATAGACATAGTTAACAAAATTCTCACCAGCGGATGACATCCTCCAGGAAATATTCTTTGACATGAAACAAACTGCCAGGAACTGTCAAAATTATAAAGATTGGTAATAATGTATATAAAATATGAAATAAGATCATAAACGCTTTACCAAGTAAATGATAAAAGTAGTAATATTTCCTACCCAAATGATTATTAGGAAATATCATCACCCCATTGGTGCAAAGGGTACCAAGTGCCTTCTTATTTCATATACACTTGGTACCTTATTGCTCTAATGGGATGTTATAAAGTTGTTAGATAGTTCAATGTAAAACATGAATTTTTATTGTACAAGTCTAAGTTGTAAAATCTGTTTTGGACGAGACACCACATGCAGTCTTGAAATTTAACCTCATTCAAATAGTGGCAATCTTGAAATTTAATCTCATGCAAGTAGTGGCAGTCTTCAAATTTAATCTCATGCAAGAAGTGGCAATCTTGAAATTTAATCTCATGCAAGTAGTGGCAGTCTTCAATCTCATGCAAGTAGTGGCAGTCTTGAAATTTAACCTCATGCAAGTAGTGGCAGTCTTGAAATTTAACCTCATGCAAGTAGTGGCAGTCTTGCAATTTAACCTCATGCAAGTAGTGGCAATCTTCATATTCAATCTCATGCAAGTAGTGGCAATCTTCCAATTTAATCTCATGCAAGTAGTCGCAATCTTGAAATTTAATCTCATATGCAAGTAGTTGCAGTCTTGCAATTTAACCTCATGCAAGTAGTGGCAGTCTTGAAATTTAACCTCATGCAAGTAGTGGCAGTTTTGAAATTTAATCTCATGCAATTAGTAGCAATCTTCAAATTTAATCTCATGCAAGTAGTGGCAATCTTCAAATTTAATCTCATGCAAGAAGTGGCAATCTTCAAATTTAATCTCATGCAAGTAGTGACAATCTTCCAATTTAATCTCATGCAAGTAGTGGCAATCTTCAAATTTAATCTCATGCAAGTAGTGGCAATCTTGAAATTTAATCTCATGCAAGTAGTGGCAATCTTCCAATTTAATCTCATGCAAGTAGTCGCAATCTTGAAATTTAATCTCATATGCAAGTAGTTGCAGTTTTGAAATTAAATCTCATGCAAGTAGTGGCAGTCTTGAAATTTAACCTCATGCAAGTAGTGGCAGTCACCAAATTTAATCTCATGCAAGTAGTGGCAGCTTTGAAATTAAATCTCATGCAAGTAGTGGCAGTCTTGAAATTTAACCTCATGCAAGTAGTGGCAGTCACCAAATTTAATCTCATGCAAGTAGTGGCAGCTTTGAAATTTAATCTCATGCAAATAGTGGCAGTCTTTAAATTTAACCTCATGCAAGTAGCGGCAGTCTTTAAATTTAATCTCATGCAAGTAGTGGCAGTCTTGAAATTTAACCTCATGCAAGTAGTGGCAGTCTTGAAATTTAACCTCATGCAAATAATGGCAGTTTTGAAATTTAATCTCATGCAAGTAGTGGCAGTCTTTAAATTTAATCTCATGCAAGTAGTGGCTGTCTTGAAATTTAACCTCATGCAAATAGTGGCAGTCTTGAAATTTAATCTCATGCAAATAGTGGCAGTCTTGAAATTTAATCTCATGCAAGTAGTGGCAGTCTTGAAATTTAACCTCATGCAAATAATGGCAGTCTTGAAATTTAATCTCATGCAAGTAGTGGCAATCTTTAAATTTAATCTCATGCAAGTAGTGGCTGTCTTGAAATTTAACCTCATGCAAATAGTGGCAGTCTTGAAATTTAATCTCATGCAAATAGTGGCAGTCTTGAAATTTAATCTCATGCAAGTAGTGGCAGTCTTGAAATTTAACCTCATGCAAGTAGTTGCAGCTTTGAAATTTAATCTCATGCAAATAGTGGCAGTCTTTAAATTTAACCTCATGCAAGTAGTGGCAGTCTTTAAATTTAATCTCATGCAAGTAGTGGCAGTCTTGAAATTTAACCTCATGCAAGTAGTGGCAATCATCAAATTTAATCTCATGCAAGTAGTGACAGTCTTGAAATTTAACCTCATGCAAGTAGTGGCAGTCTTGAAATTTAACCTCATGGAAATAATGGCAGTCTTGAAATTTAATCTCATGCAAGTAGTGGCAGTCTTTAAATTTAATCTCATGCAAGTAGTGGCAATCTTGATATTTAACCTCATGCAAATAGTGGCAGTCTTGAAATTTAATCTCATGCAAATAGTGGCAGTCTTGAAATTTAATCTCATTCAAGTAGTGGCAGTCTTGAAATTTAATCTCATGCAAGTAGTGGCAGTCTTGAAATTTAACCTCATTCAAATAGTGGCAGTCTTGAAATTTAACCTCATGCAAGTAGTGGCAGTCTTTAAATTTAATCTCATGCAAGTAGTGGCAGTCTTTAAATTTAATCTCATGCAAATAGTGGCAGTCTTGAAATTTAACTTCATGCAAGTAGTGGTAGATTTGAAATTTAACCTCATGCAAGTAGTGGCAGTCTTGAAATTTAACCTCATTCAAGTAGTGACAGTCTTGAAATTTAACCTCATGCAAATAGTGGCAGTCTTGAAATTTAACTTCATGCAAGTAGTGGTGGATTTGAAATTTAACCTCATGCAAGTAGTGACAGTCATGAAATTTAATCTCATGCAAGTAGTGGCAGTCTTCAACCTCATGCAAGTAGTGGCAGTCTTGAAATTTAACCTCATGCAAATAGTGGCAGTCTTGAAATTTAACCTCATGCAAGTAGTGGCAGTCTTCAACCTCATGCAAGTAGTGGCAGTCTTCAACTTCATGCAAGTAGTGGCAGTCTTGAAATTTAACCTTATGCAAATAGTGGCAGTCTTGAAATTTAATCTCATGCAAGTAGTGGTGGATTTGAAATTTAACCTCATGCAAGTAGTGGCAGTCTTCAACTTCATGCAAGTAGTGGCAGTCTTCAACCTCATGCAAGTAGTGACAGTCTTGAAATTTAACATCATGCAAATAGTGGCAGTCTTGAAATTTAACCTCATGCAAATAGTGGCAGTCTTGAAATTTAATCTCATGCAAGTAGTGGTGGTTTTGAAATTTAACCTCATGCAAGTTGTGGCAGTCTTCAACTTCATGCAAGTAGTGGCAGTCTTCAACCTCATGCAAATAGTGACAGTCTTCAATTTAATATTATGCAAATAGTGGCAGTCTTCAATCTCATGTAAGTAGTGGCAGTCTTGAAATTTTATCTCATGCAAGAAGTGACCTTGCAAACAATTTTGAAACAAATCAGACAACCTATTGAGCAGATGTTCAACAAAATGTCACAAGAAAAACTGTACAGGCACATCTAGGACTGACATCAATCATTCCCAGCAAGGTTTGGTTATTGGTTGTGGAGAGAAAGCATGGGCAAACTTTTTTATTCAGAAAATTTGAATGGTCGTAACAAAATAAAACTTCTATGACTACTCACCACTGATAACAGGGCAGTTGTTGAAGTATTTGACAAAGAGTTCTGTGTTAAGCGTGGCACTCATCAGTATCACACGCAAGCTTGGATTCTTCTTTGCAATCTCCCGCAGAGATATCAACAAGAAATCGCTGAACTTATCTCGCTCGTGAACCTCATCCTGTTAAGGGGAAAACTGACATTATGGGTATTGTCTTTTATAATATTTCAAATCATATATTTTCTTTTGTCCTATTTGTATTATAAAGTCCAAACTGGGATATTAAAACCACAAGATGGCTCTGGGGCAAATTTTATATAATTCTATACATGATTCAAATCAAAGAACATTTTTTTCAAAATTTCACTGTCCCCCCTGCATTGTTTTTGTTATAATTTTGCATACCGCTATATTTATGTTAATACATTTAATTTAAATATTTTCTATATTACGTTTGTAACATCCATCTTGAAAAAAAATTTAAACTCCCATTGACAAAAATATGAAATTCTGGGGAGGCGCTTGTGAGTTCATGCACTCCAAATTGTAAACAAATACACCTGAATCTGTGTTTGTATACCATCAGCAATCTTACTGGAGCCAATTAACGGTCTCTTTTCAGTACACTGAAACCTAAATGACAGGTACAGAAAACAGCTGTTTTACAGTAACCACTACTACAATTTCTTGCTGCCAAAGTAGAAGTTTTGCGCTTTTAAGGTAGTAAACACCATATTCAAAACATAACAAGTAATGGATGGCATTTAGTTTTACTGGTTGAACAAGGCTTCAGATACATATAAATGCCTTTTGGTAGAACAACCATCCTTCAGCTGTTAACAGGCAGACAGTCTTTAAATCTTTGAACAGACCTGTGAACTGGGGTTACATATTATTTTAAGATATTGAAAATAAAACTTTATTTTTTTCAACAAACTAGAGTTGCAAGTGCCCCCCTGCCCCACCCATCATCATTATCCTTATTTTGTTAAATTTGCATGTACATGTACTGCCATTTATCTCAAAACCATATAAGGCATAACTTATATAATAAAATGGTTACTTTATTAATTCCCTTTTAATATCAACACTCAAAAATGATTCCAGTTTGTTTGCAAACTTTAAAATGAATGAATGTCATTTCACATTCAAATCTAAATCACATACAGTTCCACCCTGGAAGCTACTGAATCTCTTGACTCTGTGCCAAACAGTTTATAACTCACCAAAATAATTTAAAACTCACCACAATGGTATGCAACTACCAAAATAATATGAAACTGACCACAATGGTATACAACTCACCGCAATGGTATACAATTAACACAATGGTATACAACTCACCACAATGGTATACAACTAACACAATGGTATACAACTCACCACAATGGTATACAACTCACCACAATGGTATACAACTAACACAATGGTATACAACTCACCACAATGGTATACAACTCATCACAATGGTATACAACTCACCACAATGGTATACAACACACCACAATGGTATATAACTCACCAAAATAATATAAAACTCACCAAAATGGTATACAACTCACCGCAATGGTATACAATTAACACAATGGTAAACAACTCACCACAATGGTATACAACTAACACAATGGTATACAACTCACCACAATGGTATACAACTCAACACAATGGTATACAACTAACACAATGGTATACAACTATCACAATGGTATACAACTAACACAATGGTATACAACTCACCACAATGGTATACAACTAACACAATGGTATACAACTCACCACAATGGTATACAACTAACACAATGGTATACAACTCACCACAATGGTATACAACTAACCACAATGGTATACAACTAACACAATGGTATACAACTCACCACAATGGTATACAACTAACACAATGGTATACAACTCACCACAATGGTAAACAACTCACTGCAATGGTATACAATTAACACAATGGTATACAACTCACCACAATGGTATACAACATACCATAATGGTATATAACTCACCAAAATTATATAAAACTCACCAAAATGGTATACAACTCACCGCAATGGTATACAACTAACGCAATGGTATACAACTCACCACAATGGTATACAACTAACACAGTGGTATACAACTCATCACAATGGTATACAACTAACACAATAGTATACAACTCACCACAATGGTATACAACTAAAACAATGGTACACAAATCACCACAATGGTATACAACTAACACAATGGTATACAACTCACCACAATGCTATACAACTCACCACAGTGGTATACAACTCACCACAATGGTATACAACTAACACAATGGTATACAACTCACCACAATGGTATACAACTAACGCAATTGTATACAACTCACCACAATGGTATACAATTCACTACAATGGTATACAACTAACACAATGGTATACAACTAACACAATGGTATACAACTCACCACAATGGTATACAACTCACCACAATGTGGTATATAACTCACCACAATGGTATACAACTAACACAATGGTATACAACTCACTACAATGGTATACAACTAACACAATGATATACAACTAACACAATGGTATACAACTCACCACAATGGTATACAACTAACACAATGGTATACAACTCACCACAATGGTATATAACTCATCACAATGGTATACAACTAACACAATGGTATACAACTCACCACAATGATATATAACTCATCACAATGGTATACAACTAACACAATGGTATACAACTCACCACAATGGTATACAACTAACACAGTGGTATACAACTCACCACAATGGTATACAACTAACACAATAGTATACAACTCACCACAATGGTATACAACTAAAACAATGGTACACAAATCACCACAATGGTATACAACTAACACAATGGTATACAACTCACCACAATGGTATACAACTCACCACAGTGGTATACAACTCACCACAATGGTATACAACTAACACAATGGTATACAACTCACCACAATGGTATACAACTAACTCAATGGTATACAACTCACCACAATGGTATACAATTCACTACAATGGTATACAACTAACACAATGGTATACAACTAACACGATGGTATACAACTCACCACAATGGTATACAACTAACACAATGGTATACAACTATCACAATGGTATACAACTAACACAATGGTATACAACTCACCACAATGGTATACAACTACCACAATGGTATACAACTCACCACAATGGTATATCACTCATCACAATGGTATACAACTAACACAATGGTATACAACTCACCACAATGGTATATAACTCATCACAATGGTATACAACTAACACAATGGTATACAACTCACCACAATGGTATACAACTAACACAATGGTATACAACTCACCACAATGGTATACAACTAACACAATGGTATACAACTCACCACAATGGTATATAACTCATCACAATGGTATACAACTAACACAATGGTATACAACTAACACAATGGTATATAACTCATCACAATGGTATACAACTAACCCAATGGTATACAACTCACCACAATGGTAAACAACTAACACAATGGTATACAACTAACCCAATGGTATACAACTCACCACAATGGTAAACAACTAACACAATGGTATACATCTAACACAATGGTATACAACTCACCACAATAACGTGTGTAACAGTACTTAGAGCTCCCTCATTACCCATCAGCGTCCTCAACAACACTCCATTTGTACAAAATGTTAACAGGGTCTTAGGTGATACCCTGAAATAGAGTGGTTCAAAATTCTGGCTAATACAAACAGACTGGAAACATGTTAAAAACATTCTTACAAGAAATCATGCTGGATTTGTTTTCAAGACAAATGTTCTTTGAACATAATAAAAATGTTATCATTCAACAAGATGATGGAACATTCATATACATAAAGTGGCAAGAACACAAATGGTGGTACAAGGATTATCTATTTCTAAACATTTTTGTTGTTAAATGGTGCTAAGCATCGCTTTCAGCAACTTTTCATTCATAATGCGATGTTATCTACTTGAGACAGTATTCTAAGCGTTCCCACACTGGAATGTAATGCTGAAGACACATGGTATGATACCCCACCCAGTCACTTTACACTGAAACCAGGCCGATCAAACCTAAAACTGTCCTCTAAATGCTGAGCGCCAAGCGAGAAAGCTTTTTTAAGTATTTGGTATGACCAAGACAGGGACTGAACCCACAACCTTCTGCATGCGAGGTGGACACTCTACCCACAGACCACTGCTGCTGTTTTTTCTAAAGATAAAAGACTTGTCAGTTTGCTATGAATTAATTCTTAGTCACCTTTGGAGTGTACTGATAAAGGTCTATAAAGACTGATTCCAGGACCAACCACTCAGTGACCACATGGCATACACCAAACATATACACAAATATATCCCAACCATCTATTGCAGTGGCTGTTAAAAAGAATTAACATTGAGACAAGGGCCCATCTGTCAACAATTTTATGCATCTTCAAAAATTTTATACAACATTTTGAGAATTCTATGTGACAATATACTTAAACATGAAAATGAAATAAACATTAAACTACTCAAAAATAGTAAATATATCATAAATGATAGATAATTATGTAGTATACAATGTTAACTGTTTTTTTTAGTTTAATACATATTTTGGGCAGAGGGGTTGGGTAGCATTTGCTTTTATGCATTAAATCGTATTTGCGCTTTGCTGATACAGTAACACAGTAAGAAGCTATCATTTACTGTATATCAAACTCTGCTAAGCATCCAGTTAACACAGACTTTCCACCTTGTTCATAATGAAAATGTATCGAATATAAACAGCTGTAAATAAAAGATGCTGGAACGCAACGTTAGAAAACTCTATGTGACATTTTGAGATTTTATGGGACTATGGCCCATTGGTAGAAAACTCTATGTGACATTTTGAGATTTTATGGGACTATGGCCCATTGGTAGAAAACTCTATGTGACATTTTGAGATTTTATGGGACGTTGGCCCATGGGTTTCCTGGTCACTGTCTACTTGACATGCTTGAGAATTTAATACCTGCGTTCCAATCCGATTTGGAAGCCTACAGTCTCACCCACTTCCTCCCCACGCTCGGAAGCCACCCTCTCAGACATGCTGAGGGCTGCTATTCTTCTTGGTTGGGTACACAATATTCTACAAGGCGTGTTGCTATTATGACAGTCGTCCAAAATCATCTGAGGAACCTATGGTAAGAAAACCAGTTGTATACAGTAAGCATAACATTGATTGAATGAATATTTAATATCATTTTTATGCCATCACGGGCTAACAGATGATCAGTTAACAACTCTTTCCTATGATCCTGGAGGGTTAACCAGTACTCAAACAAACCAATCGCCACAATTCACTGATAACTTCCCAATTGAATAGTGAGACAAAATGTTGTACATCAATCATCACAGAGACTGTGGTCAGGCAGGGATTCACTCCCTGGAACAAAAAGGGGTATGTACAATAAGACCTCCCATTGAACCTTCTCAACAATTTTCAGGTAAGTCTGATCAGAGATAGCAGAGTACTCTGGACAAGAATTTTAATTCCAAAAATGCAAAGGGACATTACTAACCAGAATCACTGAATCAAACCAAAATGTATGATGGACATGGGCAACTTAACCTCACACTGTCCCTTCCAAGTCAGTTTGGCTAAATCTGACCACAGATGTAGGAAAATTTATTCCCCCAAGATTTTTATTTCCGAAAAAGTAAAGGGCAAAACCTCAGTATTAAAATAATTATTGAACCAGAATGCAAAAGGAAAATATGCATAAGGTCACACTGATCCTTCCCAGCAGTTTCAGCATACTTTACATGTCGTACTGACCTGTGTAGTTTTCCCTGACCCTGTTTCTCCAGATATGAGGCAGACCTGATTATCCATGATGGTATGCAGGAGTGCCTCCCTGTATTGACTGATAGGCAGTGTCTGTGTGAAAGCCCTCAGGTCTGAGTCACACTTCCTAGGGGGCACTTGGGCTACACCATTATTGAGGTGACCTGTAGCTGTTCTAGCTAACTCCTTTGGTACTACAATAATAAGTTTTTGATATTTTTAAACAAGAGCTGTCACTAAAGATGGTTGATAGTCCTCTCTCTGTGCCTTTAACAAAATAAACCGTTTTGATGAAAAAAATAACCCAATCATTTCATTACTCACAGAGATACATTGCTCTGCGACACAACAAAAATCACTTCTCTGACCGGGCAATTCTTAAAATATGTTTGTTTGCTGTGCTCCGACCTAGTATTTTTCATGCAGGTAGGTAGGTAGCTAAATTTTTTGGGCAGATTTTGATTTTATATTGTCATTTAAAAAAATGCTTTGAAAGTCAATAAATAAAGTGTTTGTGTAGCTACCATTGTCAGTGGGTGTGTATGAGCATGGCAAACTATTGTTCTAAGGCCGGCCCAACTGACTGACCTTTCAGTAGGAACTTGACTTAAAGTTATTCATCAAAAGCAGTTAAATATTTTTTCATCTGCGCCTTTTAAGAAAACTTTTATAAAAATGACTGCTTGTTGTTAAATCCAATTGTTGTTGTTGTATGGTGTTCAGCAGCACTTTCTACAATTGTTCAGTCATATCTTGAAGGTGTCTACTTGAGACAGCATTCTAAGTGCTGCCACACTGGAGTATCATTCCGCAGACACATGGTATGATACCCCACCCTGTCACATTATATTGACAGGCTAACCAAAATTAGAACTATCTCTTAAATGCTGAGTGTCAAGCGAGGAAGCTCTTAGTACCATTTTTCAAATCTTAGGTATAACCTGGCCAGCGATCAAACCTTCCACATTGTAAGTGAACACTCCACCACTAGACCACGCTGCAGTTTCATCTTTTTAAATCAACAAAGTACATATACATGTACAAGAAATCATGAATATGATGCAGAATAATTAAATCATGTTAAATATTTATAATTTAAATTCAATATACAGTAAAACTCCACCTTACGACCACCCCGATATCAAGACCACACCACTATTACGGGCATTTACTCCAATAATACAGGCACCCCGCTAATCCAGTATTACGACCACCAAATCTGTCCCGCTCACAGTCTTTGTTCTATTTTCACACCCTTAATTACGACCACGTGTGTGGTCAAACACTCCTTGAGGTAAAATTAACAGCATAATCAACAAGCCGATTTGTGTTTGTCGTTAAAGGTGTGACATTTCAGATAAACAAAGCCATAAAGGACACTGGAGAGATTGCTGTAAAAACAAACTTTGTGGTCATTAGAATATGCAACCTGGAGAATGAAAACCAGTAAGTTGGCATTTTTTAATTGCTTAATTATTATTTGAGTGATATCGATGGTCTTTTTCATGATGTTGTGAATTGCATTTCTAAATCTTACTATAAAAATAAAACACGTCTGTAAAAACGGCGAAACAAAAATACAATGAACTTACTCTAAAGAAAATGATACACTTATTAATAATAGCAATTTTAAATGATGACTAAGAATGAAACTGTTGTTACAATTTTTATATTTTCATGACATCTTACTGTTTTCTTTTTTGTTTTCAGGATCCTGCCAATGATGAAATGCAAGTTTCAAATACATTCATTTATTGATAAGGTTAGAATGCCATAAGTGAAAGGAAACGACACTACTAACGACCCCACGAGAACTATATCTACTCATGCATAAAGTTGAAATATTTTTTGCTTTGTCTTTACTTAATTATTTTATGTACGTAAAAAGAAACCATACAACATATTTCTTTTAATATTACAAATATGTGCATACATTTAAAATACATGCTATGATAATTATAAGTAAAAACAGCAACAAATCCATAATTAGAAAAAAAGGATTTATTTTGTTTTTATTATTATTATTGGTATAACAGTAAATCCACACATATGCACGATATAGTATACATCAATTTACTATTACGGCTACAAAGGCCTGCAAATTTTGCCAATGACTCTGGACCTCAATAATAAGACCACCCCGCCATTAAGACCACAAAGGTGGACTTATTAGGGGGGGTTTACTGTATACAATAATACTAATCCATCTTTTAAAACTGTCAATGTTTATTTTAAACAAAATGTAAAACATAACTTTGTGGTCATTTTTTTCTCCCAATAAATAAATAAATGTATGCTACCTTCACTAGCTCGACTTTTATCAGTGTTGGGTAGAAGGTCCATCCTTTCCTTGTTATTGACGGGGAACCTCTGTCACCAATTTAAAACTTGCACTGCTACCTGATTCTTCTTACCTTTAACCAGGTATCTACTGCTCCCTTTCCTATTTGTAAAGTGAAGTTTTACATTGTTTGGGAGCCATTTTAGGAACAATTAGGACCTGGCAACACACAGTTTGCAAATAAGAGCCATTTCAGAGTCACTGTGAGTGGTTTGGCATCAGGATTCAATCACACTTAACCATATTATATTTAAAACAAGAAATGTTAGTGTCGCATGACCCCAAAAAGGTCTGAGAAAATAAAGATATATTTTATAATATACTAATTACTATAAACTATAATATTTCATAATATACAATGTTTCCATGAATATCAAGAGTCATGGACTGACGTTATAAACCTACTACCTCAGCAATGAGATGTAAGTGATCTGGACTCAAACCCAATACCTCTGCAATGAGATGTAAGTGATCTGGACTCAAACCCACTACCTTAGCAATGACATATGTCATCTGGACTCAAATCCACTAGCTCAGCAATGAGATCTAAGTGATCGGGACTCAAACCTACTACCTCAGTAATGATATATAAATGATCGGGGTTCAAACCACTACCTCAGCAATGATATATAAGTGATCTGGGCTCAAACCCACTACCTCAGCAATGATATATAAGTGATCTGGGCTCAAACCCACTACCTCAGCAATGAGATGTAAGTGATCTGGACTCAAACCCACTACCTCAGCAATGAGATGTCAGTGATCTGGACTCAAACTCACTACCTCAGCAATGATATATAAGTGATCTGGGCTCAAACCCACTACCTCAGCAATGATATGTAAGTGATCTGGACTCAAACCCACTACCTCAGCAATGATATATAAGTGATCTGGGCTCAAACCCACTACCTCAGCAATGAGATGTAAGTGATCTGGACTCAAACCCACTACCTCAGCAATGAGATGTCAGTGATCTGGACTCAAACTCACTACCTCAGCAATGATATATGTCATCTGGACTCAAATCCACTACCTCAGCAAGAGATGTAAGTGATCTGGACTCAAACCCACAACCTCAGCAATGAGATGTTAGTGATCTGGACTCAAATTCACTACTTCAGCAATGAAATGTCAGTGATCTTGACTCAAACCCACTACCTCAGCAATGATATATAAGTGATCTGGACTCAAACCCACTACCTCAGCAATGACATATAAGTGATCTGGACTCAAACTCACTTCCTCAGCAATTATATATAAGTAATCTGGACTCAAACCCACTACCTCAGCAATGAGATGTAAGTAATCTGGACTCAAACCCACTACCTCAGCAATGATATATAAGTGATCTGGGCTCAAACCCACTACCTCAGCAATAAGATATAAGTGATCTGGACTCAAATGCACTACCTCTGCAATGACAGGTAACTGATCTTAAGAAGGCATCTTTAGCCACAAGGAGACCTGATGATAAAGTGATAAATTTGTCCATGCAGCATAAATCTGATGGACATTTGTACCTACCCTTTATTTTTATGCGTGCAACCAATATCATCCACTGTGTGATGTATATACGCTCACTCAGTTGCTGTTAGGGAAGTCGCATGAACTATACTACCCTGTACATACAAACAATCTTATAAAATATGCCTTAAACAAAACCTCATAAATGGACTTTTCATTAACAAGTATTTAAAATAATTGGGTTGGCAGGTAGTTTCTCTTTGCTGTATTATGTGAAATACTTCATGAAAAAAAAAAAACAAAAACAAGAGCTGTCAGAGGGACAGTGTGTTCAACTATTTTGATGCTGTTCTAAAACAACAGCTTTTTCAGGAAATAAGTACCAAATGGAAGACAATTAAAACTCAGGGCTGGTAAAATTAATCTATAATTATTGTTTGTCTGTTAAAAATTGATTAGTAAAATAAATCACCAACACTTTTTATTTTGATTATCAACCATTATGTTTTTTTGAAAACAACAAAGTGGCTCGTATTGCCTTAATATTATTTAATTCAACATTTGTCATTTGTTACATTTGACTTTCAAACTTTATAATTGCTTTATAAATTCATTAACCATTGCTGACAAATAACCCCAATAGGTGTGCCAATACCGAACTTAAGGCAACCATGTACATATAATAGTCCTAAATACTTCAATTGCATGACTAGAAATATATAAATTTGTCAAGGATATCAGGAAATACTAATTAAACATTACCTGAAATAATTCCAGCAAGAATTTAAAATAAAGTGTAAGCTATGAGATGATCTTCTATTTCAAGGGTAGTTTATCAATGTTTTACATATCATCATGCGATAGTTATGTACTAACTTCAAATCATATACTGTGGCAGGGGCATTTGTGGTTGAATCATTCTGGTTCAAGAACATGTCTGTGTTCTTGTATTTATATAACTGTTGTGCAAGTTTGGTTAAGTTATGTCATTCTCATGTCAACACATGGCAACTCAATACAAATGATTATATCAACATCTGGTGGCTTTTCTCCAAAACAATAATACTTGGATTTTATAACTGATTGACTAAGATTTCAAAATTTGATATAACATAGAAATGAAAATTTAAATAACTTCTCTTATTAACTAAAATACAGTTATTTTTAACACCTCAAGGGTTTCTTGTTACACCATGGCTTATATAATGGTTACTATAATGAAACTTGTATATACTGCATATTAACAAAATTCTCACCTATTAACAAAGCTCTATAAACATCAGATACATATACTATTTGACAATAAACATAGATAAAAATTTAGGTTTTACCTTTTTAATTACAATTTATTGTTTTTATTTATTTTATTATTTTTATTATTTGACAACAGCAATAAAATTATAACAGCAATTTTATGCCTGTTACATACATACTGAAAAAGTTTGGCTGGATGATGTAGCAAATGGTACATCATAATCATGAGAAGGTTGCCAGGAACATACCGTACATGCAATAAGGACTGTATATAGTGAAAACATTGTGATATAATGCTGGAACATCCAGCTCAAGTTTGTTTACTTTCTGCAGGAAGTGGAGTACAAAACTAGGCTGTGTGAGATACATCAAAGACTGGTTAACCCTTTACTTCATATAGACACCTTTAGATACCACAATATAGACACCTTTGGACATCTAATATAGAAGGCTTTTGAATTATTGGGTGATTTATGTTTATATTATAATTAACTGACAGAGTGGAAAACAGTGCAGGAAACGTTCAGATTGTAACAAGCAATCTGAACTCTTCCTGCACTGTTTTCAAAGGCCTTCTGTGATTGGTGCGGGAAAATGCGTTTCTATGGAGTAAAAGGTTAAAATACTGCCAAGATTATGATAGGGATGGGAATATGTGATCAAACCATTCCTGAAGACATTGTTGTCAATGAATAACTGGAACCGTAGATGTTAAGAAACTACTTTGCTGAGAAAATAAGGAAGATATGGAGACTAAGAAAGAAAGACGTTTGTACGCGAAACCGGAAGTCTCATCCATGAGGTCATAAAAAATTAGTCAGCGGTGAAAAATTATAGTAAGTCAGGACAACTGAAACAACTTTTTTTTTGCCTACTGCAACGAGGTCCCTACTATCAGTTTCATGTTTTCACATAGATCTGTGCGTCATACTCTTAACTGCCATTTCTTCTCTCATACCTTAAGACCTGTTTATTATTTTGTGAAGAAAAAATACATCATACAAGTGAGTATAGCATATTTATATGAAATATACTGTTTTAGTGACGACAGTCAGTTGAAAGTCTCAGATGACATATTAATTTAAATGTTATACTGACTTGATTTATCTCCGGTAGGTATAATGGTATCATCAACCAGCCTTTGATCAGAACGAGGCTTCAGAGAGCTTCATTGTGCAATCACACTCGGAACTCCTCGGGCACTGCTCGCACTATTTGTGCTTGGAGGCATAGTGCCACCATTGCAAAAAGGAAGTGCTTCCGTGGGGGTAGTCGCATAATGGCGGTTATAAATAATCCTCAATTCTTCTTCTTTAAAAATGCATTTTCCTTATTTTAATGCTCATTTTTTTATTTGAATGTCATTATTGATGTATTTTTAACATTTTGATAGCATTGTCATGTTTGAATTGTGAATTTAGAAAAAAAAAATGACGCTTGGAAATTGGGGTATGAATTCATGATTTCGGAAGTCTACTTTCACTTTGTCACCAGTGCACACACTGAGCAGAAAAAAAATCTCTTATATGACACATGACCCCTACTTTTCTCATCATATTTTGATAGTGCAGAGGTTGACAAACAGTAAAATGTAGGTTTCACTTCTTTCATTTGGGACCCTCTATTAATGACAAGCCTTCAAACTTTTATTATTAACTATAGAATAAAGAACAAAAATCAATGGTGGGGTTACACCTGGAAGAGGCTATTTATCAAGAAGGTTCCCCTGTCACTGCGCATGATCAATATTTTTTCATATTCGCAATATCTCTCCTGCGAATATGAAAAACCCAAACCTCCATTTTTGGAGAGTATTGAACCTTCTTGACGTTTATCTGAACTGCCATTTTAAGAGTTTTTAAAAAAGCAAAAACATCAAAATAATACACCGCATTAAAATGCACCTCACCCACAAACAGATCTTTAACAGTATACTGCAGTCTCAACAAACGTTTACTCTTCGAGAAAAAATGACAGTGATTGTTTCTATTTATACTTATTAAAGAGTGGTTTAAAACATTAAATATTGTTCTGTAACTTCTGTGTATCAATATTAATTGTGTTTTTTATTGGCTTATTTATACAAATAAGACAACCATTAAGCAAAGTTTAACTTATAAACTTTTTCAACCCTATTTAGTTTCCATTCAGTAAGGCAAATTGAAATGAAAATAAAGAATATTGAAATACTTGCATACAATCATTCAGTGTGTATGTCAACTATATATATAGTATGTTATTGTCAGTCACTTCACTTCAATTATTAATTATTGTATTCTATTTTTTTAATAATGTAAAACTTAAACCCAAAATAATACTGGTGTGTATGGCATGCTATAAGTACAAGCATTTAGTTATTTAAGATTTGGAGATACTAATTAGTTTGAACTTTTGATATATGACACTGTCAAAGGTTCACGTGCAGCAGGCCAAAAATAGAATTAGTAACATATTGTATGGTTATTTAGCGAAGAGATTGGACATCTGATATATAGAAAATCGTGCGTTAGTGTTAATGATGTGCGATGTTGAAACAATGGAAACTACATTTCGTTTCTCTATGAAAATAAATTGAATTTGGGTAGTGCTTAAAGTACCAGTTTGCATTTCATTGGCACCATAATGTTGCTTTGCTTTTAGCTTGTAGGACATTACATTTCATGGGATGCTTACTGTAGCCTATGTAGCCATAAAGATGTGTACAACTGTGCTTATTCAACAGGACTTGGAATAAAGTCACTATTTAAACAATGACATTAAATTGGTAGCTAGATACTTGTTTTTTTTTTAATATAAAAAAAAAACATTATCATAGTTATTCTTTCATCTTAAATAATTTGAAAATATATTGTAAATTATACAATTTTGAGTTTTCATTGAAAGATGAAAAACATTCTCTAGTCTAGTTCGGACTTCAAACATTATTTTTCATCACTGGATCAAACTCAAAATTATGCTACCATTCCTGAAATAAACACAAACTTACTTACTAATATAAGCATTTTTCACTATCCTCATTTCATAAATTCAAATCTGATTTACAATACGTAGTATGAAGCCTCCAACAGATATCCTTAGTTGGGATTGAACCAACATCTTCCATCTTAAAGACAGATGTACTTCATTATACTATAATGATGCATTTTGAAGCTGCATTAAACTTACCATGTACATTAATTATGATAGTTCAAATTCCTGTTTTATTTTTAAGTCTTACAGTAATTCAAGCTTTAAAAATGTTTGCTTTTAATTATCAGTTTTGTAAAAATTAAATCGTCGCCATTAAGCAAACTTGAATAAACCGACAATTGAAAAACTTTTTTTCAATAATTTTGCACTTTTTTTACAGCGACACACATACACATACAGGTATGAAGAGGTACATAGGTAAGAGAAGTTAACTTACCTTGACATACATACACTTCTTGTACATAGGTATGAGGAGAGAGAATCTTACCCCAACACACATACACTCCTCATATATAGGTACGAGGAGAGGGAGACTTACTTTGACACACATACACTCATCATATATTGGTATGAGGAGAGGGAAACTTACCTTGACACACATATATTCCTTGTACATAGGTATGAGGAGAGAGAAACTTACCTCGACACACATACACTCCTCATACATGGGTCTGAGGAGAGAAAACCTTACCTTGACACACATACACTTCTCATACATTGGTATGAGGAGAGGGAATCTTACCCTGACACACATACACTCTTATACATTGGTACGAGGAGAGGGAATCTTAGCCCGACACACATTAACTCCTTTTTTCTTCTGTGTTGCCTTGAAACTAAGTTGTTTTTCTATTTTCTTGTTTGATGAGATTTTTTACTTAGGCGTAAGTTTTTCTATTGTGTTTATTGTGCCATGAGTAGAATCTATACATATAACATCAGGGGCATAATGTTTAAATTCTATAGCCTGTTCTTTGGTCATCAGAACCAACATGAAATCTTCTTTCCTAAGTTGGATAGAATTAGATTGTGTGTGTTGCTGCTTATATAACAGCACAGGATTATTGGGGAGTGACTGCAGACTTTGAACTCTTAAATGCACTGATGTTGACTACTAATATTTTGTACAGGGACACCCAACGAAAAACGTGACCTAATCTGATTCCTTACAGATTCTGGGATAGGAAGGAAAAGAGTTTGATGTAAACCAGTTGCATGAAAATGAGTCTGTATGTACTTCACAGAAACAACCCCAGAACTTTGCACTATTAAATTCATTCTTGATGGGCAGATCTTACCTATTTATTACTTAAAACAGCATTCTTAATGTTATTACTATTTTCACTAAGTTTTGAACCACTACGATAACATATAAAGTTCTTGTATACTTTACAATAGACCTTTTTCGTAGCTAAGCATTTAAAAAACACATTATTTGTACATTCCTCATTGGATTTCCAACACATAAATTCCTGTTCCGACAGTTTTAAAATTAAATGTTTGTATTGCCATTTCAGTTCCATGAATAGTCTTAAGGTGTTCAGTCATTTTATCTACTATCCTAAACTTTTCAGAACAAAATGGTACACTGCAAGGAATTGAAGTCAATGTTTTTTCCTTTTTGTCTAATGGACTAGAACGGCATTTACGACTATGTCTTTTCAAACTTTTCTTTGAAGATAAATACATATTGCAATGACTACAAACAGTTCTAACAAGACAAGAATCTTTACCTAATGGTGGGTTTATGTAAACGTGATCAGTAAAGCTACTGCAGACTGCTACTACCAATGTTATCAAATTCTACTGATGGATCTGAAGTTATTACACTCTCATTGAAAGAAGTACTTTTTAAATCATCTACAACAGAAGTATTACCACAATTAAGTAATTCATTTGCTGCATTCTGGTAAGGAAATGTGGATCTAGTGACATCATCAATTGCAATATCATGACCTCCTACACTGGTTGTATACAAAATATGAATAGGAGCTGTTGATATGTAACTGTTTTGTTCATCAAAAGTGATAGCATTAACAACATTATTATCATTAACACCTTGTGTAACAAAAATATTACGCCTGAAATGCCTACTTAAAGCGACTATACACTCAAATCCAGCATATACACCATCTAAAGATAACCCGTTTAAATCGTCACTCATTGATCCTTGGATAAAGAAATCTTTGAAATCATCTTCATGTTCCCTAATATAAGACGCTGCAATTTGCCTTCCTCGGAATAACTACTTTCATGACCAAATAATCCGAAACTAACAGCTATAAAAATACAATTGCCATCTCCATACACATGCCGCCTAATTAAACCAAAATTACGAATATATTCATCCTGAATAAATACATCAAGAGGTACAAGAGCTCTACTACATGTGTCTACACATTGCATTCTAAAACTGTTCATCTAAAACAAAAGTTGTTTTCTACCATTACAATTAACTACAAAATAGTATGTTCACAGACACATGCTTGTATTTGTGAAATAATATATCACCAAATTTAGTATAGTATTTCACAAATCAATATCAATTTTGATGTGCAGAAAATGTTTAATTTCCAATACTTAATAAATTATAAAAGTATTCTTTAGTAAAATATACTTCAATAACTATTAATTACTATTTGAATATTTGAGTATTACTAGTATTTGTATTATCTTTCTTTTGTTGTTATACCTGATCAAACGCATCTGGAGCTATCTGGCTGTGTAAACCGGAACCATCAGTCTTGAAAGAGAAATACATTAATATCAATGATCAAAATATTTGGAGTACACTCAGTTCTTTCCTTTAATCAAAATCAATAGGTATCAGGTGAGTTTAACTTACTGTGACACACATACACAGGTGTCAGGTGAGTGAAACTTAACTTGACAAACATACACTCTTCATAAACAGGTATCAGGTGAGATAAACTTACCTTGACACACATACACAGGTGTCAGGTGAGTGAAACTTACCTGGACACACAAGTGAAACTTACTTTGGTACACATACTCTTCATACACAAGTGTCAGGTTAGTAAAGCTTACCTTGACACACATACACTCTTCATACACTGGTGTCAAGTTAGTAAAACTTACCTTGACACACATACACTCTTCATAAACAGGTACCAGGTGAGAGAAACTTACCTTGGTACACATACACTCTTCATAAACAGGTACCAGATGAGTGAAACTTACTGTGACACACATACACAGGTGTCAGGTTAGTGAAACTTACCTTGACACATATACACTCTTCATACACGGGTACCAGGTGAGTGAAACTTACCTTGACACACATACACTCTTCATAAACAGGTACCAGGTGAGTGAAACTTACTGTGACACATATACACAGGTGTCAGGTGAGTGAAACTTACTTTGACACACATACACTGTTCATAAACAGGTACCAGGTGAGTGAAACTTACCTTGGCACACGTACACTCTTCATAAACAGGTACCAGGTGAGTGAAACTTACTGTGACACACATACACAGGTGTCAGGTGAGTGAAACTTACCTTGATACATATACACTCTTCATAAATGGGTACCAGGTGAGTGAAACTTACCTTGACACGTATACACTCTTCATAAACAGGTGCCAGGTGAGTAAAACTTACTTTGACACACATACACTCTTCATACACAGGTGTCAGTTGAGTTTAACTTACCGTGGCACACAAACATCAACTTAATTTACTAAATATATATTTAAATTATACCTTGATAATATTTTCATGTGCCTGATTAGGATTAAATTCAACTGGTTGCTGAGTTGGTGCTACCTGAAATCACAAGTGCAAAACTTAGGTGCAAATAAGATAACCCATATATATTTTTGTAAATTTTGGTGTTGTTAAACAGACATTTGATCATTGATTTTCAATTAAAACCTTTACATCAATCATTACTGACTGCAAGTCTAGTAACACATGCTGTATCAATGAGGTGAATATTTGTATCAAGCTATATCAAATTCATTTCAGGGATTTAGATCATTTGGAGCAGTCAGCAGACACTGTGCTAATTTGAACATTAAACTGTATGACCTAGACTTGATCTAATACTTGAAAGGACACACAGTTTTGTATGATGCTATTCATATATCAATGCAACAGAAGATAAAAACAGAGAAAAAAAGTTTATAAGAAATATACTGTTTTAATTATACCTGGATGACTTCCGACAGTGCCTAATCAGGGCTAACTACCAGTACATGGTCAGTTGGCACTACCTGTAATAGATGCAAATATTTGCTTCTTTAAACCTACATAAGGGTTTCTCCATGACCTAGTGGTCTAAGGCGCTGTCTCAAGATTATTGACCTCTCACAGCTAAGGTCATAGGATCGAGATCCACTTGCTCCAAAAACTTTAATAGAGGAAGTTTGCCAGTTACTTGTGGAAGGACAGTGCTTCTACTCTGATTCATTATGAGGTCTTCTACCACCAATAAAATTGGATAAGCCATATATAGCCTAAAATGTGTTAAAAATAGCTTTGGTGCTATTGCCTTTGCATTATTTATGTTACATAAATGCTTCAGGAACTTTTAACCTATGGTTGATTTTCATTCTATAAATAATTTATAATGATTAAATGACAAAACAAGACTATGAATCAATTTTTTAAACTGAGTCTGATCATTTGTTATAATGCAACACCATGGAGTTTTGTCATATTTATCTTGATCTTGGACTCATTATCCAAAAGGCTACAGAGGTAATTGGCAGTATATTTATGTATAAAAGTTGCAAGTGCATATTAATTGTTTTGAGGCATTTCAATAAAGAATAGTTAGTCAACATATTTTTTCTCCATTGGTAATTGTATTGTTTTATTTACTAAAAATAACTGTGAATGTATAAAATGAGATTATTAGAATACAACTTTATTTTACCTGGGTAATCCTATCTGGTGTAAGACCAGGACTGACAGCAACATGCTGATTTGGCACTACCTACAATCAACAAAATTTAATGTTAGCTAAGTTGTATAGATCTATTACATTATTGAAATTGTAAAAAATATTTATACATTAGTTACATTTTAATAAAGTTAGTCCAATCAATCAGACATTTGAAACGCTGTTGCAGCCTCATCAAAATTTGATAGATAATAATAATATAATTACAGAATGTCATTCACACACAAATTCAGTGAATCCTGGGCAATTGAATAGAACTGATGACACAGCTCTGTAAACAACAACAAAAAGTGTTCCTTTAAAGAAAAACATATTGTACAATGTGGGAAGATATATGTAATTGTATTGTTTAAATGCAATTCTATATTACCTACAGGTGCAATTCCTGGAAAAGGATCTACAGCAAACTGTGTTGGCGCTACCTACAATCACGGCAAGTGAATATTTCATGATATCAACTTATTTGTCTGCTAACATATTAAAGTTTTGTATGATATTGTAATGTCCTCATTTTTTTTTGTCCAAAGCAATATTTAATTGTGTTATTAATGTTTGTTTGAATATTTAGCATCATTATCATGCCACTTGAATGCAGATCCAGGTCTGAGATCGTAGATCAACATTAAAAAAAAAAGGCAAAATTTGAATAACGACCCAGGTCTGCAATCGTAGATCAACATTCAATGCAGATCCAGGCCTGAGATCGTAGATCAACATTCAAAAATAAAGTCAAAATTTGAATAACGACCCAGGTCTGCAATTGTAGATCAACATTCAATGCAGATCCAGGTCTGAGATCGTAGACCAACATTCAATGCAGATCCAAGTCTGAGATCGTTGATCAACATTCAAAAATAAAGTCAAAATTTGAATAACGACCCAGGTCTGCAATCGTAGATCAACATTCAATGCAGATCCAGGTCTGAGATTGTAGATCAACATTCAAAATAAAAGTTAAAAGACGGACAGAACTTGAATACAGACCCAGGTCAGAGATCGTAGATCAACATTCAAAATAAAAGTCGGAATTTGAATACCGACCCAGGTCTGCAATTCTAGATCGACATTCAAAATAAAATTAAAAATACGGACAAAATTTGAATGCAGATCCAGGTCTGACATCGTAGATCAACATTCAAAATAAAAGTTAAAAGACGGACAAAACTTGAATACAGACCCAGGTCTGAGATCGTAGATAAACATTCAAAATAAAAGTCGGAATTTGAATACCGACCCAGGTATGCAATCGTAGATCGACATTCAAAATAAAATAAAAAATACGGACAAAATTTGAATACAGACCCAGGTCTGAGATCGTAGATCGACATTTAAAATAAATTTAAAATACAGAGAAAATTTGAATACCGACCCAGGTCTGAGATCGTAGATCAACATTCAAAATAAAAGTTAAAAGACGGACAGAACTTGAATACAGACCCAGGTCAGAGATCGCAGATCAACATTCAAAATAAAAGTCGAAATTTGAATAACGACCCAGGTCTGCAATCGTAGATCGACATTCAAAATAAAATTAAAAATACGGACAAAATTTGAATGCAGACCTAGGTCTGAGATCGTAGATCGACATTAAAATAAAAGTTAAAAGACGGACAAAACTTGAATACAGTCCCAGGTCTGAGATAATAGATCAACATTCAAAATAAAAGTCGGAATTTGAATACCGACCCAGGTCTGAGATCGTAGATCAACATTCAAAATAAAAGTTAAAAGACGGACAAAACTTGAATACAGACCCAGGTCTGAGATCATAGATCAACATTCAAAATAAAAGTCGGAATTTGAATAACTACCCATGTCTGCAATCGTAGATCGATATTCAAAATAAAATTAAAAATAAGGACAAAAATTGAATGCAGATCCAAGTCTGAGATCGTAGATCAACATTCAAAATAAAAGTTGGAATTTGAATACCGACCCAGGTCTGCAATTGTAGATCGACATTCAAAATAAAATTTAAAATACGGACAACATTTGAATACAGACCCAGGTCTGACATCGTAGATCAACATTCAAAAATAAAGTTAAAAGACGGACAAAACTTGAATACAGACCCAGGTTTGAGACCGTAGATCAACATTCAAAATAAAAGTCGGAATTTGAATACAGACTCAGGTCTGAGATCGTAGATCAACATTCAAAATAAAAGTTAAAAGACGGACAGAACTTGAATACAGACCCAGGTCTGAGATCGTAGATCAACATTAAAAAATAAAGTCGAAATTTGAATAACGACCCAGGTCTGCAATCTAAAATACAAGTTAAAATACGGACAAAATTTGAATTCAGACCCAGGTCTGCAATCGTAGATCGACATTCAAAACAAAATTTAAAATACGGACAAAATTTGAATACAGACCCAGGTCTGAGATCGTAGATCAACATTCAAAATAAAAGTTAAAAGACGGACCGAACTTGAATACAGACCCAGGTCTGAGATCGTAGATCAACATTCAAAATAAAAGTCGGAATTTGAATAACGACCCAGGTCTGCAATCGTAGATGGACATTCAAAATAAAATTAAAAATACGGACAAAATTTGAATGCAGATCCAGGTCTGACATCGTAGATCAACATTCAAAATATAAGATAAAAGACGGACAAAACTTGAATACAGACCCAGGTCTGAGATCGTAGATCAACATTCAAAATAAAAGTCGGAATTTGAATACAGACTCAGGTCTGAGATCGTAGATCAACATTCAAAATAAAAGTTAAAAGACGGAAAAAACTTGAATACAGACCCAGGTCTGACATCGTAGATCAACATTTAAAATAAAAGTTAAAAGACAGACAGAACTTGAATACAGACCCAGGTCTGAGATCGTAGATCAACATTCAAAATAAAAGTCGGAATTTGAATAACGACCCAGGTCTGAGATCGTAGATCGACATTCAAAATAAATTTTAAAATACGGATAAAATTTGAATACAGACCCAGGTCTGAGATCGTAGATCAACATTCAAAATAAAAGTCGGAATTTGAATACCGACCCAGGTCTGCAATCGTAGATCGACATTCAAAATAAAATTAAAAATAAGGACAAAACTTGAATGCAGATCCAGGTCTGAGATCGTAGATCAACATTCAAAAATATAGTCAAAATTTGAATAACAACCCATGTCTGCAATCGTAGATCAACATTCAATGGAGATCCAGGTCTGATATCGTAGATCAATATTCAAAAATAAAGTCAAAATTTGAATAACGACCCAGGTCTGCAATCGTAGATCAACATTCAATGCAGATCCTGGTCTGAGATCGTAGATCAACATTCAAAAATAAAGTAAAAGTTTGAATAACGACCCAGGTCTGTAATCGTAGATCGACATTCAAAATAAAAGTTAAAAGAGGGACTTAACTTGAATACAGACCCAGGTCTGAGATCGTAGATCAACATTCAAAAATAAAGTAAAAGTTTGAATAACGACCCAGGTCTGTAATCGTAGATCGACATTCAAAATAAAAGTTAAAAAAGGGACTTAATTTGAATGCAGACCCAGGTCTGAGATCGTATATCAACATTCAAAAATAAAAGTTAAAAAACGGACCGAACTTGAATACAGACCCAGGTCTGAGATCGTAGATCAACATTCAAAATAAAAGTCGGAATTTGAATACAGACTCAGGTCTGAGATCGTAGATCAACATTCAAAATAAAAGTTAAAAGACGGACAGAACTTGAATACAGACTCAGGTCTGAGATCGTAGATCAACATTCAAAATAAAAGTCGGAATTTGAATGCCGACCCAGGTCTGCAATCGTAGATCGACATTCAAAATAAAATTTAAAAATACGGACAAAATTTGATTACAGACCCAGGTCTGAGATCGTAGATCAACATTCAAAATAAAAGTTAAAAGACGGACAAAACTTGAATACAGTCCCAGGTCTGAAATAGTTGATCAACATTCAAAATAAAAGTCGGAATTTGAATACCGACCCAGGTCTGAGATCGTAGATCAACATTCAAAATAAAAGTTAAAAGACGGACAAAACTTGAATACAGACCCAGGTCTGAGATCGTAGATCAACATTCAAAATAAAAATCGGAATTTGAATAACGACCCAAGTCTGCAATCGTAGATCGATATTCAAAATAAAATTAAAAATACTGACAAAATTTGAATGCAGATCCAGGTCTGAGATCGTAGATCAACATTCAAAATAAAAGTCGGAATTTGAATAACGACCCAGGTCTGCTATCGTAGATCGACATTCAAAATAAAATTTAAAATACGGACAAAATTTGAATACAGACGCAGGTCTGAGATCGTAGATCAACATTCAAAATAAAAGTTAAAAGACGGACAAAACTTGAATACAGACCCAGGTCTTAGATCGTAGATCAACATTCAAAATAAAAGTCGGAATTTGAATACAGACCCAGGTCTGAGATCGTAGATCAACATTCAAAATAAAAGTTAAAAGACGGACAAAACTTGAATACAGACCCAGGTCTGAGATCGTAGATCAACATTCAAAATAAAAGTCGGAATTTGAATAACGACCCAGGGCTGCAATCGTAGATCGACATTCAAAATAAAATTTAAAATACGGACAAAATTTGAATGCAGATCCAGGTCTGACATCTTAGATCAACATTCAAAATAAAAGTCGGAATTTTAATACAGACTCAGGTCTGAGATCGTAGATCAACATTCAAAATAGAAGTTAAAAGACGGACCGAACTTGAATACAGACCCAGGTCTGAGATCGTAGATCAATATTCAAAATAAAAGTCGGAATTTGAATAACGACCCAGGTCTGCAATCGTAGATCGACATTCAAAATAAAATTAAAAATAAGGACAAAACTTGAATGCAGATCCAGGTCTGAGATCGTAGATCAACATTCAAAAATAAAGTCAAAATTTGAATAACAACCCAGGTCTGCAATCGTAGATCAACATTCAATGCAGATCCAGGTCTGAGATCGTAGATCAATATTAAAAAATAAAGTCAAAATTTGAATAACGACCCAGGTCTGCAATCGTAGATCAACATTCAATGCAGATCCTGGTCTGAGATCGTAGATCAACATTCAAAAATAAAGTTAATCTTTGAATAACGACCCAGGTCTGTAATCGTAGATCGACATTCAAAATAAAAGTTAAAAGAGGGACTTAACTTGAATGCAGACCCAGGTCTGAGATCGTAGATCAATATTCAAAAATAAAAGTTAAAAGACGGGCAAAACTTGAATACAGACCCAGGTCTGAGATCGTAGATCAACATTCAAAATTAAAGTTAAAAGACGGACAAAACTTGAATACAGACCCAGGTATGAGATCGTAGATCAACATTCAAAACAAAAGACGGAATTCGATTACCGACCAACGTCTGCAATCGTAGATCGATATTCAAAATAAAATTTAAAATACGGACAAAATTTGAATACAGACTCAGGTCTGAGATCGTAGATCAACATTCAAAATAAAAGAGAAAAGACGGACAAAACTTGAATGCAGACCCAGGTTTGAGATCGTAGATCAACATTACAAAATAAAGTCGAAATTTAAATAACGACCCAGGTCTGCAATCGTAGATCGACATTCAAAATAAAAGTTAAAAGACGGGCAAAACTTGAATACAGACCCAGGTCTGAGATCGTAGATCAACATTCAAAATAAAAGTCGAAATTTGAATAACGACCCAGGTCTGAGATCTTAGATCAACATTCAAAATAAAAGTTAAAAGACGAAAAAACTTGAATACAGACCCAGGACTGAGATCGTAGATCAACATTCAAAATAAAAGTTAAAAGACGGACAGAACTTGAATACAGACCCAGGTCTGAGATCGTAGATCAATATTCAAAATAAAAGTTAAAAGACGGACAGAACTTAAATACCGACCCAGGTCTGAGATCGTAGATCAACATTCAAAATAAAAGTTAAAAGACGGACAGAACTTGAATGCAGATCCAGGTCTAAGATTGTAAATCAACAATCAAACTAAAATTCGGATTGAATAACACACACACACACACACATATCGTAATTAGAAAAACAAGCCAGGTCTGAGATCGTAGATCAACATTGACATTTAATCAACATTAAACTGTTAATGTAGTAGTTCGACATGTAATATTGTAAACATAGTTATACAATAATACATTCAGCATTCACAGTTATTGTTACAAGTTGGATTTGAATACAATTCCATGTCTGTGATTTGTAAAAGCTTCATTTATAATGCTCAGAACGGAGAACAAATTTTAAAAAGTCATGGTCAGAGCTGAATTTTCAACGATCAGTTCGAATATTGACTTTCAGAAATAGAAGTTTCCATATTTAAAGATCGAACAATAACATCAAAAAATAAGTTCAAATATGACATCAACGTCGCAAAACGTTCAAATCGATATGAAACAACTGGAGATCAACATTCGAGAAAAATCTCAGATTTGAGATTATCGTTTGAAGATTTTGGAATTACAGCTATAACAGAAAACAGTGTATTTTCGTGTTTCTTTTTTTGCTACCTTACTCCTCTCCTTAGAACTTTAAATTGATGATTTAAAGATTATACTTGTATATCATGAACACAATACCAATAGAAGAACGTTGTTTAACGTAATAAAAGATGAAAACCGCGTAATAATAGAATAAAGTAAAATGGCAGACTCAAGTTAGTTAAGATATTCTTCTTTCGGTAACTGGGCATAATCCTAATTTTGATTACCCTCAATGTTGAAGAGTTATTATACTTGAATACCGGAAGACAGAACGTGAGTAACAAACTGCTCAAATAGATATAAGTGGTACATTTCAAACAAATAGAAAAATCTCTACATAACTATAAGACTGTTAATGCACGTTCAGTATTCATTCCAAGAATGTTTCGTTGTTACATAAGATATAAGACCTGTGCAGGCATGACGTACATATTTTCAAGGAACGTTAGTTGAAATCATTGAAAGGAAAGAATTTCTGCTGATTTTCAAAAGCTAGTAAAATCGATAAATATCTTTAAATCACGGTGAATGGCCGGTAAATAATTTCTCTATTTGTTTTAGAACATTTGACGCCAATACGACACATGGCCGGACACATTCACTTACACTCAATCGCCGTTGTGATCTCTCTGTCAACTACACCGTACATAAAATATGTGACATTTTTGCTAACAAATTTTAAATTATATTATTATAGTTCTCTTTAAACGATAGAACTGTTATGGCAACCAACAAGTATTAAAATATTACGAAAGTATATCAGTATTTAAAGTTGAATATAGTTCAAAAAGGAAGTTATAGTTCAAAAAGGAAGTTATAACCTCAAAGACAATAATCAAAGTTATTTTTTTAATAAAAAAAAAATAGCCCGTAGACTATGATCGTGTGCCAATATAATAATCATTTGTTGAATGACTTGAATAATATAAATCCACTTATTGATTATGTTTGCATTATAATAGTGAAACTTTCTCACCTAGCGTGAGATTGTCATATCAAATGATAAGTACTTTAACAGTCAAAATTGCATATACAAGACAGTCAATTTTTTTATACAAAACAAATAAGAGAAACTCAAAATATCCAAATTGTGATCATTAAAGAATTGACATAGACAAATCTTACACTTAAACTTTTCATGACCAAAATAACTTGAGCATGCGTGTTTGACCAACCAAACATAACTCTTTAATAACCAATGGGATTAATCAATTTCTTTTGACACTTTAAAACACTACTTTATAGAGTATGTATCATAAAATAAAACAAGGGCATCTTGTTATTGTGGCAAGTAAAATAACATATTAATTTGTTTATAAATTTGTGAGACTCTATGTTTATCTAACATTTACAAAAATTAAAATATATGTAACCATTTTTAAAATAATGGTAAATAAAAAAAGATAATAACGATTTTTTTGTTTCATAAACTGTGGCTATAACGATATCGAAGTCATGATTATGCTAGAGATGTATCGTCATGTATTTACACATATCATATAAACACATTCTGCTCAGGAATAGCTATAAGACTAAATATATGTAAAGCAAAATAAGAGACCCAAAAGGGTCTAATTTGCTCACTTGAATGTTTTTATTGGAAAAAGCCTCAGAAAAGCCTATGATAAGAATGGGATGCATCTGTTTCCTCATAACATTCTAGTGTCAAAATCAAAGACAACTTCTCAATGGGCTCTTATCAACCCTATCTTCTTCGTTCGAAATCCGTTCTAAATAGAGACAATTTATACCAAATATCTATACAAAAATATACCAAAAATGGCTTGTTTAACTTCTTGAGAAAAGAGTGTATTTTGTTGTTTTTTTAAATCCTAATTTTATTCATTTTGGACCACTGCTGGCTCGTTATCGATTTTAAATTCTCTTTATAAGGTTATAGTCCCACCGTCTCCGATCAAATAATTCTTCAGATATCAAGATGATGAAAACAATTCCTAAAATAAATGATAGAAATAAAATTAACTGGTTTCTCATATTATTTCTATGTCTCCCTAATAGGTCCCCATATATCCTGTAAATTAACATAAGATAATTATGCATTAGTAACTATGATAAAATAAACACGTTTATTGGATTCTTTTCATAGAATACATACATTTCAATATCCTAATTACAGCAACTTTTTGTTCATATGAATAACGTTAATTTTTCATTTAACAACGGAGTCACGTTAATAATCAATAACAAAGCTTTTTAACAACCCTGTTACAATATCGGTAATTTTTTCAATGAGACTCAGCGAATTGCATTTTCCTTGGTCTGCATTCAAATTCCGACATTTATTTTGAATGTTGATCTACGATCTCAGACCTGGGACTGCATTCAAGTTTTGTCCGTCTTTTCACTTTTATTTGGAATGTTGATCTACGATCTCAGACTTGGGTCTGTATTCAAGTTCAGTCCATCATTTCATTTTTATTTTGAATGTTGATCTACGATCTCAGACCTGGGTCTGCATTCAAATTTTGTCCATCTTTTAACTTTTAGTTTGAATGTTGATCTACGATCTCAGACCTGGGTCTGCATTCAAATTTTGTTCGTATTTTAATTTTATTTTGAATGTCGATCTACGATTGCAGACCTGGGTCGGTATTCAAATTCTGACTTTTATTTTGAATGTTGATCTACAATTTCCAACGTGGGTCTGTATTCAAGTTCTGTCCGTCTTTTAACATTTATTTTGAATGTTAATCTACGATCTTAGAACTGAGTCTGTATTCAAATTCCGACTTTTATTTTGAATGTTGATCTACGATCTCAGACCTGGGTCTGTATTCAAGTTCGATCCGTCATTTAACTTTTATTTTGAATGTCGATTGATGATCTCAGACCTGGGTCTGTATTCCAGTTCTGTCCGTCTTTTAACTTTTATTTTGAATGTTGATCTACGATCTCAGACCTGGGTCTGTATTCAAATTTTGTCCGTATTTTAAATTTTATTTTGAATTTCGATCTACGATCTCAGACCTGGGTCTGTATTCAAATTTTGTCCGTATTTTTAATTTTATTTTGAATGTCGATCTACGATTGCAGACCTGGGTCGGTATTCAAGTTCTGTCCGTCTTTTAACTTTTATTTTGAATGTTGATCTACGATCTCAGACGTAGGTCTGTATTCAAGATCGGTCCGTCTTTTAACTTTTATTTTGAATGTTGATCTGCGATCTCAGACCTGGGTCTGTATTCAAATTTTGTCCGTATTTTAAATTTTATTTTGAATGTCGATCTACGATTGCATACCTGGGTTGGTATTCAAATACCGACTTTTATTTTGAATGATGATCTACGATCTCAGACCTAGGTCTGTATGCAAGTTCTCTCCGTCTTTTTACTTGTATTTTGAATGTCGATCTACGATTGCAGACCTGGGTCGGTATTCAAATTCCGACTTTTATTTTGAATGTTGATCTACGATCTCACAGCTGGCTCTGTATTCAAATTTTGTCGGTCTTATAACTTGTATTTTGAATGTTGATCTACGATGTCAGACCTGGATCTGCATTCAAATTTTGTCCGTATTTTTAATTTTATTTTGAATGTCGATTTACGATTGCAGACCTGGGTCGTTATTCAAATTCCGACTTTTATTTTGAATGTTGATCTAAGGTGTCAGACCTGGATCTGCATTCAAGTTAACTCCGTCTTTTAACTTTTATTTTGAATGTCGATCTACGATTGCAGACCTGGGTCGGTATTCAAATTCCGACTTTTATTTTGAATGTTGATCTACGATCTCAGACCTGGGTCTGTATTCAAGTTCTGTCCGTCTTTTAAATTTTATTTTGAATGTTGATTTACGATCTCAGGCCTGGGTCTGTATTCAAGTTCTGTCCGTCTTTTAACTTCTATTTTGAATGTTGATCTACGATCTCAGACCTGGATTTGCATTCAAATTTTTCCGTATTTTTAATTTTATTTTGAATGTCCATCTACGATTGCAGACCTGGGTCGTTATTCAAATTCCGACTTTTATTTTGAATGTTGATCTACGATCTCAGACCTGGGTCTGTATTCAAGTTCGGTCCGTCTTTTAACTTTTATTTTGAATGTTGATCTACGATCTCAGACCTGGGTCTGTATTCAAGTTTTATCCGTCTTTTAACTTTTATTTTGAATGTTGATCTACGATCTCAGACCCGGGTCTGTATTCAAATTTTGTCCGTATTTTCAATTTTATTTTGAATGTCGATCTACGATCTCAGACCTGGGTCGGTATTCAAATTCCGACTTTTAATTTGAATGTTGATCTACGATCTCAGACCTGGGTCTGTATTCAAGTTCTGTCCGTCTTTTAACTTTTATTTTGAATGTTGATCTACGATCTCAGACCTGAGTCTGTATTCAAATTCCGACTTTTATTTTGAATGTTGATCTACGATCTCAGACCTGGGTATGTATTCAAGTTTTGTCCGTCTTCTAACTTTATTTTTGAATGTTTATCTACGATGTCAGACCTGGATCTGCATTCAAATTTTGTTCGTATTTTTAATTTTATTTTGAATGTAGATCTACGATTGCAGACCTGGGTCGTTATTCAAATTCCGACTTTTATTTTGAATGTTGATCTACGATCTCAGACCTGGATCTACATTCAAATTTTGTCCGTATTTTTAATTTTATTTTGAATGTCGATCTACGATTGCAGACTTGGGTCGTTATTCAAATTCCGACTTTTATTTTGAATGTTGATCTACGGTCTCAGACCTTGGTCTGTATTCAAGTTTTGTCCGTCTTTTAACTTTTATTTTGAATGTTGATCTACGATCTCAGACCTGGGTCTGTATTCAAATTCCGACTTTTATTTTGAATGTTGATCTACGATCTCAGACCTGGGTCTGTACTCAAGTTTTGTCCGTCTTTTAACTTTTATTTTGAATGTTGATCTACGATCTCAGACATGGGTCGTTATTCGAATTCCGACTTTCATTTTGAATGTTGATCTACGATGTCAGACCTGGATCTGCATTCAAATTTTGTCCGTATTTTTAATTTTATTTTGAATGTCAATCTACGATTGCAGACCTGGGTCGTTATTCAAATTCCGACTTTTATTTTGAATGTTGATCTACGATCTCAGACCTGGGTCTGTATTCAAATTCTGACTTTTATTTTGAATGTTGATCTACGATCTCAGACCTGGTCTGTATTCAAGTTTTGTACGTCTTTTAACTTTTATTTTGAATGTTGATCTACGATCTAAGACCTGGGTCTGTATTCAAGTTCAGTCCATCATTTCATTTTTATTTTGAATGTTGATCTACGATCTCAGACCTGGGTCTGCATTCAAATTTTGTCCATCTTTTAACTTTTAGTTTGAATGTTGATCTACGATCTCAGACCTGGGTCTGCATTCAAATTTTTTTCGTATTTTAATTTTATTTTGAATGTCGATCTATGATGGCAGACCTGGGTTGGTATTCAAATTCTGACTTTTATTTTGAATGTTGATCTACAATCTCCAACCTGGGTCTGTATTCAAGTTATATCCGTCTTTTAACATTTATTTTGAATGTTGATCTACGATCTTAGAACTGAGTCTGTATTCAAATTCCGACTTTTATTTTGAATGTTGATCTACGATCTCAGACCTGGGTCTGTATTCAAGTTCGATCCGTCTTTTAACTTTTATTTTGAATGTCGATTAACGATCTCAGACCTGGGTCTGTATTCCAGTTCTGTCCGTCTTTTAACTTTTATTTTGAATGTTGATCTAAGATCTCAGACCTGGGTCTGTATTCAAATTTTATCCGTATTTTAAATTTTATTTTGAATGTCGATCTACGATCTCAGACCTGGGTCTGTATTCAAATTTTGTTCGTATTTTTAATTTTATTTTGAATGTCGATCTACGATTGCAGACCTGGGTCGGTATTCAAGTTCTGTCCGTCTTTTATTTTTTATTTTGAATGTTGATCTACGATCTCAGACCTGGGTTTGTATTCAAATTTTGTCCATCTTTTAACTTTTAGTTTGAATGTTGATCTACGATCTCAGACCTGAGTCTGCATTCAAATTTTGTTCGTATTTTAATTTTATTTTGTATGTCGATCTACGATTGCAGACCTGGGTCGGTATTCAAATTCTGACTTTTATTTTGAATGTTGATCTACAATCTCCAACCTGGATCTGTATTCAAGTTCTGTCCGTCTTTTAACATTTATTTTGAATGTTGATCTACGATCTTAGAACTGAGTCTGTATTCAAAATTCCAACTTTTATTTTGAATGTTGATCTACGATCTCAGACCTGGGTCTGTATTCAAGTTCGGTCCGTCTTTTAACTTTTATTTTGAAAGCCGATTTACGATCTCAGACCTGGGTCTGTATTCCAGTTCTGTCCGTCTTTTAACTTTTATTTTGAATGTTGATCTACGATCTCAGACCTGGGTCTGTATTCAAATTTTGTCCGTATTTAAAATTTTATTTTGAATGTCGATCTACGATCTCAGACCTCGGTCTGTATTCATATTTTGTCCGTATTTTTAATTTTATTTTGAATGTCGATCTACGATTGCAGACCTGGTCGGTATTCAAGTTCTGTCCGTCTTTTAACTTTTATTTTGAATGTTGATCTACGATCTCAGATCTGGGTCTGTATTCAAGTTCGGTCCGTCTGTTAACTTTTATTTTGAATGTTGATCTGCGATCTCAGACCTGGGTTTGTATTCAAATTTTGTCCGTATTTTAAATTTTATTTTGAAAGTCGATCTACGATTGCAGACCAGGGTCGGTATTCAAATTCCGACTTTTATTTTGAATGTTGATCTACGATCTCAGACCTGGGTCTGTATTCAAGTTCTCTCCGTCTTTTTACTTATATTTTGAATGTCGATCTACGATTGCAGACCTGGGTCGGAATTCAAATTCCGACCTTTATTTTGAATGTTGATCTACGATCTCAGAGCTGGCTCTGTATTCAAATTTTGTCCGTCTTTTAACTTGTATTTTGAATGTTGATCTACGATGTCAGACCTGGATCTGCATTCAAATTTTTTCCGTATTTTTAATTTTATTTTGAATGTCGATCTACGATTGCAGACCTGGGTCGTTATTCAAATTCCGACTTTTATTTTGAATGTTGATCTACGATGTCAGACCTGGATCTGCATTCAAGTTAACTCCGTCTTTTAACTTTTATTTTGAATGTCGATCTACGATTGCAGACCTAGGTCGGTATTCAAATTCCGACTTTTATTTTGAATGTTGATCTACGATCTCAGACCTGGGTCTGTATTCAAGTTCTGTCCGTCTTTTAAATTTTATTTTGAATGTTGATCTACGATCTCAGGCCTGGGTCTGCATTCAAGTTTTGTCCGTCTTTTAACTTTTATTTTGAATGTTGATCTACGATCTCAGACCTGGATTTGCATTCAAATTTTTCTGTATTTTTAATTTTATTTTGAATGTCGATCTACGATTGCAGACCTGGGTCGTTATTCAAGTTCTGTCCGTCTTTTAACTTTTATTTTGAATGTTGATCTACGATCTCAGATCTGGGTCTGTATTCAAGTTCGGTCCGTCTGTTAACTTTTATTTTGAATGTTGATCTGCGATCTCAGACCTGGGTTTGTATTCAAATTTTGTCCGTATTTTAAATTTTATTTTGAAAGTCGATCTACGATTGCAGACCAGGGTCGGTATTCAAATTCCGACTTTTATTTTGAATGTTGATCTACGATCTCAGACCTGGGTCTGTATTCAAGTTCTCTCCGTCTTTTTACTTATATTTTGAATGTCGATCTACGATTGCAGACCTGGGTCGGAATTCAAATTCCGACCTTTATTTTGAATGTTGATCTACGATCTCAGAGCTGGCTCTGTATTCAAATTTTGTCCGTCTTTTAACTTGTATTTTGAATGTTGATCTACGATGTCAGACCTGGATCTGCATTCAAATTTTTTCCGTATTTTTAATTTTATTTTGAATGTCGATCTACGATTGCAGACCTGGGTCGTTATTCAAATTCCGACTTTTATTTTGAATGTTGATCTACGATGTCAGACCTGGATCTGCATTCAAGTTAACTCCGTCTTTTAACTTTTATTTTGAATGTCGATCTACGATTGCAGACCTAGGTCGGTATTCAAATTCCGACTTTTATTTTGAATGTTGATCTACGATCTCAGACCTGGGTCTGTATTCAAGTTCTGTCCGTCTTTTAAATTTTATTTTGAATGTTGATCTACGATCTCAGGCCTGGGTCTGCATTCAAGTTTTGTCCGTCTTTTAACTTTTATTTTGAATGTTGATCTACGATCTCAGACCTGGATTTGCATTCAAATTTTTCTGTATTTTTAATTTTATTTTGAATGTCGATCTACGATTGCAGACCTGGGTCGTTATTCAAATTCCAACTTTTATTTTGAATGTTGATCTACGATCTCAGACCTGGGTCTGTATTCAAGTTCGGTCCGTCTTTTAACTTTTATTTTGAATGTTGATCTACGATCTCAGACCTGGGTCTGTATTCAAGTTTTGTCCGTCTTTTAAATTTTATTTTGAATGTTGATCTACGATCTCAGACCCGGGTCTGTATTCAAATTTTGTCCGTATTTTCAATTTTATTTTGAATGTCGATCTACGATTGCAGACCTGGGTCGGTATTCAAATTCCGACTTTTATTTTGAATGTTGATCTACGATCTCAGACCTGGGTCTGTATTCAAGTTCTGTCCGTCTTTTAACTTTTATTTTGAATGTTGATCTACGATCTCAGACCTGAGTCTGTATTCAAATTCCGACTTTTATTTTGAATGTTGATCTACGATCTCAGACCTGGGTCTGTATTCCAGTTTTGTCCGTCTTTTAACTTTTATTTTGAATGTTGATCTACGATCTCAGACCTGGGTCTGTATTCAAATTTTGTCCGTATTTTAAATTTTATTTTGAATGTCGATCTACGATTGCAGACCTGGGTCGTTATTCAAATTCCGACTTTTATTTTGAATGTTGATCTACGATCTCAGACCTGGCTCTGTATTCAAGTTCTGTCCGTCTTTTAACTTTTATTTTAAATGTTGATGTACGCTCTCAGACCTGGGTCTGCATTCAAGTTCTGGCTGTTTTTTAACTTTTATTTTGAATGCCGATCTACGATTGCAGACCTGGGTCGTTATTCAAATTCCGACTTTAATTTTGAATGTTGATCTACGATCTCAGACCTGGGTCTGCATTCATGTTCTGTCCGTCTTTTCACTTTTATTTTGAATGTCGGTCTACGATCTCAGACCTGGGTCTATATTCAAATTTTGTCCGTATTTTAAATTTTATTTTCAATGTTGATCTACGATTGCAGACCTTGGTCGGTATTCAAATTCCGACTTTTATTTTGAATGTTGATCTACGATCTCAGACCTGGCCTTGTATTCAAGTTCTGTCCGTCTTTTAACTTTTATTTTAAATGTTGATGTACGCTCTCAGACCTGGGTCTGCATTCAAGTTCTGGCTGTTTTTTAACTTTTATTTTGAATGCCGATCTACGATTGCAGACCTGGGTCGTTATTCAAATTCCGACTTTAATTTTGAATGTTGATCTACGATCTCAGACCTGGGTCTGCATTCATGTTCTGTCCGTCTTTTCACTTTTATTTTGAATGTCGATCTACGATCTCAGACCTGGGTCTATATTCAAATTTTGTCCGTATTTTAAATTTTATTTTCAATGTTGATCTACGATTGCAGACCTTGGTCGGTATTCAAATTCCGACTTTTATTTTAAATGTTGATCTACGATCTCAGACCTGGGTCTGTATTCAAATTTTGTCCGTATTTTAAATTTTATTTTCAATGTTGATCTACGATTGCAGACCTTGGTCGGTATTCAAATTCCGACTTTTATTTTAAATGTTGATCTACGATCTCAGACCTGGGTCTGTATTCAAGTTTTGTCCGTCTTTTAACTTTTATTTTGAATGTTGATCTACGATCTCAGACCTGAGTCTGTATTCAAATTCCGACTTTTATTTTGAATGTTGATCTACGATCTCAGGCCTGGGTCTGTATTCAAGTTTTGTCCGTCTTTTAAATTTTATTTTGAATGTTGATCTACGATGTCAGACTTGGATCTGCATTCAAATTTTGTCCGTATTTTTAATTTTATTTTGAATGTCGCTCTACGATTGCAGACCTGGGTCGTTATTCAAATTCCGACTTTTATTTTGAATGTTGATCTACGATCTCAGACCTGGGTCTGTATTCAAGTTCTGTCCGTCTTTTTACTTGAATTTTGAATGTCGATCTACGATTGCAGACCTGGGTCGTTATTCAAATTTCGACTTTATTTTTGAATTTTGATCGACGATGTCAGACCTGGATCTGCATTCAAGTTAACTCCGTCTTTTAAATTTTATTTTGAATGTCGATCTACGATGTCAGACCTGGATCTGCATTCAAATTTTGTCCGTATTTTAATTGTATTTTGAATGTCGATCTACAATTGCAGACCTGGGTCTGTATTCAAATTCCGAGTTTTATTTTTAATGTCGATCTACGATTGCAGACCTCGGTCGTTATTCAAATTCCAACTTTTATTTTGAATGTTGATCTACGATCTCAGACCTGGGTCTGCATTCAAGTTTGTCTGTCTTTTAACTTGTATTTTGAATGTCAATCTACGATTGCAGACCTGGGTCGTTATTCAAATTTCGACTTTATTTTTTAATGTTGATCTACGATCTCAGACCTGGGTCTGTATTCAAGTTTTGTCCGTCTTTTCTCTTATTTTGAATGTTGATCTACGATCTCAGACCAGGGTCTGTATTCAAATTTTGTCCGTATTTTAAATTTCATTTTGAATGTCGATCTACGATCTCAGACCTGGGTCTGCATTCAAATTTTGTCGTATTTTTAATTTTATTTTGAATGTCGATCTACGATTGCAGACCTAGGTCTGCATTCAAATTTTATCATATTTTTAATTTTATTTTGAATGTCGATCTACGATTGCAAACCTGAGTCGTTATTCAAATTCCGACTTTTTTTTTGAATGTCGATCTACGATCTCACACCTGGGTCTGTATTCAAGTTCTGTCCGTCTTTTAATTTTTATTTTGAATGTTGATCTACGATTTCAGACCTGGGTCGTTATTCAAATTTTGTCCGTATTTTAAATTTTATTTTGAATGTCGATCTACGATCTCAGACCTCGGTCTGCATTCAAATTTTGTCCGTATTTTTAATTTTATTTTGAATGTCAATCTACGATTGCAGACCTGGGTCGTTATTCAAATTTCGACTTTATTTTTGAATTTTGATCGACGATGTCAGACCTGGATCTGCATTCAAGTTAACTCCGTCTTTTAAATTTTATTTTGAATGTCGATCTACGATGTCAGACCTGGATCTGCATTCAAATTTTGTCCGTATTTTAATTGTATTTTGAATGTCGATCTACAATTGCAGACCTGGGTCTGTATTCAAATTCCGACTTTTAATTTGAATGTTGATCTACGATCTCAGACCTGGGTCTGTATTCAAGTTCTGTCCGTCTTTTAACTTTTATATTTAATGTCGATCTACGATTGCAGACCTCGGTCGTTATTCAAATTCCAACTTTTATTTTGAATGTTGATCTACGATCTCAGACCTGGGTCTGCATTCAAGTTTGTCTGTCTTTTAACTGGTATTTTGAATGTCAATCTACGATTGCAGACCTGGGTCGTTATTCAAATTCCGACTTTTATTTTGAATGTTGATCTACAATCTCAGACCTGGGTCTGTATTCAAGTTCTGTCCGTCTTTTAATTTTTATTTTGAATGTTGATCTACGATTTCAGACCTGGGTCGTTATTCAAATTTTGTCCGTATTTTAAATTTTATTTTGAATGTCGATCTACGATCTCAGACCTCGGTCTGCATTCAAATTTTGTCCGTATTTTTAATTTTATTTTGAATGTCAATCTACGATTGCAGACCTGGGTCGTTATTCAAATTTCGACTTTATTTTTGAATTTTGATCGACGATGTCAGACCTGGATCTGCATTCAAGTTAACTCCGTCTTTTAAATTTTATTTTGAATGTCGATCTACGATGTCAGACCTGGATCTGCATTCAAATTTTGTCCGTATTTTAATTGTATTTTGAATGTCGATCTACAATTGCAGACCTGGGTCTGTATTCAAATTCCGACTTTTATTTTGAATGTTGATCTACGATCTCAGACCTGGGTCTGTATTCAAGTTCTGTCCGTCTTTTAACTTTTATATTTAATGTCGATCTACGATTGCAGACCTCGGTCGTTATTCAAATTCCAACTTTTATTTTGAATGTTGATCTACGATCTCAGACCTGGGTCTGCATTCAAGTTTGTCTGTCTTTTAACTGGTATTTTGAATGTCAATCTACGATTGCAGACCTGGGTCGTTATTCAAATTTCGACTTTTTTTTTTAATGTTGATCTACGATCTCAGACCTGGTTCTGTATTCAAGTTTTGTCCGTCTTTTCTCTTTTATTTTGAATGTTGATCTACGATCTCAGACCTGGGTCTGTATTCAAATTTTGTCCGTATTTTAAATTTCATTTTGAATGTCGATCTACGATCTCAGACCTGGGTCTGCATTCAAATTTTGTCGTATTTTTAATTTTATTTTGAATGTCGATCTACGATTACAGACTTAGGTCTGGATTCAAATTTTGTCATATTTTTAATTTTATTTTGAATGTCGATCTACGATTGCAGACCTGAGACGTTATTCAAATTCCGACTTTTATTTTGAATATCGATCTACGATCTCACACCTGGGTCTGTATTCAAGTTCTGTCCGTCTTTTAACTTTTATTTTGAATGTTGATCTACGATCTCAGACCTGGGTCGTTATTCAAATTTTGTCCGTATTTTAAATTTTATTTTGAATGTCGATCTACGATCTCAGACCTCGGTCTGCATTCAAATTTTGTCCGTATTTTTAATTTTATTTTGAATGTCAATCTACGATTGCAGACCTGGGTCGGTATTCAAATTCCGACTTTTATTTTGAATGTTGATCTACGATCTCAGACCTTGGTCTGTATTCAAGTTCTGTCTGTCTTTTAACTTTTATTTTGAATGTTGATCTACGATCTCAGACCTGGGTCTGTATTCAAATTCCGACTTTTATTTTGAATGTTGATCTACGATCTCAGACCTGGTTCTGTGTTCAAGTATTGTCCGTCTTTTAACTTTTATTTTTAATGTTGATCTACGATCTCAGACCTGGGTCTGCATTCAAGTTTGTCTGTCTTTTTAATTTTATTTTGAATGTCGATCTACGATTGCAGACCTGGGTCGTTATTCAAATTCCGACTTTTATTTTGAATGTTGATCTACGATCTCAGACCTGGGTCTGTATTCAAGTTCTGTCCGTCTTTTTACTTGAATTTTGAATGTCGATCTACGATTGCAGACCTGGGTCGTTATTTAAATTTCGACTTTATTTTTGAATTTTGATCGACGATGTCAGACCTGGATCTGCATTCAAGTTAACTCCGTCTTTTAAATTTTATTTTGAATGTCGATCTACGATGTCAGACCTGGATCTGCATTCAAATTTTGTCCGTATTTTAATTTTATTTTGAATGTCGATCTACAATTGCAGACCTGGGTCTGTATTCAAATTCCGACTTTTATTTTGAATGTTGATCTACGATCTCAGACCTGGGTATGTATTCAAGTTCTGTCCGTCTTTTAACTTTCATTTTTAATGTCGATCTACGATTGCAGACCTCGGTCGTTATTCAAATTCCAACTTTTATTTTGAATGTTGATCTACGATCTCAGACCTGGGTCTGCATTCAAGTTTGTCTGTCTTTTAACTTGTATTTTGAATGTCAATCTACGATTGCAGACCTGGGTCGTTATTCAAATTTCGACTTTATTTTTTAATGTTGATCTACGATCTCAGACCTGGGTCTGTATTCCAGTTTTGTCCGTCTTTTCTCTTTTATTTTGAATGTTGATCTACGATCTCAGACCTGGGTCTGTATTCAAATTTTGTCCGTATTATAAATTTCATTTTGAATGTCGATCTACGATCTCAGACCTGGATCTGCATTCAAATTTTGTCTTATTTTTAATTTTATTTTGAATGTCGATCTACGATTGCAGACCTAGGTCTGCATTCAAATTTTATCATATTTTTAATTTTGTTTTGAATGTCGATCTACGATTGCAGACCTGAGTCGTTATTCAAATTCCGACTTTTATTTTGAATGTCGATCTACGATCTCACACCTGGGTCTGTATTCAAGTTCTGTCCGTCTTTTAATTTTTATTTTGAATGTTGATCTACGATTTCAGACCTGGGTCGTTATTCAAATTTTGTCCGTATTTTAAATTTTATTTTGAATGTCGATCTACGATCTCAGACCTCGGTCTGCATTCAAATTTTGTCCGTATTTTAAATTTTATTTTGAATGTCAATCTACGATTGCAGACCTGGGTCGTTATTCAAATTCCGACTTTTATTTTGAATGTTGATCTACGATCTCAGACCTTGGTCTGTATTCAAGTTTCGTCCGTCTTTTTACTTTTATTTTGAATGTTGATCTACGATCTCAGACCTGGGTCTGTATTCAAATTTTGTCCGTATTTTAAATTTGATTTTGAATGTCGATTTACGATCTCAGACCTGGGTCTGCATTCAAATTTTGTCCGTATTTTTATTTTTTTTTTGAATGTCAATCTACGATTGCAGACCTGGGTCGTTATTCAAATTCCGACTTTTATTTTGAATGTTGATCTACGATCTCAGACCTGGGTCTGTATTCAAGTTCTGTCCGTCTTTTAACTTTTATTTTGAATGTTGATCTACGATCTCAGACCTGGGTCTGTATTCAAATTTTGTCCGTATTTTAAATTTTATTTTGAATGTCGATCTACGATTGCAGACCTGGGTCGTTATTCAAATTCCGACTTTTATTTTGAATGTTGATGTACGATCTCAGACGTGGGTCTGTATTCAAATTTTGTCCGTATTTAAATTTTATTTTGAATGTCGATCTACGATTGCAGACCTGGGTCGGTATTCAAATTCTGACTTTTATTTTGTATGTTGATCTACGATCTCAGACCTGGGTCTGTATTCAAGTTCTGTCCGTCTTATAACTTTTATTTTGAATGTTGATCTACGATCTCAGACCTGAGTCTGTATTTAAATTCCGACTTTTATTTTGAATGTTGATCTACGATCTCTGACCTGGGTCTGTATTCAAGTTTTGTCCGTCTTTTAACTTTTATTTTGAATGTTGAACTACGATTTCAGACCTGGATCTGCATTCAAATTGTGTCCTTATTTTTAATTTTATTTTGAATGTCGATCTACGATTGCAGATCTGGGTCGTTATTCAAATTCCGAGTTTTATTTTGAAATTTGATCTACGATCTCAGACCTAGGTCTGTATTCAAGTTCTGTCCGTCTTTTAACTTTTATTTTGAATGTTGATCTACGATCTCAGACCTGGGTCTTTATTCAAATTCCGACTTTTATTTTGAAATTTGATCTACGATCTCTGACCTGGGTCTGTATTCAAGTTTTGTCCGTCTTTTAACTTTTATTTTGAATGTTGATCTACGATCTCAGACCTCGGTCGGTATTCAAATTCCGACTTTTATTTTGAATGTTGATCTACGATCTCAGACCTGGGTCTGTATTCAAATTTTGTCCGTCTTTTAACTTTTATTTTGAATATCGATCTACGATGTCAGTCCTAGATCTGCATTCAAGTTAACTCCGTCTTTTAACTTTTATTTTGAATTTCGATCTACGATTGCAGACCTGGTTTGTTATTCAAATTCCGACTTTTATTTTGAATGTTGATCTACGATCTCAGACCTGGGTCTGCATTCAAGATTTGTCTGTCTTTTAACTTGTATTTTGAATGTCGATCTACGATTGCAGACCTAGGTCGTTATTCAAATTTCGACTTTATTTTTTAATGTTGATCTACGATCTCAGACCTGGGTCTGCATTCAAGTTTTGTCTGTCTTTTCTCTTTTATTTTGAATGTTGATCTACGATCTCAGACCTGAGTCTGTATTCAAATTTTGTCCGTATTTTAAACTTTATTTTGAATGTCGATCTACGATTGCAAACGTGGGTCTGTATTCAAATTCCGTCTTTTATTTTGAATGTTGATCTACGATCTCAGACCTGGGTCTGTATTCAAGATATGTCCGACTTTTAACTTTTATTTTGAATATCGATCTACGATTGCATACCTGGGTCGTTATTCAAATTCCGACTTTTATTTTGAATGTTGATCTACGATCTCAGACCTGGGTATGTATTCAAGTTCTGTCCGTCTTTTAACTTTTATTTTGAATGTTGATCTACGATCTCAGACCTGGGTCTGTATTCTAAATTCCGACTTTTATTTTGAATGTTGATCTACGATCTCAGACCTGTGTCTGTATTCAAGTTCTGTCCGTCTTATAACTTTTATTTTGAAAGTTGATTTACGATCTCAGACCTGGGTCTGCATTCAAGATTTGTCTCTCTTTTAACTTGTATTTTGAATGTCGATCTACGATTGCAGACCTGGGTCGTTATTCAAATTTCGACTTTATTTTTTAATGTTGATCTACGATCTCAGACCTGGGTCAGCATTTAAGTTTTGTCCGTCTTTTCTCTTTTATTTTGAATGTTGATCTACGATCTCAGACCTGAGTCTGTATTCAAATTGTGTCCGTATTTTAAATTTTATTTTGAATGTCGATCTACGATTGCAGACGTGGGTCTGTATTCAAATTACGTCTTTTATTTTGAATGTTGATCTACGATTGCAGACCTGGGTCGTTATTCAAATTCCGACTTTTATTTTGAATGTTGATCTACGATCTCAGACCTGGGTCTGTATTCAAGTTCCGTGCGTCTTTTAATTTTTATTTTGAATGTTGATCTACGATCTCAGACCTGGGTCTGTATTCAAGTTCTGTCCGTCTTATAACTTTTATTTTGACTGTTGATCTACGATCTCAGACCTGAGTCTGTATTCAAATTCCGACTTTTATTTTGAATGTTGATCTACGATCTCAGACCTGGGTCTGTATTCAATTTTTGTCCGTCTTTTAACTTTTATTTTGAATGTTGATCTACGATGTCAGACTTGGATCTGCATTCAAATTTTGTCCGTATTTTTAATTTTATTTTGAATGTCGATCTACGATTGCAGACCTGGGTCGTTATTCAAATTCCGACTTTTATTTTGAATGTTGATCTACGATCTCAGACCTGGGTCTGTATTCAAATTCTGACTTTTATTTTGAATGTTGATCTACGATCTCAGACCTGGTCTGTATTCAAGTTTTGTCCGTCTTTTAACTTTTATTTTGAATTTTGATCTACGATCTCAGACCTGGGTCTGTATTCAAATTCCGACTTTTATTTTGAATGTTGATCTACGATCTCAGACCTGGGTCTGTATTCAAGTTTTGTCCGTGTTTTAACTTTTATTTTGAATATCGATCTACGACGTCAGACCTAGATCTGCATTCAAGTTAAGTCCCTCTTTTAACTTTTACTTTGAATGTCGATCTACGATTGCAGACCTGGGTCGTTATTCAAATTCCGACTTTTATTTTGAATGTTGATCTACGATCTCAGACCTGGGTCTGCATTCAAGATTTGTCTGTCTTTTAACTTGTATTTTAGATTGCAGACCTGGGTCGTTATTCAAATTTCGACTTTATTTTTTAATGTTGATCTACAATCTCAGACCTGGGTCTGCATTCAAGTTTTGTCCGTCTTTTCTCTTTTATTTTGATTGTTGATCTACCATCTCAGACCTGAATCTGTATTCAAATTTTGTCCTTATTTTAAATTTTATTTTGAATGTCGATCTACGATTGCAGACATGGGTCGGTATTCAAATTCCGTCTTTTATTTTGAATGTTGATCTACGATCTCAGACCTGGGTCTGCATTCAAGATTTGTCTGTCTTTTAACTTGTATTTTGGATTGCAGACCTGGGTCGTTATTCAAATTTCGACTTTATTTTTTAATGTTGATCTACGATCTCAGACCTGGGTCTGTATTCAAGTTCTGTCCGTCTTTTAACTATTATTTTGAATGTTGATCTACGATCTCAGATCTGAGTCTGTATTCAAATTCCGACTTTTATTTTGAATGTTGATCTACGATCTCAGACTTGGGTCTGTATTCAAGTTTTGTCCGTCTTTTAACTCTTATTTTGAATGTTGATCTACGATCTCAGACCTGGATCTGCATTAAATGTTGATCTACGATTGCAGACCTGGGTTGTTATTCAAATTTTGACTTTATTTTTGAATGTTGATCTACTATCTCAGACCTGGATCTGCATTGAATGTTGATCTACGATCTCAGACCTGGATCTGCATTGAATGTTGATCTACGATTGCAGACCTGGGTCCTTATTTAAATTTTGATTTTTTTTTTTTAATGTTGATCTACGATCTCAGACCTGGATCTGCATTGAATGTTGATCTACGATTGCCGATCTCATAGCCAACTTCACGCAACTTAATTCTTTTAAACAATTGTAAAGTATTCTCAGTGACTATCCTGTCATTCTTTTTAAACTCTATTCATAAGAATTTATTTTAACAATTAAACTACCATTATAGTTGTGCTCATCAGAAAAAAAATAAACACAATGACAGGATCTGAAAACATAAATTACAATGGATACATTTAAACCATTTTCAAAGATTAGTAGAATGTGGGGCGGAAGTCAAATGGATAGTGTTGGCTGCTCATGTCTGAGGTTGCGGGTGTAATCCCCAGCTCGATCAGATGCCTCTCATGAAACAGTTACTCACCAGCACAGTTGGCTATATAATGATCCAAACTCTTTACCCCTTGACTGAAAGTGTGACACATTACCCACTTAGTGTGACATATTGCAATTTCTTGAAAGCCTTGTAAAGATTTTTTATTATGCTTCTCTGGAGACAACAAATCGGATGTCAAAATAATTAAAAAGCTGTGCATAAACACCTTATTTATGAGCTTAGTTACCAACCAAGATATTAACCCTGCAGTGGACGGATGTACACACACCCTTAGTATAATATTCTTTATTAAATTATCAACCAGACCATACATTGCTTATTGACATGCAATTTAAAACTAAGGCTATTATAGTCAATTAGTATACTAAACACTTGGTGTGTTTGTTGTGTGTGTGTGTGTGGGGGGGGGGGGGGGGGGGGGGGTAGGGGGGGGGGGTAGTAGTATGAGGTATGAGAGCACTGAATCTATGTTCGATAGGGGTGGTGGTGGGGGGGGGGGGGGGGGCTGGAGTTTGATCCTCCGCCACGACTATGTGTGGTGTCCTTGAGTAAGACGCTTTTCCCGCATATGCTAAGTACTGGTTCTACCAAGGAAGAGCGTGATTTGTCAAAGTTGTAAACTGGTACCAAGATTCACAATATTAGCCTAGTAAAATTAATAAGTTTAAACTAAACTCTCGTTTACATGTACATGATTGACTTAAACAAAACATAAACTAAGATTATCACATGTACCTGCGTTATACATCCAACCACTAATTCCATGTAAAAGACATTATTAACATTTCATGTTTACTGTCAATCTTGGATTTTAGCGGTAAAAAGAAAAATCTGAGTATTCCGAATGTTACAAGTTGATCATGCGCATTGACAGAGAACCTTCTTGATATATAGCCTCTACCTTGATATTTAGCCTCTACCTTTGTGCTTACGCAGTATTTGATTCGGAGAATTGAGCGAGGTGTTCCGAATGTGTGCAGTTGTGAACAAATAAACCTCCTAAAGAAGAGCTGCTAGGAAGAAAACTTCGGTAGTCTTGATCATCCCAGACGTATATGATCAAAGTTAAAATTCGCGGGCGTTATGAAAATATTATACATTTCTGCTCCAGAAGAGCTAAACCCAGGATCAAATAACACCATTGCTTTGACATTTGTATTTTTTTTAGTTAAGCCTGGATTAGGATAAATATATCAACCCTAAATAAGCTCATAGGCCTTTTATAGGAATCCAAGGTCAAATGACTGATAAGTTCCGTATTGTAGCAAAGATCAGCCTCATTAAATACAGTACATACACCATGGCTGTTCAGTTCCGTACTGTGGTCCAGATCAGCCTCAACAAATACAGTACATACACCACGGCTGTTCAGTTCCGTATTGTGGTCCAGATCAGCCTCAATAAATACAGTACAGACACCATGGCTGATAAGTTCCGTGTTTTGGCGCAGACCAGCCTCAATAAATACAGTACAGACCCCATAGCTGTTAAGTTCCGTATTGTGGTCCAGATCAGCCTCAATTAATACAGTACATACACCAAGGCTGATAAGTTCCGTATTGTGGGCCAGATCAGCCTCAATAAATACAGTACAGACCCCATAGCTGTTTAGTTCCGTATTGTGGTCCAGATCAGCCTCAATAAATACAGTACATACACCAGGGCTGATAAGTTCCGTATTGTGGGCCAGATCAGCCTCAATAAATACAGTACATACACCAAGGCTGATAAATTCCGTGTTTTGGTCCAGATCAGCATCAATAAATACAGTACATACACCAGGGCTGATAAGTTCCGTATTGTGGTCCAGATCAGCCTCAATAAATACAGTACATACACCAGGGCTGATAAGTTCCGTATTGTGGGCCAGATCAGCCTCAATAAATACAGTACAGACAAAGGGGTTGATAAGTTCCATATTGTGGTCCATATCAGCCTCAATAAATACAGTACATACACCAGGGCTGATAAGTTCCGTATTGTGGCGCAGAACAGTCTCAATAAATACAGTACATACCCCACGGCCGATAAGTTCTGTATTGTGGTGCATATCAGCCTCAATAAATACAGTAGAGACACCAGGGCTGATAAGTTCCGTATTGTGGTGCAGATCAGCCTCAATAAATACAGTACAGACACAGGGGCTGTTAAGTTCCGTATTGTGGTCCAGATCAGCCTCAATAAATACAGTACATACACCATGGCTGATAAGTTCCGTATTGTGGTCCAGATCAGCCTCCATAAATACAGTACATACACCAAGGCTGATAAGTTCCGTATTGTGGTCCATATCAGCCTCAATAAATACAGTACATACACCACGGCTGATAAATTCCGTGTTTTGGCGCAGATCAGCATCAATAAATACAGTACAGACCTCATGGCTGATAAGTTCCGTATTGTGGTCCAGATCAGCCTAAATAAATACAGTACAGACCTCATGGCTGATAAGTTCCGTATTGTGGTCCAGATCAGCCTCAATAAATACAGTACATACACCATGGCTGTTAAGTTCCGTATTGTGGTCCAGATCAGCCTCAATAAATACAGTACATACACCATGGCTGTTCAGTTCCGTATTGTGGTCCAGATCAGCCTCAATAAATACAGTACAGACACCAAGGCTGATAAGTTCCGTATTGTGGTCCAGATCAGCCTCAATAAATACAGTACATACACCATGGCTGATAAGTTCCGTATTGTGGCCCAGATCAGCCTCAATAAATACAGAACAGACCTCATGGCTGATAAGTTCCGTATTGTGGTCCAGATCAGGCTCAATAAATACAGTACATACACCATGGCTGTTAAGTTCCGTATTGTGGTCCAGATCAGCCTCAATAAATACAGTACATACACCAAGGCTGATCAGTTCCGTATTGTGGTCCATATCAGCCTCAATAAATACAGTACAGACACAGGTGCTGATAAGTTCCGTGTTTTGGCGCAGATCAGCCTCAATAAGTACAGTACAGACCCCATGGCTGTTAAGTTCCGTATTGTGGTCCAGATCAGCCTCAATAAATACAGTACAGACACAGGGGCTGATAAGTTCCGTATTGTGGCGCAGATCATTCTCAATAAATACAGTACAGACACCAGGGCTGACAAGTTCCGTATTGTGTCGCAGATCAGCCTCAATAAATACAGTACATACACCAAGGCTGATCAGTTCCATATTGTGGTCAATATCAGCCTCAATAAATACATTACAGACACCAGGGCTGACATGTTCCATATTGTGTCGCAGATCAGCCTCAATAAATACAGTACATACACCACGGCCGATAAGTTCCGTATTGTCGTCCAGATCAGCCTAAATAAATACAGTACAGACCTCATGGCTGATAAGTTCCGTATTGTGGCCCAGATCAGCCTCAATAAATACAGTACATACACCAGGGCTGACAAGTTCCGTATTGTGTCACAGATCAGCTTCAATAAATGCAGTACAGACGCAGGGGCTGATAAGCTCCGTATTGTGGTCCAGATCAGCCTCAATAAATACATTACTGACACGGGGGCTGATAAATTCCGTATTCTGGTCCAGATCAGCCTCAATAAATATAGTACAGACACCACGGCTGATAAGTTCCGTATTGTGGCCCAGATCAGCCTCAATAAATACAGTACAGACACAAGGGCTGACAAGTTCCGTATTGTGTCGCAGATCAGCCTTAATAAATGCAGTACAGACGCAGGGACTGATAAGCTCCGTATTGTGGTCCAGATCAGCCTCAATAAATACATTACTGACACGGGGGCTGATAAATTCCGTATTCTGGTCCAGATCAGCCTCAATAAATACAGTACAGATACTGGGGCTGATAAGTTCCGTATTGTTGCCCAGATCAGCCTCAATAAATACAGTACAGACACCAAGGCTGATAAGTTCCGTATAGTGGTCCAGATCAGCCTCAATAAATACAGTACAGACACAAGGGCTGATTAGTTCCATATTTTGGCACAGATCAGCCTCAATAAGTACAATACATACACCAGAATAGATAACTTCCGTTTTGTGCCGCATATCAGTCTAAAACTTACAGTACATACACCAGGATATATCAGCCTCATTAAATACAGTACTTACACCATAGCTGATAAGTACTTTATTTTGGCGCAGATCAATCTCAATAAATACAGTAAATGAAACCAGGGCTGATAAGTTGCGTGTTGTGGCACAAATCAACATAATTAAATACTGTACTTACACCATAGCTGATAAGTTGCGTATTGTGGCGCAGATCATTCTCAATAAATACAGTACATGAAACCAGGGCTGATAAGTTGCGTGTTGTGACCACGATCATCCTCAATGAATACAGTACATACACCAGGATAGATAAGTTCCGTATTGTGCAGCAGATCAGCCTCAATAAATGAAGTGCATACACCAGGGCTGATAAGTTCCGTATTGTGGTCCAGGTCAGTCTCAACTAATACAGTACATACACCAGGGCTGATCAGTTCCGTATAGTGCAGCAGACCATCCTCAATAAATACAGTACATACACCACAGTTGATAAGGTTGTATTGTTGCGCAGATCAGCCTCAATAAATACAGTACATACATCACGGCTGATAAGTTCCGTATTGTGGCGCAGATCAGTCTCAATAAATACAGTACATACACCACGACTGATGAGTTCCGTATTGAGGCGCATATCAGCCTCAATAAATACATTACTGACACAGGGGCTGATAAGTTCCGTTTTGTGGTGCAGATCAGCCTCAATAATTACATTACATACACCACGACTGATGAGTTCCGTATTGAGGCGCATATCAGCCTCAATAAATACATTACTGACACGGGGGCTGATAAGTTCCGTTTTGTGGTGCAGATCAGCCTCAATAATTACATTACATACACTACGACTGATAAGTTCCGTATTGAGGCGCATATCAGCCTCAATTAATACATTACTGACACGGGGGCTGATAAGTTCCGTGTTTTGGCGCAGATCAGCCTCAATAAATACAGTACAGACCTCATTGCTGATGAGTTCCGTATTGTGGTCCAGATCAGCCTCAATAAATACAGTACAGACCTCATTGCTGATCAGTTCCGTATTGTGGTCCAGATCAGCCTCAATAAATACAGTTCATACACCAAGGATGATAGTTCCGTATTGCGGTCCAGGTCAGCCTAAAAAAATACAGTACAGACACAGGGGCTGATAAGTTCAGTATTGTGGCACAGAGCAGCCTCAATAAATACAGTACAGACACCAAGGCTGATTAGTTCCATATTGTGGTCCAGATCAGCCTCAATAAATACAGTACTTACACCATAGCTGATAGGTTCCTTATTTTGGCGCAGATCAGTCTCAATAAATACAGTACATACACCATGGCTGATAAGTTCCGTATTGTTGTGCAAATCAGTCTCAATAAATACAGTACATACACCAGGGCTGATAAGTTCCGTATTGTTGTGCAGATCAGTCTCAATAAATACAGTATATACACCACGGCTGATAAGTTCCGTATTGTTGTGCAGATCAGTCTCAATAAATACAGTACATACACCACGGCTGATAAGTTCCGTATTGTGGCGCAGAACAGTCTCAATAAATACAGTACATACCCCATGGCTGATAAGTTTCATATTGTGGTGCAGATCAGTCTCAATAAATACAGTACATACACCACGGCTGATAAGTTCCGTATTGTGGCGCAGAACAGTCTCAATAAATACAGTACATACCCCATGGCTGATAAGTTTCATATTGTGGTGCAGATCAGTCTCAATTAATACAGTACATACACCACGACTGATAAGTTCCGTATTGTGGCGCAGATCAGCCTCAATAAATACAGTACATACCCCATGGCTGATAAGTTTCATATTGTGGTGCAGATCAGTCTCAATAAATACAGTACATACACCACGGCTGATAAGTTCCGTATTGTGGCACAGAACAGTTTCAATAAATACAGTACATACACCACGGCCGATAAGTTCCGTATTGTGGCGCAGATCAGCCTCAATAAATACAGTACATACCCCACGGCTTATAAGTTCCATATTGTGGCACAGATCAGTCTCAATAAATACAGTACATACCCCACGACTGATAAGTTCCATATTGTGTCGCAGATCAGCCTCAATAAATACAGTATTTACACCATAGCTGATAAGTTCCTTATTTTTGCGCAGATCAGTCTCAATAAATACAGTACATACACCACGGCCGATAAGTTCCGTATTGTTGCGCAGATCAGTCTCAATAAATACAGTACATAGACCACGGCTGATAAGTTCCGTATTGTGGCGCAGAACAGTCTCAATTAATACAGTACATACACCATGGACCCCACGGCCGATAAGTTCCGTATTGTGGCACAGATCAGCCTCAGTAAATACAGTACAGACACCAGGGCTGATAAGTTCTGTATTGTGGTCCAGATCAGCCTCAATAAATACAGTACAGACACCAGGGCTGATAAGTTCCGTATTGTGTCGCAGATCAGCCTCAATAAATACATTACTGACATAGGGGCTGATAAGTTCCGTATTGTGGTCCAGATCAGCCTCAATAAATACAGTACAGACACCAGGGCTGATATGTTCCGTATTGTGGTCCAGATCAGCCTCAATAAATACAGTACAGAAACAGGGGCTAATAAGTTCTGTATTGTGGTCCAGATCAGCCTCAATAAATACGGTACAGACACCAAAACTGATAACTTCCGTATTGTGGGGCAGATCAGCCTAAATAAATACATTACAGACACCAGGGCTGATAAGTTCCATATTGTGGTCCAGATCAGACTCAATAAATACAGTACATACACCAGGATAAATAAGTTGTGTATTGATTGATTGATTGAATAGTTAGCGTCATTTTTATGCCATCGAGGGCTAACAGAAGATCAGTTTACCTAACCATTGTTTCCTGGGATTAACCAGTACTCGAGCACATCCCATCTCCGCAAGTAACTGATAACTTTCCCACTTAAATCAGTGGTGAGAGACAACTGATAATGAGACACAATGTCGTATATCAATCATCACAGAGACTGTTGCCGGGCGGGGATTCAAACTCACGACCCCTGAATTGATAGTCAGACGCATAACCGACTGAGCTAAGAGGTCGACTCATGGGACTAGGTATCATTACCACGAAATCGATGGTAAATAAAGGTCATTCAACAGAATAGAATCCAATACAATGAAAGCATTTAAAACCTTACATACACTTATTATTCTGTGTTTAAATAGGCTAATTAAGTATTTTATGCATTAATACTATCCTGATTGCATGCAAATAATAACTTAAAGAACAATTGATGCCAATAAAGCATTTATAAAAATGCCTTAAGATATAGTGTTTCCATTGAATGAATTTCTATTACTTAAATTCAATAAAAGTCATAAAACAAACAGAAAAAAGTATATATACAAATTAGTTCAAGCGTTTAAACAAATTTAGATTGCCTGTTAATATAAATTGAGACTTGTCTTGACACTAAAACGTTTCCCAAATTAAGCATATTGTCTCCATCCACACCATCAAAAATGATTTAAGTATTCTGCATGTAGATAACTGGTGTAAAATGAATGTTAACAAAGTTTAAATCCTAATATTTTAAACATACAATAAATAATTGAACAATTAAAGTATGAAAAAGAAAGGAAGTAATAATGTAAAATTTCAATAATATTTTTTGACTATGCTTTTCCCACTGCAATATCCAAGCCATTTCTTTTCCAAATCCAGCTAATGCCAGGATTTGAACCTGGGTCTCCCACTGAAACAGCGGATGTGTTTGCCAGTTACACCACAGAAGTCTTATTATCTGTACTAAGAAAATGGACTTAAATAATAACAGCATCTAGCAGGCATGCATTAAAATAACTTGTTTACCGTCTCTCGATCCTAGTTTTTAAATATGGATAGGTAGTTGGGGATTTTGTTTTTCTCAAAAAAAACCACAAGAACATACACTATCTTATCTCAAAGAGGTATTATCTTATACACAATACACCTTATTCCCGATCACTTATTATCTCATACACCATATCATACATCATATACTACCTTATCCACCATCACTTACTATCTCATATACCATATACAACCTTATCCACAATCACTTACCATGTTATACACCATATACTACCTTATCCACCATCACTTACTATCTTATACAACATAATACTACCTTATCCATTATCACCTACTATGTTATACACCATACACTACCTTATCCACTATCACCTACTATGTTATACACCATACACTACCTTATCCACTATCACCTACTATGTTATACACCATACACTACCTTATTCACTATCACCCACTATGTTATACAACAAATACTACCTTATCCACTATCACCTACTATGTTATACACTATACACTACCTTATCCACTATCACCTACTATGTTATACACCATACACTACCTTATCCACTGTCACTTACTATGTTCTACAGCATATACTACCTTATCCACTATCACCTACTATGTTATACACCATACACTACCTTATCCACTATCACTACTATGTTATACACCATACACTACCTTATATACAATCACCTACTATGTTATACACCATACACTACCTTATCCACTATCACCTACTATGTTATACACTATACAATACCTTATCCCCTATCACTACTATGTTATACAACAAATACTACCTCATCCACTATCACCTACTATGTTATACACTATACACTACCTTATCCACTATCACCTACTATCTCATACACCATACACTACCTTATCCACCATCACCTACTATCTCATACACCATACACTACCTTATACACCATCACTTACTATCTCACACACCATATACTACCTTATCCTCCATCACTTACCATCTCACACACCATATACTTCCTTATCCACCATAACTTACTATCTCACATACCATATACTACCTTATCCTCCATCACTTACCATCTCATACACCATATACTTCCTTATCCACCATAACCTACTATCTCATACACCATATACTACCTTATACACCATCACTTACTATCTCACACACCATATACTACCTTATCCTCCATCACTTACTATCTCACACACGATGACACACCATGTACTACATTATCCACCATCACTTACTATCTCACACACCATATACTACCTTATCCTCCATCACTTACTATCTCACACAACATATACTACCTTATCCTCCATCACTTACTATGTTTACACCATATACTACCATATCCACCATCACTTACTATCTCATACACCATATACTACCTTATCCTCCATCACTTACTATCTCACACACTATATACTACCTTATCCACAATCACTTCCTGTGTTATACACCATATACTACCATATCCACCATCACCTACATTCACATATGTTAAAACTGAAAAATCTGCTTTTTTTGTCGTCATTTTCTAATTCTGAGAAATCAAAGTCACAACGCACTTGTACTGTTCCCCTTATATCTGTCTCATTTGCTAATGTCTGTGAAAAATCAAATTTTCATTATCCAAAATTCTATTTTTTAATCTGAGTACCATCTCCTGTGAACTTCCAAATTCTGTCTGGGAACATTTTGTACACAATTTATGTGCAAAAAAAGATTTGAACTTGAAACCTGAAAAAGTAAATTGTAAAACAATGTATAAATAATAGTCTTAAAATTGTAACGTTGTATTTTAGACTAACTGCTAGAAAAAAAAGACACGTATTGGGATGCCGTTCGGCTATTTAACCTTGATAAGTGATAACGCAACATTCGTCCCAGCGAGCTAAAAAGGTGATAGCACTTGTTCATATTTGAATTTATATATATAAGTAATATCACCTATGAATGATATCACCTATTATGGTAAAATAGGAAAATGGTACCCCATAGATTATGTTGAGGGATTAACTTAAAACCAAAAAGGACAGAAAATGCTACAAAAATACCTAAGTTAAATAATACTTTTCAATATTTTTTAATAAACATTAAAAAATTAAAAGAACATAACAAAAAAATCCCTACTTGATAATGTCTTATTCGATTTCTGAGAGAGCTGCTATGGTAGTACTGCTATTTGTTATAACTTTAATTCGACAGGATTAATAATTGATAATGAACAACAAGCCAATACAAGTGGGGGTGGTAGTGTAATGGATAGGAGTGTTGGCCGCTCGCACCTGAGGTTGCGGGTTCGATCCCCAGCTTGACCTGATGCCTCTCATTAAACAACACTTAGTACTGGTACTACCAAGGAATAAAACTCAGGACAGTTCATATAAGCTCAAACTTTTATCGCAATCAAGCACAAATAAATTAGTATGAACTAAGCCAATCCACACACACACACACACACATATATATATATATATATAATTATTGCGCATACATCAGCTTCAGGACTACACTGTTTTTTGCAGGGTTGTTCATCTTCATCACATTTTTCAACAGTGCTGTTACTTTCTTTGTCATAAACTTGTAAATTATTCATAAATGTTTTAATCACAAAAAAATTGCAAAATCATGATGCATTTGAAATGTCATTATAGCAACTTGTGTCAGTAAGACAAAAACAAATAATATAAGCTCTACATGAGCTTTTCATATCAGTTTTAACAAATGTCATCTATAATACAAGAGTCAATGTTACTACATAAGCACAGAATAATAAAAGTAAAAAGAACATGCTTATCAAAATTTGTGCTTGTATTTCTTTCTCTCCCCCACACCCTTACACATATTCAATTCAATCCCCAATTTCAGTTGACAGGACACAAAAACACTAGCCATATACAGCCTACACAGCCGTTAACTCAAATTGTAGATATAACAAGCATGTTATAAATATAAACAGTCACACAGCAAGTGCATTGATAGCAATATCAAGCAACTAGTGCTAGATCCTAAATTTACTGCAGGCACAGGCTCATGTCAAAATTAGCGTCCAAAGTTCAATTTTTAACCCTATGATGAAACAGTGTTTACCGATAAACTCAAACCAGTCAGGGATATCTTGAAATTAATACATATCATTGCTGTAAACATGCCATTAGAAAAATATTAATTTTTCTTTTCTTTGTAAACAGAACACTAAACGTTGTTTTCTTTAAAAGTACCTTTTCACTCAGTGACAGCAGAATATCAGCAATATCACAATCTTGTTTCTCGTTCTCATGCAATGTATTTAATGATTGTTGTACTGGACTGTTTCAGGTGGATTCTCTTAATACCAGACATCTTTGTACCTTCCTTCGTGGCGTTTTCTGTAGGCAGTTCACCTAAAACAAGATAAAAATAATGAAATAAAAAGCACTGAATATTAAATTGGTAATTCTAAGCATTTTATTTACTAACTGTGTAACCTTTGTCCACAATATTTATTACACGCGTGTTGCATTATGGTATATCGGTAATGAAATTCTATTTTCAGAACGCAACCAACGAGGCTGATAAATAAGGCTGATACGCCATTTTCCGGGATGCTACAATACCAGGGATAATCAGGTATTGTGGCATCCCGGAAAACGGGCCTTAGCCTCAATCTTAGCCTCTGCGGTTTTTAACCTGAATTCTTATGCAAATGATAATGAAATATATATATATATTGTTACTGAATACTTTTTCAACACTATTAAAGTGAAACAACTCTATAAGTTTAAATACAATAGTTTTTTTGTGATAAAATATAAAATGAAGGGAGCGGTCTTTATTTCTTCATCCAAAACAGGCGCTCGGACAACACCGATCATCAACGTTTTATGATAGATGGAGCAATGCAGCAGTGAGGTTATTTCTCCGAAAAAACGTATTAAATGTTTCTTCACGATTATTATTGAATTTTATTATAAAACAATACATACTTAAAGTTCTATTAGCCTAATTACTAATCAGCTAGTAGGCCATATTATGGGTATTACTTAGTCTCAGTTTACACGTCTGGTCGAAACCATACTATGGATACTACTTAGACTCGGTACTAATGAACTCTTAGAGGTTGATAGGGGCTGTACCCGTTACACTATATAGCCTCAGTACTAATGAACTGTTAAAGGCTAATAGAGGCCATATTATGGATATTACTTAGCCTCGGAACTAATGGACTATTTGAGGCTGATAGAGGCCAAATTATGGATACTACTTAGCCTCAGTACTAATGGAATATTTTAGGCTGATAGAGGCCATGTTATGGATACTACTTAGCTTCAGTACTAATGAACTGATAGAGGCTGATAGAGGTCATATTATGGATACTACTTAGCCTCAGTACTAATTACCTGATAGAGGCCATATTATGGATACTACTTAGCCTCAGTACTAATGAACTATTTAAGGCTGATAGAGGCCATATTATGTATATTACTTAGCCTCAGTACTAATGGACTGATAGAGGCCATATTATGGATACTATTTAGCATCAGTACTAATGAACTGTTAGAGGCTGATAGAGGCCATATTAATGATACTACTTAGCCTCAGTAGATAGAGGCCATATTATTGATACTACTTAGCCTTGGTACTAATGAACTGATAAAGGCTGATAGAGCCAAATTATGGATACTACTTAGTCTCAGTACTAATGAACTGATAGAGGCCATACTATGGATACTACTTAGGCTCAGTACTAATGAACTGATAGAGGCTGATAGAGGCCATATTATGGATACTACTTAGCCTCAATACTAATGAACTGATAGAGGCAATATTATGGATACTACTTAGTCTCAGTACTAATGAACTGATAGAGGCTGATAGAGGCCATATTATGGATACTACTTAGTCTCAGTACTAATGAACTATTTGAGGCTGATAGAGGCCATGTTATGGATACTACTTAGCCTCAGTACTAATTACCTGATAAAGGCCATATTATGGATACTACTTAGCCTCAGTACTAATGAACTATTTAAGGCTGATAGAGGCCATATTATGTATATTACTTAGCCTCAGTACTAATGGACTGATAGAGGCCATATTATGGATACTATTTAGCATCAGTACTAATGAACTGTTAGAGGCTGATAGAGGCCATATTAATGATACTACTTAGCCTCAGTAGATAGAGGCCATATTATTGATACTACTTAGCCTTGGTACTAATGAACTGATAAAGGCTGATAGAGCCAAATTATGGATACTACTTAGTCTCAGTACTAATGAACTGATAGAGGCCATACTATGGATACTACTTAGGCTCAGTACTAATGAACTGATAGAGGCTGATAGAGGCCATATTATGGATACTACTTAGCCTCAATACTAATGAACTGATAGAGGCAATATTATGGATACTACTTAGTCTCAGTACTAATGAACTGATAGAGGCTGATAGAGGCCATATTATGGATACTACTTAGTCTCAGTACTAATGAATTGATAGAGGCCATATTATGGATACTACTTAGCCTCAGTACTAATAAACTGATAGAGGCTGATAGAGGCTATATTATGGATACTACTTATCCTCGGTACTAATGAACTGATAGAGGCCATATTATGGATACTTCCTAGCCTCAGTACTAATGAACTGATAGAGGCTTATAGAGGCCATATTATTGATACTACTTAGCCTCATTAAGAATTAACTGTAAGAGGCTGATAAAGGCCATACTATGGATACTACTTAGTCTCAGTACTAATGAACTGTTAGAGGCTGATAGAGTCCATACTATGGGTACTATTAAGCCCCAGTACTAATGCACTGTTAAAGGCTGATAGAGGCCATACTATGGATAATACTTAGTCTCAAGACTAATGAATTGTTAGAGGCTTATAGAGTCCATACTATGGATAATATTTAGTCCCAGAACTAATGAACTGTTTGAGGCTGATAGAGGCTATACTATGGATACTACTTAGCCTCAGTACTAATGGTCTGTTAGAGGCTGATAAAGGCCATAGTATGGATACTACTTAGCCTCAGTACTAATGGACTGTTAGAGGCTGATATAGGCCATATTATGGATACTACTTAGCCTCAGTAGTAATGGTCTGTTGGAGGCTGATAGAGGCCATATTATGGATACTACTTCGCCTCAATACTAATGAACTGTTAGAGGTTGATAGAGGCCATATTATAGATACTGCTTAGTCTCAGTACTAATGAACTGTTAGAGGCTGATAGAGGCCATATTATGGATACTACCTAGTCTCAGTACTAATGAACTGATAGAGGCTGATAGAGGCCATATTATGGATACTAGTTAGTCTCAGTACTAATGAATTGATAGAGGCCATATTATGGATACTACTTAGCCTCAGTAGTAATGGTCTGTTAGAGGCTGTTAGAGGCCATATTATGGATACTACTTTGCCTCAGTACTAATGAACTGTTAGAGGCTGATAGAGGCCATATTATAGATACTGCTTATTCTCAGTACTAATGGTCTGTTAGAGGCTGATAGAGGCCATATTATGGATACTTCTTAGTCTCGGTACTAATGAATTGATAGAGGCCATATTATGGATACTACTTAGCCCCAGTACTAATGAACTGTTAGAGGCTGATAGAGGCCATACTATGGATAATACTTAGTCTCAGTACCAATGAATTGTAAGAGGCTTATAGAGTCCACATTATGGATACTATTTAGTCTCAGAACTAATGACTTGTTTGAGGCTGATAGAGGCTATACTATGGATACTACTTAGCCTCAGAACTAATGGTCTGTTAGAGGCTGATAAAGGCCATACTATGGATACTACTTAGCCTCAGTACTAATGGACTGTTAGAGGCTGATATAGGCCATATTATGGATACTACTTAGCCTCAGTAGTAATGGTCTGTTGGAGGCTGATAGAGGCCATATTATGGATACTACTTCGCCTCAATACTAATGAACTGTTAGAGGTTGATAGAGGCCATATTATAGATACTGCTTAGTCTCAGTACTAATGAACTGTTAGAGGCTGATAGAGGCCATATTATGGATACTACCTAGTCTCAGTACTAATGAACTGATAGAGGCTGATAGAGGCCATATTATGGATACTAGTTAGTCTCAGTACTAATGAATTGATAGAGGCCATATTATGGATACTACTTAGCCTCAGTAGTAATGGTCTGTTAGAGGCTGTTAGAGGCCATATTATGGATACTACTTTGCCTCAGTACTAATGAACTGTTAGAGGCTGATAGAGGCCATATTATAGATACTGCTTATTCTCAGTACTAATGGTCTGTTAGAGGCTGATAGAGGCCATATTATGGATACTTCTTAGTCTCGGTACTAATGAATTGATAGAGGCCATATTATGGATACTACTTAGCCCCAGTACTAATGAACTGTTAGAGGCTGATAGAGGCCATACTATGGATAATACTTAGTCTCAGTACCAATGAATTGTAAGAGGCTTATAGAGTCCACATTATGGATACTATTTAGTCTCAGAACTAATGACTTGTTTGAGGCTGATAGAGGCTATACTATGGATACTACTTAGCCTCAGAACTAATGGTCTGTTAGAGGCTGATAAAGGCCATACTATGGATACTTCTTAGCCTCAATACTAATAGACTGTAAGAGGCTGATATAGGCCATATTATGGATACTACTTAGCCTCAGTAGTAATGGTCTGTTGGACGCTGATAGAGGCCATATTATGGATATTACTTAGCCTCAGTACTAATTAACTGTTAGAGGCTGATAGAGGCCATATTATACATACTACTTATTCTCAGTACTAATGGTCTGTTAGAGGCTGATAGAGGCCATATTATGGATAATACTTAGCCTCAGTACTAATGGTCTGTTAAAGGCCATATTATGGATACTACTTAGTCTCAGTACTAATGAACTGTTAAAGGCTGATAGAGGGCATATTATGGATACTACTTAGTCCCAGTACTAATGAACTGATATAGGCTAATAGAGGCCATATTATGGATACTACTTAGCCTCAGTACTAATGGACTGAGAGAGGCCATATTATGGATACTACTTAGCATCAGTACTAATGAACTGTTAGAGGCTGATAGAGGCCATATTATTGATACTACTTAGCCTCAGTAGATAGAGGCCATATTATGGATACTACTTAGCCTTGGTAATGATGAACTGATAAAGGCTGATAGAGGCCAAATTATGGATACTATTTAGTCTCAGTACTAATTAACTGATAGAGGCCATACTATGGATACTACTTTGTCTCAGTACTAATGAACTGATAGAGGCCATATTATGGATACTACTTAGTCTCAGTACTAATGAACTGATAGAGGCTGATAGAGGCCATATTATGGATACTACTTATTCTCAGTACTAATGAATTGATAGAAGCCATATTATGGATACTACTTAGTCTCAGTACTAATGAACTGATAGAGGCTGATAGAGGCCATAATAAGGATACTACTTAGCCTCAGTACTAATGAACTGATAGAGGCCATATTATGGATACTTCTTAGCCTCAGTACTAATGAACTGACAGAGGCTTATAGAGGCCATATTATTGGTACCACTAAGCCTCAGTACGAATTAACTGTAAGAGTATAAAGTATAAAGGCCATACTATGGATACTACTTAGTCTCAGTACTAATGAACTGTTAGAGGCTGATAGAGGCCATACTATGGGTACTACTAAGCCCCAGTACTAATGAACTGTTAGAGGCTGAAAGACGCCATACTATGGATAATACTTAGTCTCAGTACTAATGAATTGTTAGAGGCTTATAGAGTCCATACTAGAGATACTATTTAGTCTCAGAACTAATGAACTGTTTGAGGCTGATAGAGGCTATACTATGGATACTACTTAGCCTCAGTACTAATGGTCTGTTAGAGGCTGATAAAGGCCATACTATGGATACTACTTAGGCTCAGTACTAATGGACTGTAAGAGGCTGATATAGGTCATATTATAGATACTACTTATTCTCAGTACTAATGGTCTGTTAAAGGCTGAGAGAGGCCATATTATGGATAATACTTAGCCTCAGTACTAATGGTCTGTTAGAGGCCATATTATTGATACTACTTAGTCTCAGTACTAATGAACTGTTAGAGGCTGATAGAGGCCATATTATTGATACTATTTAGTCCCAGTACTAATGAAATGATAGAGGCTGATAGAGGCCATATTATTAATAATACTTAGCCTCAGTACTAATGAACTGATAGAGGCCATATTATGGATACTATTTAGTCTCAGTACTAATGAACTGATAGAGGCCATACTATGGATAAAACTTAGTCTCAGTACTAATGAACTGATAGAGGCTCATAGAGGCCATATTATGGATGCTACTTAGCCTTGGTACTAATGAACTGATAGAGGCTGATAGAGGCCATACTATGGATACAACTTAGTCTCAGTACTAATGAACTGATCAAGGCTGATAGAGGCCATACTATGGATGCAACTTAGTCTCAGTACTAATGAACTGATAGAGGCCATATTATGGATACTACTTAGCCTCGGTACTAATGAACTGATAGAGGCCATATTATGGATACTATTTAGCCTTGGTCCTAATGAACTGATAGAGGCTGATAGAGGCCATATTATGGATGCTACTTAGCCTTGGTACTAATGAACTGATAGAGGCCATACTATGGATACAACTTAGTCTCAGTACTAATGAACTGATAGAGGCTGATAGAGGCCATATTGTGGATACTACTTAGCCTCGGTTCTAATGAACTGATAGAGGCCATATTATGGATACTACTTAGTCTCAGTACTAATGAACTGATATAGGCTGATAGAGGCCATATTAATGATACTACTTAGCCTCAGTACTAATTAACTGATCAAGGCCATATTATGGATACTACTTAGCCTCAGTACTAATGAACTATTAGAGGCTGATAGAGGCCATATTATGGATACTACTTAGCCTCAGTACTAATGGACTGATAGAGGCCATATTATGGATACTACTTAGCATCAGTACTAATGGTCTGTTAGAGGCTAATAAAGGCCATACTATGGATACTACTTAGCCTCAATACTAATGGACTGTTAGAGGCTGATATAGGCCATATTATAGATACTACTTATTCTCAGTACTAATGGTCTGTTAAAGGTTGATATAGGCCATATTATGGATACTACTTAGCCTCAGTAGAAATGGTCTGTTAGAGGCTGATAGAGGCAATATTATGAATACTACTTAGCCTCAGTACTAATGAACTGTTAGAGGCTGACATAGGCCATATTATGGATAATACTTAGCCTCAGTACTATTGGTCTGTTAGAGGCCATATTATGGATACTACTTAGTCTCAGTACTAATGAACTGTTAGAGGCTGATAGAGGCCATATTATGGATACTACTTAGTCCCAGTACTAATGAACTGATAGAGGCCATATAATTGATACTACTTAGCCTTAGTACTAATGAACTGATAGAGGCCACATTATGGATACTACTTAGTCCCAGTACTAATGAACTGATAGAGGCCATATAATTGATACTACTTAGCCTTAGTACTAATGAACTGATAGAGGCCATATTATGGATACTATTTAGTCTCAGTACTAATGAACTGATAGAGGCCATACTATGGATACAACTTAGTCTCAGTACTAATGAACTGATAGAGGCTCATAGAGTCCACATTATGGATGCTACTTAGCCTTGGTACTAATGAACTGATAGAGGCTGATAAAGGCCATACTATGGATACAACTTAGTCTCAGTTGTAATGAACTGATAAAGGCTGATAGAGGCCATACTATGGATACAACTTAGTCTCAGTACTAATGAACTGATAGAGGCCATATTATGGATACTACTTAGCCTCGGTACCAATGAGCTGATAGAGGCCATATTGTGGATACTATTTAGCCTTGGTACTAATGAACTGATAAAGGCTGATAGAGGCCATATTATGGATGCTACTTAGCCTTGGTAATGAACTGATAGAGACTGATAGAGGCCATACTATGGATACAACATAGTCTCAGTACTAATGAACTGATAGAGACTGATAGAGGCCATATTATGGATACTACTTAGCCTCGGTTCTAATGAACTGATAGAGGCCATATTATGGATACTACTTAGTCTGAGTACTAATGAACTGATAGAGGCTGATAGAGGCCATATTAATGATACTACTTAGCCTCAGTACTAATTAACTGATTAAGGCCATATTATGGATACTACTTAGCCTCAGTACTAATGAACTATTAGAGGCTGATAGTGGCCATATACTGGATACTACTTAGCCTCAGTAGTAATGGACTGATAGAGGCCATATTATGGATACTACTTAGCATCAGTACTAATGAACTGTTAGAAGCTGATAGAGGCCATATTATTGATACTACTTAGCCTCAGTTGATAGAGGTCATATTATGGATACTACTTAGCCTTGGTACTAATGAACTGATAAAGGCTGATAAAGGCCAAATTATGGATACTACTTAGTCTCAGTACTAATGAACTGATAGAAGCCATACTATGGATACAACTTAGGCTCAGTACTAATGAACTGTTAGAGGCTGATAGAGGCTATATTATGGATACTACTTAGCCTCGGTACTAATGAACTGATAGAGGCCATATTATGGATACTACTTAGTCTCAGTACTAATGAACTGATAGAGGCTGATAGAGGCCATATTATGGATACTACTTAATCTCAGTACTAATGAATTGATAGAGGCCATATTATGGATACTACTTAGCCTCAGTACTAATGAACTGATAGAGGCCATATTATGGATACTACTTAGCCTCATTACTAATGAACTGATAGAGGCCATATTATGGATACTTCTTTACCTCAATAGTAATGAACTGATAGAGGCTTATAGAGGCCATATTATTGGTACTACTTGGCGTCAGTACAAATTAACTGTAAGAGGCTGATAAAGGCCATACTATGGATACTACTTAGTCTCAGTACTAACGAACGGTTACAGGCTGATAGAGGCCATACTATGGATACTACTAAGCCCCAGTCCGATGAACTGTTAGAGGCTAATAGAGGCCATACTATGGATAATACTTAGTCTCAGTACTAATGAACTGTAAGAGGCTGATAGAAGCCATATTATGGATACTACTTAATCTCAGTACTAATGGACTCTTTGAGGCTGGTAGATGGCATACTGTGGACACTACTTCGCCTCAGTACCAATGAACTGTTATAGACTGGTCCATAATATGGGTAATAGTTAGTCTCAGTAATTTTGGATGGAAGCTTAAAATAATGCGCATACCCAATGGTAATGAATTAGATCGTATGGATATTTTACAAATATTCCACTTGCTGTAAATGTTTTGCATATTATATAAGTCATGTTAATATGATTCGATTGTCATAATGTCTTATGTTTTGAGTAGTATTGCCATAAAGTAGTGATTATCAGTATTAGTTATCTTTCAGTATATTGTACACATATTTCTATTACTTCTTTTTCAGGTCTGTTGGTATTAAAATTCCTTTATTGTGAAGTGATTGTGGTATAACTAAACAATGGCAAGTAAGTAATGGTCATAAAATATCAAATCTATTTTATGATTTTTAAAAGTCCTTGAATTACTGTACTTTACCATAATTATTATTTACCCAGGATATTTAAATATCTTCACAAAATAAATTTTATTCTTTATATAACTTACTGGTACATGTCCTGATTTAAAAAGTTCATGTTATTGATATCTTTTTATGAAATGGGTATCTTGATATTATTGAAGTCATATTCGAGAAAATTTTATTTTAATTTTTCCTCTTTCATGCTTAATCAGTGTGGTTTAAGCTTTTGGCAAATGTTATATACTGATATCATATTATTTTCAGAGCTGGTAAAGAAATCGTTTGTGATAAATGATGAGTACCCATGTGACATAATTGCATGTAAAGGAATTAGGAAAAACAGTAACCCGGTAATTTAAGAAAGTCTTATTTTTTTAAAAAATGTGTAGGTGTTGATAGAATAAATGAATCTAATAGATTTTATTAAATAGTCTGTAAAACAACTGTATTCCTGGATAAATGTGTACATTAAATTTTTTCAGCCACCCATTCGTGTGATCCATTTATTCTCCCCGTCCTAGGGGTGAGAGGGTTGGGGAGGACCATCCCCCTACATTCCTTACAGTTATCAAAATAAATGAATATAGCTTTCAGTGCAATTAGATTGTAAAACAAGGTGTTTTAGAGCAACTGTTCCAAAATGGTCTTGCACATCATATCCTGATTGTATCTTTTCTTATCTTGTTAACGGTTAGTTTGTGTTGGTCATTTTAAAAATGGAATCTATGAATCCATCTTATGATGATAATGTGACCATATCAAATTACATAAAATACAGTATTCGGAATCTGATGAGCAAACTATGCATAATTGTAATATTTTTTTTATTTATTGCAGTGTTTCAAGAAAACCGTCAACAACCAAAAAAATCTGTACTGAAGAAAAAACAGATTCTAGTAGGTCAACCCAAACATTTGTTGAAAATCAATCTTCAATGACTGTCACTTCAAGCCCATCTGAAGATGTTGATTTCTACAAACGTTGTCTATGTCAGTATAAAACAGTTGTTCCTGTAGATGACAATTTTCTTGCATTTATGGTTCAAGATTTTGATGTTAGTAGTGGTTCATTGAAGGTATAAAGCAATTCTTTTAATTTTTCATCATGTTTATATATTTATTAAAAAGAAGTTATAGGTTAACACCTCAAAAATTGTAATTTCTTTTAATTTTTAAGAGCTCTGTATAAACTTCTTTGTTAACTATTGATTGAGTACTAATGCACTGTTGATGCAACTTATCAGTTTCAGTTCGCTTATATGTAAGGCAACGGGTAGGATGGATTACTGTTTGCACGTACATGATAATCTGCTTTGCATATTATTCAATACCTTAATATGCATGGTGATAGTGTTGATAATCAAATAAGAAATTCAATGAACGTTGTTATTGTCAACATGTCACATATAGTATATTATTCTTTGCTTACTTTTGTTGTTTTTTTTTCAACAAAGGCATAACATTAAATGTTTAAATTTGAAATTAATTATTTTGGTTCACTTTTTCATGTGTTAGGTACCGGTATAATACATAACTTGCTTTTTTATAAATCTAGATAATAGGTTTTAACTGTAGAATGGAAGTCTTAGAAATGTACAGCTGAAAAATTGTTATTTACAAATACTTACATAAATAGTATAACTTCTGAAAGTGTTTGTGATAAGCATGTAATGGTATCTTAACCTCTTTTATTGTAATTTTTATTTCAGAGATTTGCTATGGGTTCCAGTTAATGGAAGATGTTGAGTCGCCAAATGGCCCTTTCTCAATACTCAGGACGAGATTCCATACCGGTTAATGGTAAATGTAATGCTATTTGAAGGAATGTGTTTGGTTTTAGATATATTTGATAAGTTTATTGGCTAACCGACTCATACAAAAAAACTTAACTATCTTCTTCAAAATTTGCACTTTTTTATTTTCTGCATAAGCAAGTTACATTATCCAAAAGCTTCTTGCACCGGGCAACATACTTCTAATGGACTTTATGCCTTAGATTGAACCTAAGAAGAATGCAGCCTTTATTCCTAGATAGTTGTAAATTTGAGCATACTATAAGAAGATTAATGAACTTAATAAGTGTGTTTAATCTGATCCCTTTTCATTTTGTAGTTTGTATAAACAATGTTGTAAGCATCATTAAATAAAATAAATTCAACCAAGAAATTTAATGGAAAAGTATAAAGGTAAACTGTTGTGAAGCTTATTCTTTATTTTTGACATTGTATCCATTATATTTATATTGGAGTCACCCTGTGGTCGGTCTGTCGGTCTGTCGGTCGGTTGGTCGGTCTGTCCGTTGCAATTTTCCTTGTCCGGAGCATCACTTGAAAAGTACTGGATGGAATTTCATCAAACGTCATACAATGGTAGAATATAATGAGAGAAAGTGCAGTGTACAAGAAACATAACTATATTCTCGCTAATTACAGAGTTATTGCCCTTTGATATTTTTTCTTGTCCGGAGCATAACTTGAAAAGTACCGGATGGAATTTCATCAAACTTCATACAATGGTAGAATATAATGAGAGGAAGTGCAGTGTACAAGAAACATAACTCTATTCTTGCCAATAACAGAGTTATTGCCCTTTGATATATTTCCCTTATCCGGAGCATTTCTTTTAAAGTACTGGATGGAATTTCATCAAACTTCATACAATGGTAGAATATAATGAGAGGAAGTGCAGTGTACAGGAAACATAACTATATTCTTGCTAATTACAGAGTTATTGCCCTTTGATATATTTCCCTTGTCCGGTGCATTACTTTTAAAGTACTGGATGGAATTTCATCAAACTTCATACAATTGTAAACCATTTTTATGTCATGGCGGCGTTCGGGGGTATTCATCACCTTCAGTGATAGCTCTAGTTTATGCATAAGAGAACTATTACTGACAATTTTTTGCCTTCAATAAGAACCTCATTTGTAAGCATTTCATGAAAATTAACGTAAAACCACCTACTCAGATAATTTTTTAAATTTTTTATATGTTTAAAAGGTAATCAAATTTAAAATTTAATTATTTTCAGCACCAAAACTTGTTGTGTATGACAATGCTTGCAATCTGCACAATTATGCGTTGAATAGAGATCCGGTCTTTTTTAGAGACACATGGTTTGTTTTGGACAGATTCCATTGGTGCAACCATGTCGGTAAGTGCATAGTATTCATAATTTGTGTTTAGTTAAGAATCCATTTGTCCTTCTCTCTTTACTTTTTAAGTATTAATCTTTCTTTTTTCATTTTGAACTGGTAGCGATTTTTATAAAAACTATATCGTCACTGGTTCCAAATTTCTTTTCTAAGGCATAAGTTTTCGCAATATAGATTCTTTTTATTGTTAGCATTTAGCAATTAAACAATTAAACACATAGCAATGTGAAGTATCTTCTTATTATAATGTTTGTTAATACCTTGAATACATTAACTATTTATGATAATATGGCTGTACTAGTGTAAGTGGTAGTATCAGCTATAATGTCTGTTTATAATGTTTTATAACCACTAATATAATGATGATTACAGTCACATGAGTTCATTTTCTTTTGTGATAAAGTTAACTTGATAAGATTGATATTCTATAATTTAAATTTTACTGATTATTTCCGTTTGTGAGTAATAACATCAAATCAGTTGAATGACAAATTTCGTATGAATTTTAGGAAGTCGCGAACAGTTTTTCATTCTAGAAATGGGGACAATATTTCAAAAAGTATTTTTTCTTCAGATTAGGGTAAATATTTGGCTTATTCTTTAAAGTTAAAGATGTGTTAAATGTTTTTAATGTCATTTCTTTTTCAGGCTGTCATTTGGGGTATAACCTAAATATGTATATGCAATACAAGAACCTAAATACGCAGGTTGCAGAACAGAGAAACTCAACTCTTAAAAAGCTCAAGTCAATGCTGTCATACATGAATGTAGATAACTTCACCAACCATTTAAAATTATTTTTGTGGTTTCAGAGCATGGTTTCCTTGTCGTTTCTCAAGCCAGATCTGCCAATTGAATACATGTCCATGTTTAAGCGTCTGTCTTCTGTGTATTCCAAGTTATGGTAAATAAGTTGTATATAACAATATGGGTTGGTCTCTGGCTCTGGATTTAACATCTTCGATGAATTATATTCCAATACTCAGAACAAAACATTTGTCTTGCAGAATATTTCGACCATATCACATAGTCATGGATCATCCACTTTGTGCTAGATCATTCGTGCATAATATCACGTGACATAGGACGATCATGTTATACAAGGAGAGGCGTCACTCGACCAGGATGAGGGACTGGAGTTACCTTCAGTGTATAATGCTCTTCTTTTATCATGTGATCGTCCTATGTCACGTAATTCTATGCATGAATGACTCAATACAAAGCTGATAAAGACTGTGAAATGGTCAAAATATTCTGTAAGTAGAATATTTTGTTCTGAGTAATGGAATATAATTCATTTAAGGAGTTGTCCATAATATGATGGCAAATATAGGCATATTAAACAAAAGCATACTAAACGCATGAAATGGATGTTAAGAATTAATAGTGGTCAGTTAGACGGGTGACGATCATTACAATCAATGTAAAATTCATGAACATCTATCGGAAAGCACAATGTCAGATCCGTTATACGCTAATGAGCAGCTCAATCACAACATTCAACTATAGGAAATTTCGTCAATTATAATCAAAATCCGCAAGTGGATATGCCAGAATACAATATACAGCATTTACATTTCCACTAGTTATAGCTGCATTGCATAACTAATTTGGATGCTGTTATATAACATTGCTACACTATATATTGCTTGATAAATGTAAACATAAATTTACTATTAGTCAAATATCACATGTTTGTTTCATTAATATTATATATGGTTTTATGTTTTGTTTAACATTTTGTCAAATGAGCTATATAACAACATGTATATTACTTAATAAAAGTAGTCTTTAAAATCAAACAAGTTATCATTGATTGGTGTTATTTATTCTCTCTACCACTAACATGTTTTGTGTCCATTTGTCATGTACTGGAAATCGACCAGTACCTTAGTTATTATGTTGGATCAATAGAATAACTATATAACACAAATTCCGAGTTATAACCAGTCTCAGTAACGATACACAGTTAGAGGCTGACATGGTCTACAATATGGATATAACTTTGCCTCATTACGGAGGCTCTATGGAATATCTGTATAACACAAAATATGAGTTATAACCTGTCTCAGTAATGATACACAGTTAGAGGCTGACATGGTTCACAATATGGGTATAACTTAGCCTCATTACGGAGTCTCTATGGAATATCTGTATAACACAATGAGTTATAAGCAATCTCAGTAACGAAACACAGAGGCTGACATGGTCCACAATATCGGTAAAACTTAACCTCATTACGGAGTCTATGGAATATCTGTATAACTCAGAATATGAGTTATAACCAGTCTCAGTAACGATACACAATTAGAGGCTGACATGGTCCACAATATGGGTAAAATTTAGTCTCATTACGGAGTCTCTATGGCATATCTGTATAACACAGTAACGATACACAGTCAGGGGCTGAAGAGGTCCACAATATGGGTCCAACTTAGCCTCATTACGAAAGGCTCTATGGAATAATTGTATAACACAGAATCGGAGTTTTAACCAGTCTAAGTAACGATACACAGTTAGAGGCTGACATGGTCCACAATATGGGTACAACTTAGCTTCATTACGCAGGCTCTATGGAATATCTGTATAACACAGAGTCGGAGTTATAACCAGTCTCAGTAACGATACACAGTTAGAGGCTAACATGGTCCACAATATGGGTCCAACTTAGCCTGATTACGAAGGCTCCGTGGAATATTTGTATAACACAGAATCGGAGTTTTAACCAGTCTCATTAACGATACACTGTTAGAAGCTGTCATGGTCCACAATATGGGTCCAACTTAGCCTCAATACGGAAAGCTCTATGGAATAATTGTATAACACAGAATCGGAGTTTTAACCAGTCTCAGTAACGATACACAGTTAGAGGCTGACATGGTCCACAATATGGGTCAAACTTAGCCTCAATACGGAGGCTCTATAGAATATCTGTATAACACAGAGTTCAAGTTATAACCAGTCTCAGTAACGATACACAGTTAGAGGCTGACATGGTCCACAATATGGGTACAACTTAGCCTCATTACGCAGGCTCTATGGAGTATCTGTATAACACAGAGTCGGAGTTATAACCAGTCTCAGTAACGATACACAGTTAGAGGCTAACATGGTCCACAATATGGGTCCAACTTAGCCTCATTACGAAGGCTCCGTGGAATATTTGTATAACACAGAATCGGAGTTTTAACCAGTCTCATTAACGATACATTGTTAGAGGCTGACATGGTCCACAATATGGGTCCAACTTAGCCTCATTACGCAGGCTCTATGGAATATCTGTATAAAACAGAGTTGGAGTTTTAACCAGTCTCAGTAACGATACACAGTTAGAGGCTAACATGGTCTACAATATGGGTACAAATTAGCCTCATTACGAAGGCTCTATGGAATATCTGTATAAAACAGAGTTCGGGTTATAACCAATCTCAGTAACGATACACTGTTAGAGGCTGATATGGTCTACAATATGGGTACAAATTAGCCTCATTACGAAGGCTCTATGGAATATCTGTATAACACAGAGTTGGAGTTTTAACCAGTCTCAGTAACGATACACAGTTAGAGGCTAACATGGTCCACAATATGGGTCCAACTTAGCCTGATTACGAAGGCTCCGTGGAATATTTGTATAACACAGAATCGGAGTTTTAATCAGTCTCATTAACGATACACTGTTAGAGGCTGTCATGGTCCACAATATGGGTCCAACTTAGTCTCAATACGGAAGGCTCTATGGAAAAATTGTATAACACAGAATCGGAGTTTGAACCAGTCTCAGTATCGATACACAGTTAGAGGCTGACATGGTCCACAATATGGGTCAAACTTAGCCTCAATACCGAGGTTCGATGAAATATCTGTATAACACAGAGTTCGAGTTATAACCAGTCTCAGTAACGATACACAGTTAGAGGCTGACATGGTCCACAATATGGGTCCAACTTAGCCTCATTACGCAGGCTCTATGGAGTATCTGTATAACACAGAGTCGGAGTTATAACCAGTCTCAGTAACTATACACAGTTAGAGGCTAACATGGTCCACAATATGTGTCCAACTTAGCCTCATTACGAAGGCTCCGTCGAATATTTGTATAACACAGAATCGGAGTTTTAACCAGTCTCAGTAACGATACATTGTTAGAGACTGACATGGTCCACAATATGGGTCCAACTTAGCCTCATTACGCAGGCTCTATGGAATATCTGTATAACACAGAGTTCGAGTTATAACCAATCTCAGTAACGATACACTGTTAGAGGCTGACATGGTCCACAATATGGGTACAAATTAGCCTCATTACGAAGGCTCTATGGAATATCTGAATAACACAGAGTTGGAGATTTAACCAGTCTCAGTAACGATACACAGTTAGAGGCTGACATGGTCCACAATATGGGTCCAACTTAGCCTCAATACGGAGGTTCTATGGAATATCTGTTTAACACAGAGTCGGAGTTATAACCAGTCTCAGTAACGATACACAGTTAGAGGCTAACATGGTCCACAATATGGGTCCAACTTAGCCTCAATACGGAGGCTCTATGGAATATCTGTATAACACAGAGTTCGAGTTATAACCAATCTCAGTAACGATACACAGTTAGAGGCTGACATGGTCCACAATATGGGTCCAACTTAGCCTTAATATGGAGGCTCTATGGAATAACTGTATAACACAGTGTCGAAATTATAACCAGTCTCAGTAACGATACACTGTTAGATGCTAACATGGTCCACAATATGGGTTCAACTTAGCCTCAATACGGAGGCTCTATGGAATATCTGTATAACACAGTGTCGGAATTTTAACCAGTCTCAGTAACGATACACTGTTAGAGGCTGACATGGTCCACAATATGGGTCCAACTTAGCCTCAATACGGAGGCTCTATGGAATATCTGTATAACACAGAGTCGGAGTTATAACCAATCTCAGTAACGATACACAGAGGCTGACATGGTCCACAATATGGGTCCAACTTAGCCTCAATACGGAGGCTCTATGGAATATCTGTATAACACAGAGTCGGAGTTATAACCAATCTCAGTAACGATACACAGTTAGAGGCTAACATGGTCCACAAAATGGGTAGAACTTAGCCTCATTACGCAGGCTCTATGGAATATTTGTATAACACAGAGTCGGAGTTATAAACAGTCTCAGTAACGATACACAGTTAGAGGCTAACATTGTCCACAATATGGGTCCAACTTAGCCTCAATACGGAAGTTCTATGGAATATCTGTATAACACAGTGTCGGAGTTTTAACCAGTCTCAGAAACGATACAATGTTAGATGCTGACATGGTCCACAATATGGGTCTAACTTAGCGTCATTACGGAGATTCTATGGAATATCTGTATAACACAGAGTCCGAGTTATAACCAGTCTCAGTAACAATAAACATTTAGAGGCTGACATGGTCCACAATACGGGTACAACTTAGCCTCAATACGGAGGCTCTATGGAATATATGTACAACACAGAGTCCGAGTTTTAACCGGTCAAAGTTAGAGGCTGACATGGTCCACAATACGGGTACAACTTAGCCTCAATACGGAGGCTCTATGGAATATCTGTATAACACAGTGTCGGAGTTTTAACCTTTCTCAGTAACGATACACTGTTAGAGGCTAACATGGTCAACAATATCGGTCAAACTTAGCCTCAATACGGAGGCTCTATGGAATATCTGTATAACACAGTGTCGGAGTTTTAACCAGTCTCAGTAACGATACACTGTTAGAGGCTGACATGGTCCACAATATGGGTCCAATTTAGCCTCTATACGGAGGCTCTATGGAAAATCTGTATAACATAGTGTCGGAGTTTTAACCAATCTCAGTAACAATACACTGTTAGAGGCTAGCATGGACCACAATATGGGTCCAACTTAGCCTCAATACGGAGGCTCTATGGAATATCTGTATAACACAGTGTCGGAGTTTTAACCAGTATCAGTAACGATACACTGTTAGAGGCTGACATGGTCCACAATATGGGTCCAACTTAGCCTCAATACGGAGGCTCTATGGAATATCTGTATAACACAGAATCGGAGTAATAACCAGTCTCAGTAACAATAAACATTTAGAGGCTGACATGGTCCACAATACGGGTACAACTTAGCCTCAATACGGAGGCTCTATGGAATATCTGTACAACACAAAGTCCGAGTTTTAACCAGTCAAAGTTAGAGGCTTACATGGTCCACAATACGGGTACAACTTAGCCTCAATACGGAGGCTCTATGAAATATCTGTATAACACAGTGTCGGAGTTTTAACCTTTCTCAGTAACGATACACTGTTAGAGGCTAACATGGTCCACAATATCGGTCCAACTTAGCCTCAATACGGAGGCTCTATGGAATATCTGTATAACACAGTGTCGGAGTTTTAACCAGTCTCAGTAACGATACACTGTTAGAGGCTGACATGGTCCACAATATGGGTCCAATTTAGCCTCAATACGGAGGCTCTATGGAATATCTGTATAACACAGTGTCGGAGTTTTAACCAATCTCAGTAACAATACACTGTTAGAGGCTAACATGGACCACAATATGGGTCCAACTTAGCTTCAATACGGAGGCTCTATGGAATATCTGTATAACACAGTGTCGGAGTTTTAATCTTTCTCAGTAACGATACACTGTTAGAGGCTAACATGGTCCACAATATCGGTCCAACTTAGCCTCAATACGGAGGCTCTATGGAATATCTGTATAACACAGTGTCGGAGTTTTAACCAGTCTCAGTAACGATACAGTGTTAGTGGCTGACATGGTCCACAATATGGGTCCAATTTAGCCTTAATACGGAGGCTCTATGGAATATCTGTATAACACAGTGTCGGAGTTTTAACCAATCTCAGTAACAATACACTGTTAGAGGCTAATATGGACCACAATATGTGTCCAACTTAGCCTCAATACGGAGGCTCTATGTAATATCTGTATAAAACAGTGACGGAGTTTTAACCAGTATCAGTAACGATACACTGTTAGAGGCTGACATGGTCCACAATATGGGTCCAACTTAGCCTCAATACGGAGCTCTATGGAATATCTGTATAACACAGAGTCGGAGTAATAACCAGTCTCAGTAACAATAAACATTTAGAGGCTGACATGGTCCACAATACGGGTACAACTTAGCCTCAATACGGAGGCTATATGGAATATCTGTATAACACAGAGTCCGAGTTTTAACCAGTCAAAGTTAGAGGCTGACATTGTCCACAATACGGGTACAACTTAGCCTCAATACAGAGGCTCTATGGAATATCTGTATAACACAGTGTCGCAGTTTTAACCAGTCTCAGTAACGATAAACTGTTAGAGGCTAACATGGTCCACAATATGGGTCCAACTTAGCCTCATTACGGAAGCTCTATGGAATATCTGTATAATACTGTGTCGGAGTTTTAACAAGTCTCAGTAACGATACACTGTTGACATGGTCCACAATATGGGTCCAACTTAGCCTCAATACGGAAGCTCTATGGAATATCTGTATAACACAGTGTCGGAGTTTTAATTAATCTCAGTAACGATACACTGTTAGAGGCTAACATGGTCCACAATATGGGTCCAACTTAGCCCCAATACGGAGGCTCTATGGAATATCTGTATAACACAGAGTCGGAGTTATTACAAATCTCAGTAACGATACACAGTTAGAGGCTAACATGGTCCACAATATGGGTCCAACTTAGCCTCAATACGGAGGCTCTATGGAATATTTGTATAACACAGTGTCGGAGTTATAAACAGTCTCAGTAACGATACACAGTTAGAGGCTAACATGGTCCACAATATGGGTCCAACTTAGCCTCAATACGGAAGTTCTATGGAATATCTGTATAACACAGTGTCGGAGTTTTAACCAGTCTCAGAAACGATACATTGTTAGATGCTGACATGGTCTACAATATGGGTCCAACTTAGCCTCATTACGGAGGTTCTATGGAATATCTGTATAATACAGAGTCCGAGTTATAACCAGTCTCAGTAACAATAAACATTTAGAGGCTGACATGGTCCACAATACGGGTACAACTTAGCCTCAATACGGAAGCTCTATGGAATATCTGTACAACACAGAGTCCGAGTTTTAACCAGTCAAAGTTAGAGGCTGACATGGTCCACAATACGGGTACAACTTAGCCTCAATACGGAGGCTCTATGGAATATCTGTATAACACAGTGTCGGAGTTTTAACCTTTCGCAGTAACGATACACTGTTAGAGGCTAACATGGTCCACAATATGGGTCCAACTTAGCCTCAATACGGAGGCTCTATGGAATATCTGTATAACACAGTGTCGGAGTTTTAACCAGTCTCAGTAACGATACACTGTTAGAGGCTTACATTGTCCACAATATGGGTCCAATTTAGCCTCAATACGGAGGCTCTATGGAATATCTGTATAACACAGTGTCGGAGTTTTAACCAGTATCAGTAACAATACACTGTTAGAGGCTGACATGGTCCACAATATGGGTCCAACTTAGCCTCAATACGGAGGCTCTATGGAATATCTGTATAACACAGAGTCGGAGTAATAACCAGTCTCAGTAACAATAATCATTTAGAGGCTGACATGGTCCACAATACGGGTAGAATTTAGCCTCAATACGGAGGATCTATGGAATATCTGTATAACACAGAGTCCGAGTTTTAACCAGTCAAAGTTAGAGGCTGACATGGTCCAAATTACGGTTACAACTTAGCCTCAATGCGGAGGCTTTATGGAATATCTGTATAACACAGTGTCGGAGTTTTAACCAGTCTCAGTAACGATACACTGTTAGAGGCTAACATGGTCCACAATATGGGTCCAACTTAGCCTCAGTACGGAAGCTCTATGGAATATCTGTATAACACAGTGTCGGTGTTTTAACAAGTCTCAGTAACGATACACTGTTAGAGGCTGACATGGTCCACAATATGTGTCCAACTTAGCCTCATTACGGAGGCTCTATGGAATATCTGTACAACACAGAGTCCGAGTTTTAACCAGTCAAAGTTAGAGGCTGACATGGTCCACAATACGGGTACAACTTAGCCTCAATACGGAGGCTCTATGGAATATCTGTATAACACAGTGTCGGAGTTTTAACCTTTCGCAGTAACGATACACTGTTCGAGGCTTACATTGTCCACAATATGGGTCCAATTTAGCCTCAATACGGAGGCTCTATGGAATATCTGTATAACACAGTGTCGGAGTTTTAACCAGTATCAGTAACAATACACTGTTAGAGGCTGACATGGTCCACAATATGGGTCCAACTTAGCCTCAATACGGAGGCTCTATGGAATATCTGTATAACACAGAGTCGGAGTAATAACCAGTCTCAGTAACAATAATCATTTAGAGGCTGACATGGTCCACAATACGGGTAGAATTTAGCCTCAATACGGAGGATCTATGGAATATCTGTATAACACAGAGTCCGAGTTTTAACCAGTCAAAGTTAGAGGCTGACATGGTCCAAATTACGGTTACAACTTAGCCTCAATACGGAGGCTTTATGGAATATCTGTATAACACAGTGTCGGAGTTTTAACCAGTCTCAGTAACGATACACTGTTAGAGGCTAACATGGTCCACAATATGGGTCCAACTTAGCCTCAGTACGGAAGCTCTATGGAATATCTGTATAACACAATGTCGGTGTTTTAACAAGTCTCAGTAACGATACACTGTTAGAGGCTGACATGGTCCACAATATGTGTCCAACTTAGCCTCATTACGGAGGCTCTATGGAATATCTGTATAACACAGTGTCGGAGTTTTAATTAATCTCAGTAACGATACACTGTTAGAGGCTAACATGGTCCACAATATGGCTTCAACTGAGCCTCAATACGGAGGCTCTATGGAATATCTGTATAACACAGTGTCGGAGTTTTAACCAGTCTCAGTAACGATACACTGTTAGAGGCTGACATGGTCCACAATATGGGTCCAACTTAGCCTCAATACGGAGGCTCTATGGAATATCTGTATAACACAGTGTCGGAGTTTTAACCAGTCTCAGTAACGATACACTGTTAGAGGCTGACATGGTCCACAATATGGGTCCAACTTATCCTCAATACGGAGGCTCTATGGAATACCTGTATAACACAGAGTCGGAGTTATAACCAGTCTTAGTAACAATAAACATTTAGAGGCTGTCATGGTCCACAATACGGGTACAACTTAGCCTCAATACGGAGGTTCTATGGAATATTTGTATAACACAGAGTCCGAGTTTTAACCAATCAAAGTTAGAGGCTGACATGGTCCACAATATGGGTCCAACTTAGCTTCAATACGGAGGCTCTACGGAATATCTGTATAACACAGTGTCGGAATTATAACCATTCTCAGTAACGATACACAGTTAGAGGCTGACATGGTCCACAATACGGGTACAACTTAGCCACATTACGGAGGATCTATGGAATATCTGTATAACATAGAGCCGGAATTATAACCAGTCTCAGTAACGATACACTGTTCCGAGTTTTAACCAGTCAAAGTTAGAGGCTGACATGGTCCACACTATGGGTCCAACTTAGCTTCAATACGGAGGCTCTATGGAATATCTGTATAACACAGTGTCGGAGTTATAACCAATCTCAGTAACGATACACAGTTAGACGCTGACATGGTCCACAATACGGGTACAACTTAGCCTCATTACGGAGGCTCTATTGAATATCTCTATAACATAGAGCCGGAATTATAACCAGTCTCAGTAACGATACACTGTTAGAGGCTGACATGGTCCACAATATGGATCCAACTTAGCCTCAATACGGAAGCTCTATGGAATATCTGTATAACACAGTGTCGGAGTTTTAACCAGTCTCAGTAACGATACAGAGTTAGAGGCTGACATGGTCCACAATATGGGTCCAACTTAGCCTCAATACGGAGTCTCTATGGAATATCTGTATAACACAGTGTCGGAATTATAACCAGTCTCAGTAACGATACACAGTTAGAGGCTGACATGGTCCACAATAAGTGTACAACTTAGCCTCATTACGGAGGATCTATGGAATATCTGTATAACATAGAGCCGGAATTATAACCAGTCTCAGTAACGATACACTGTTCCGAGTTTTAACCAGTCAAAGTTAGAGGCTGACATGGTCCACACTATGGGTCCAACTTAGCTTCAATACGGAGGCTCTATGGAATATCTGTATAACACAGTGTCGGAGTTATAACCAATCTCAGTAACGATACACAGTTAGAGGCTGACATGGTCCACAATAAGTGTACAACTTAGCCACATTACGGAGGATCTATGGAATATCTGTATAACATAGAGCCGGAATTATAACCAGTCTCAGTAACGATACACTGTTCCGAGTTTTAACCAGTCAAAGTTAGAGGCTGACATGGTCCACACTATGGGTCCAACTTAGCTTCAATACGGAGGCTCTATGGAATATCTGTATAACACAGTGTCGGAGTTATAACCAATCTCAGTAACGATACACAGTTAGACGCTGACATGGTCCACAATACGGGTACAACTTAGCCTCATTACGGAGGCTCTATTGAATATCTCTATAACATAGAGCCGGAATTATAACCAGTCTCAGTAACGATACACTGTTAGAGGCTGACATGGTCCACAATATGGATCCAACTTAGCCTCAATACGGAAGCTCTATGGAATATCTGTATAACACAGTGTCGGAGTTTTAACCAGTCTCAGTAACGATACAGAGTTAGAGGCTGACATGGTCCACAATATGGGTCCAACTTAGCCTCAATACGGAGTCTCTATGGAATATCTGTATAACACAGTGTCGGAATTATAACCAGTCTCAGTAACGATACACTGTTAGAGGCTGACATGGTCCACAATATGGATCCAACTTAGCCTCAATACGGAAGCTCTATGGAATATCTGTATAACACAGTGTCGGAGTTTTAACCAGTCTCAGTAACGATACAGAGTTAGAGGCTGACATGGTCCACAATATGGGTCCAACTTAGCCTCAATACGGAGTCTCTATGGAATATCTGTATAACACAGTGTCGGAATTATAACCAGTCTCAGTAACGATACACTGTTAGAGGCTGACATGGTCCACAATATGGATCCAACTTAGCCTCAATACGGAAGCTCTATGGAATATCTGTATAACACAGTGTCGGAGTTTTAACCAGTCTCAGTAACGATACAGAGTTAGAGGCTGACATGGTCCACAATAAGGGTACAACTTAGTCTCATTACGGAGGCTCTATGGAATATCTGTATAACACAGTGTCGGAGTTATAACCAGTATCAGTAATAATACACAGTTAGAGGCCAACATGGTCCACAATATGGGTACAATTAGCCTTATTACGCTGGCTCTGTTGAATATCTGTATAACACAGTGCCCGAGTTTTAACCAGTCTCAGTAACGATACACTGTTAGAGGCTGACATGGTCCACAATATGGGTCCAACTTAGCCTCAATACGGAGGCTCTATGGAATATCTGTATAACACAGAGTCGGAGTTATAGCCAGTCTCAGTAACGATACACTGTTAGAGGTTGATATGGTCCACAATATGGGTCCAACTTAGCCTCAATACGGAGGCTCTATGGAATATCTGTATAACACAGAGTCCGAGTTTTAACCAGTCAAAGTTAGAGGTTGACATGGTCCACAATATGGATCCAACTTAGCCTCATTACGAAGGCTCTATGGAATATCTGCATAACACAGAGTCGGAATTATAACCAGTCTCAGTAACGATACACTGTTAGAGGCTGACATGGTCCACAATATGGCTTCAACTTAGCCTCAATACGGAGTCTCTATGGAATATCTGTATAACACAGTGTCGGAGTTATAACCAGTCTCAGTAACGATACACAGTTAGAGGCTAACATGGTCCACAATATGGGTCCAACTTAGCCTCGATACGGAGTCTCTATGGAATATCTGTATAACACAGTGTCGGAATTATAACCAGTCTCAGTAACGATACACAGTTAGAGGCTAACATGGTCCACAATATCGGTCCAACTTAGCCTCAATACGGAGGCTCTATGGAATATCTGTATAACACAGTGTCGGAGTTTTAACCAGTCTCAGTAACAATACACTGTTAGAGGCTAACATGGTCCACAATATGGGTCCAACTTAGCCTCAATACAGAGGCTCTATGGAATATCTGTATAACACAGAAACGGAGTTATAACCAGTCTCAGTAACTATACACAGTTAGAGGCTAACATGGTCCACAATATGGGTACAACTTAGCCTCAATACGGAGGCTCTATGGAATATATGTATAACACAGCCCCCGAGTTTTAACCAGTCACAGTTAGAGGCTGACATGGTCCACAATATGGGTCCAACTTAGCTTCATTACGCAAGCTCTATGGAATATCTGTATAACACAGGGTCGGAATTATAACCAGTCTCAGTAACGATACACAGTTAGAGGCTGACATGGTCCACAATATGGGTCCAACTTAGCCTCATTACGGAGGCTCTATGGAATATCTGTATAACACAGAGTATGAGTTATAACCACTCTCAGTAACGATACACAGTTAGAAGCTAACATGGTCCACAATATGGGTCCAACTTAGCCTCATTACGGAGGCTCTATGGAATATCTGTATCACACAGTTTCACATGTAGATCAATTTCGTGTATGATCAGCGGTGGTACCTAAGAGTTATTTTAACACATTGTCCAATGGATAGTTTCATCTTGCACGAATGGATAACTGATGCATTTCATTACTGTTTAATTATTTCAAATAACAGTTAGAACACCCAGTAGGGAAAATGCAGACTTGGGTTTTATTAACTTTTTTCATGAAGTGTAGGATGTATAAGAATAAACAACACAGTTATAAATTACTTACATAAATATTGCTTGTATTGGTGTTTATACATTGAATATTGAAAGCAATTTCCATGATTAACATAATATCACAACCATCCTTTTTTGCCATAGGTTTTATGGTATATTATAACTATTTTCACTTCACCATCAATCAAATAGTAATCATGAAAGTATTATTTAAATAATCAAGCATTTGAATCATTATTACGAGTATAACTAGTTTTTTAATCATACATTTTACAACTTAAAATAATGATACTGTGTTACAAAAATTTTATTTTACAAAAATAATTAAAACAAATCACTGCTTCTTTCAGTAACACAACTATTATGGTATACATATTATGTCAAACTTACAAACCACTGTCACCCTCAGTGAACACAACTGTTATGGTATACACATTATGCCAAACCTGCATACCACTGTCACCCTCAGTGAACTCAACTATTACGGTACAACTATTACGGTATATGTATTATGTCAAACTTACATACCACTGTCACCCTCAGTGAACACAACTATTATGGTATACGAACACAGTTATTACGGTAAACGTATTATGCCAAACCTACATACCACTGTCACCCTCAGTGAACATTACTGTCACGGTATACATATTATGCCAAACCTGCATACCACTGTCACCATCAGTGAACACAACTGTCACGGTATACATATTATGTCAAACCTGCATACCACTGTCACCCACAGTGAACAAAACTGTTACAGTATACACATTATGCCAAACCTGCATACCACTGTCACCTTCTGTGAACACAGTTATTACGGTAAACGTATTATGCCAAACCTACTGACCACTGTCACACTCAGTGAACACAACTATTACGGTATACATATTATGCCAAACCTGCATACCACTGTTACCCTCAGTGAACACAACTATTACAGTATACATATTATGCTAAACCTGCATACCACTGTCACCATCAGTGAACACAACTGTTACGGTATACACATTATGCCAAACCTGCATACCACTGTCACCCTCAGTGAACACAACTGTTACGGTATACACATTATGCCAAACCTGCATACCACTGTCACCCTCAGTGAACACAACTGTTACGGTATACATATTATGCCAAACCTGCATACCACTGTCACCCTCAGTGAACACAACTATTACGGTATACATATTATGCCAAACCTGCATACCACTGTCACCCTCAGTGAACACAACTATTACGGTATACACATTATGCCAAACCTACAAACCACTGTCACCCTCAGTGAACACAACTGTTACAGTATACACATTATGCCAAACCTGCATACCACTGTCACCCTCAGTGAACACAACTATTACGGTATACATATTATGCCAAACCTGCATACCACTGTTACCCTCAGTGAACACAACTATTACGGTATACACATTATGCCAAACCTACAAACCACTGTCACCCTCAGTGAACACAACTGTTATGGTATACATATTATGCCAAACCTGCATACCACTGTCACCCTCAGTAAACACAGTTATAACGGTAAACATATTTTGCCAAACCTACATACCACTGTCACCCTCAGTGAACACCACTATTACGGTATACATATTATGCCAAACCTACAAACCACTGTCACCCTCAGTAAACACAACTATTATGGTATACATATTATGCCAAACCTGCATACCACTGTCACCCTCAGTGAACACAGTTATAACGGTAAACGTATTTTGCCAAACCTACATACCACTGTCACCCTCAGTGAACACAACTATTACAGTATACATATTATGCCAAACCTACAAACCACTGTTACTCAGAATTCTAGTTTATATAGCCATCACCACAAGGGACGATTGACTCTAAATCGACAATAATCCGGACACGTAGTAGAAGTATCTTAAATACAATTATAAGTGTATTTTAATAACAGTTATAACTTATAACATGCATATAATGTAAGCAGTTTGTATCAAGATATAAATATACAAAACATGTAAACTTGTGATTAAAAAAAGTGTTAATTCCATCACTTGTATTCTATCCTCGTGAGTTGTCGGCCCTTGGTCATTTTGCTACAATGGTAAAGCTACATACCACTGTCACCGTCAGTGGACACAGCTATTATGGTATACTAGAAATATTATTACTAGTGATATTTTGAATAAAAGATAAGAATAATCACAAATAATATCTTTGCTATTTTTTTGCATCATCATCATCAATTTGTTACGTTTCATAAATACATAATAAATGTATCAAGCATACATGATTGTACCAATTTTTCATTTTTAAAGGCATAAGTATTAATTCAGCTGGTATCATGTCTGACTAACAATCCAGGGGTCGGGAGTTTGAATCCCACTCAGTAAGAACCTTTGTGATTATTGATATATGACATGGCATCTCATTGTCATTGGTTTCTTACTGTTAAATCAAGTGGAGAAATCATCAGTTACTTGCGCAGATGGGTTTGCTCTCTCATGATAGAGTAGTAATTTAACTTATCCTCTGTTAACCCTTGATGACATAAACTCAAATAAATTAAACAATACAAATATACAAAGGAAAGTTCAAAAATACTGTGCGTGGCACACAGTGCATATAAAGTCTTTCTTTGGGACCTCCATTATCCCAGCACATGCGAAGTGGATCCATCTTCCACAGTTACCACAACAAATCCAGGGCTTTTTGTGACCTGGCTTGGTACAACCTACAAGATCACAAATAGTCCTCTGGGACGGTGGTTCTGTGGCATGATGAAGAAGTTTGTATACAACATAACTACGCATGCTGATGGCGTCTTCTTGGGTCAATCCTTTTAGTTCACTTCCATGCATTAAAGCCATTGCATTCTAGAAAAAATATTAAAACAAGCCATTAACTTAAGTATGTATAGTAGACATTACAATGCCTGTAATATGATTATTTCAAACATGGTTTTATTTGGTAGTTATTATATCAAGTATAATTATGTTCCCTACTGGTTGCATATTTAAAACATCATTTACAGTTTCTTATAAAAATTTCAAAACATTCAATTTATTTGCCTTACCTGCTTTGCAATTATTTTTTAAATGATGCATTACAATGTAAAGTCTAATAAAAATAAAAAGCAATTTAATTAAGCAACAGCACATCTGATGCCAATTGGACCTCAAAATATATTAACAACGTGATGGCTTATATGATTACATGACGTATATAAGTGAAATATCTGGAAGACAATACATAATGATCTAGTTATCTACAGCAAGTTTCGCTTTAACTTGTCAAGCTATGTTGAAAACAACAATTCCAAACCCTGTGCAAGTTTATATGGCAACATATAAACAGAAAACATACAGCCAACATTGGTGAAACTGCTTCTATTTGTTAAAATAATATTTTTTACAGTGAATGTGAAACAATTTCTTACAAATCAAGCTCGATGCTCAGTGATATTTCAGTAAGCTAAATTTCAATCTGCCTTATATTAATATATTAAATAACATTAACTATTTATTGATTATTACCAAACTTATAATAAAGGAAATAATGACAGCTTTAATGCAGTTGATACTGGGAGATATGATTTAACAACCTACAAGCAGTACAAAAGGTCCACAGCTTGACCCGTCTTTTTGCTTGCTGCTGGTATGTGACCCAATAGACCAGTCCAGGGATTCACCGGTAGCACCAGCCCTTATTTTCATAAATCTCCTGAAGTTGATAAAATCTTATTAAAATAAAGAATCATTTTGTTTGTAAATATGACTTCATAAAAAACATAAACACACTCATTCAGATTGCTTACTTCTTAAAAAGGTACATGACAAAATTGTATTCTGTAAAGTAATTTACTTAATGTTAAACACAAGTTGGCTATATGTGATTTTAATTAGAATCAACCAACATATACTTACTAAAAGCAAACAGCTGCTGAAATATTATTCATATTCATATCATTCATACCTCCATTTTTCAATCAGCACCCTGTTCGGTTTTGACGACATCGAGTCCAGAATGCTGACGGTTTTTTGGGTGACGTCTGCAGCAAGCAGCACCCAGTGGTTGCCATTGACATTCACAGGTAGGAAAACCCAATCGTACATGGATATCTTGACCTGATAATGTAACAAAAATATTAAAAGTTTTAAGTTATCAATGTTTTATTTTTCTCACAGGTGTCCATCCTTTATTCATACAACAAAGCATAAACAATAAAAATACAAAGTTAAACGCATTGTACACAATGTCATGATTTGTCAAAACAAAATAAAGGTTACGTTAGCATTCAACAAAATTTAATAAAAATATTATATGATTACAATTTACGAGTTTTACCATAACAGTGAAGTAATAAGTAACAGACACATTACGTCAAGTCTAGGTTCATCATGAAACCTGGCTAACCAATCCTTTACTTTTCTTTTAAATGATGACCATCAACTACTCTTATGATCCAGTTATTGAAACTAGTCTTTCCATATTTTAAGTCAGACTTGCTGACCTGTTGTAGGAAGATGCTTACAGCAAACCACAATCAGTTTGATCGAGTATAATACTACTTACATTTCGGTATAAACAAGCATCATAACGACCAGCCTCCCACAATGATGCCAGATACGATGGCAGCACATAAATGTGACCTTCTGCAGCTGTGTTCCTCTCCACCATTAAGCACCTTAGAAAAGCATTGAACACCTTTTGAAATATAAAATACAAATTTACAACCCAAATGGAATATAAATGATGTTTTTATACCACCGGTATGTTTAGTTCAGATAAAAATGTACTGAAGAATTGAAATACAAATAAATAACATTTAATGCATCTATAATACACGAATACCCATTGAGGAATGCAATTACATTATGCAGGGGCATAACTCCTTACATAATAATCTGGCAAGAAAATCCAGACAATATGCATGTGTTCAGACAATGGTGATGATGTATACCAAGTTTCATTATGGAAGCACACATGGGCAATTCAAAAGCTATATGCCTCCCTGGTCATCAACACCAGGGACATAAAAATATATACTTTTTGTAACATAAGCAAAAATAACATTAAATGTTGACAATATACAGACCGACTACATATTTGAACTTATATCATGATGAATTAGTAAGAATTGTTATCAGTTGGTCTGGCCTACAGGTATGATTTAACATTATTGAATATTATTAAAATCAATATAAAATTACTGTCAGATAAAGTATTTTGTATAATTATACAAACATGTTCAAAAATAAAGCATCATTAGTTATATATTTCCATTTGCTAAATTGAATGTTTTTAAACAAAATAACTTGTTTAGATAGTGCATATAAACTAATCCGAGTAAAGCAATAAAGACAAAAATTACTTTATCACATAGCCAATTATCTGCATGTAAGGTTGCAATATCGTCCGTTTCTAGAACTTCCCCACACACGTGGTATCTTTTCCCTTTTTTTGGAAGTACTACGTCCAAGGTGTTACCACCATTTGTAATTGCATTCCGCAATATCCTGTTTGCACCTAGATTATTAAAAGTCAGGATGTAGAAAAGAGTGAAATAAAAGTTTTTCCTTTCAACATATAAACATTTGCATTTGTTTGTATTAATAAAAATATTTGTAAAATAATAACTAGATAGTAAAATTGATAGAATACTATCAGTTATATAATATATATAATATTAATGCAACATTAATGATGTGTAGATTTCTCATTTTTATAGTGATAATGAGTTAAGACCATAAACTGTAGGTATGATATATGAACTTTGCTACAGTACTCATAAAACCATGTTTTGTTATGATGTAATGAATGACAAGTCACTGTTGTGTTCTAACTACTTTTAATAGCATGTAAAATATGCGGAAGCTGGAGTATGCAAGTATGACTGCAATAGAATACTATGGCATTTTAATTTAAAGAGATACATATTTCAATACAGTAATGTCTGAGGTTTAGAAAAAAACTGATGGGATTGAACAATTGATATTCATCATATTTAATTAATTGTCTTGTTTTATTCAACAAAGAGATCAATATAAACATTGGAATGGGAAGCCTCTTTTTAAATTTGATCAAAGCATCAAGTTGGGTATGATATCATAGCCAACAAGGCCATCAAATTAAAATTATAGTTTGTTACTGAAATACTATGACATTTATTCTTTGACATGAATACTTTGTAGTAGTGAAAATAACCTGGTAGTCAATTTAGTGATTACTAAAATGTACCCGTATGGAATCAACACTTACTCTCCTCTATGCAATCTTCTTCTTGTGGTAAATCTTGACATCCTCCTCATTGAACTTGTCCTAAGGTAAATAAAAGAAACTCATTATGCGTTTTTCAATATTAAACAGTTAATTTATGTTTATAGAACGTTTTTTAATTTTGAGTTTTATTATGATAGTTTAATAGAGTAGTGAAGATAATGTGATACAGGTAAACAAGTAAGTGCTACTGTTCAATTCCACATGTGTTCGTAATTATATTTCACACGAATCTATAAATTGGGAGATAAAATTATTAAAATTGAAGTGGATTTACCTGTACTGGTTCTGGACAATTGGTCTCAACCTCTTCCTCAATGGTTTCATCCTAAGGTTAATAAAAGTAATTAATTCTTGATAGCACGTTTCTTTTCAACATTAACATTTTTATGAATTAATTAATGTTTTGCTGTTCATATTTTAATTTTGAGTTTTATTATGATAGATTAATAGAGTAGTGAAGATAATGTGATACAGGTAAACAAGTAAGTGCTACTGTTCAATTCCACTCATGTCCATAATGATATTTCACACGAATCTATAAATTGGGAGATAAAATTGAAGTGGATTTACCTGTACTGGATCTGGAAAATTGGTCTTAACTTCTTCCTCAATAGTTTCATCCTAAGATTAATAAAAGTAAGTAATTCTTGATAGCATGCTTGTTTTCAACATTAACATTTTTATGAATTACTTAATGTTTTGTTGTTCATATTTTAATTTTGAGTTTTATTATGATAGATTAATAGAGTAGTGAAGATAATGTGATACAGGTAAACAAGTAAGTGCTACTGTTCAATTGCACTCGTGTTCGAAATAATATTTCACACGAATCTATAAATTGGGAGATAAAATTATCAAAATAGAAGTGGATTTACCTGAACTGGTTCTGGACAATTGGTCTGAACTTCTTCCTCAATGGTTTCATCCTAAGGTTGATAAAAGTAAGTAATTCTTGATAGCATGCTTCTTTTCAACTTTTCATTAAAAACAAACATGCTTTGTGGATCATAATTTTAGGTTTGAGTTATATTATATTATACAGAAAAATACTAAGTGAAGGTTTTATTAAAACACCGATTCTGTTACTATGTTACTTGCATAATAAGTTTTTTGAATTTTCAAGATCTTTGTAAACAGATGACATCAATGTAAACAGTATTCCTTTTTGTATTTTATCGGAACATTTTGTTCATGTTCAGTCCATTAAGTCACCGGATGCAATGGTGTTAGCAAATGGAAACCGGCAATCAGTGAGAACATTTATCAATGACCGAAGCATTAATTGCATGCGCAATTATTTAAAGTATTTAAAGTATTAATGCATCATCCAATTACCTGTGAGAAAATGTAAAAGCAACTTATAAGTGGTCTTCCTGTATATACTATATGCACTGTAGTATTGAGATAACATTAAAAGGAATTTTAGGACATAACTTCGAAGGATAAGAATCAAACAGTACAGATATAAATCAAACAGATATAAATGAGGGTCATGGTTTCGCACCTGATTTTTATAAGTTGTTATAACTTATTTCACAATCGTAGTAAAATAAACTTAACTGCAATATGACTCTTTTCTTTTGCCATACAAAGATTCAGTGACCATATTTTCTTTAAGATTTAAAAATTGCATGGATAGAGAATAGGTGACTGAATTATCCAACTATAATGGAATTTATGAAACGTCCTTCACTATGTTCGATTTTCTTACATTTTTGTTTGGTTGATATGAATTCTTTTTACTCTTTTTATTGTTTTTCTAGATACCATTCAACAACACTTTATTATTATACCGAGTGGTCCAATTTAGAAGGAATAAAAACAATGTAAAAAGGTGTATGCTTTAAAAGATGCTTTCTGAACCCATGTCATTATATCAGGCATCAGGTTTTGAACCACATCTGATCTTTGATAAGTGGAGAATAAGAAATAAAGGAGCTACAAAGGAATGTTTCATTTACAGGATAGATGTGTGACTATGCTAGATGATGGGCAATAAAGTGATGGTTAAAGTACAGGTGCCACACAAAAAAGCATATTAACAACAATACTACATTTAAAAGAAACAAAAGGCATAAATATAAGGCGTGGAAAACAGAAAAAGGATTTAAATACTGGAAATAAATCTTGGGTAAATAGATACACAAAGAGTGCAAGGTTAGTGTAAACATGATGAAAGTAGTAGCGGATACAATGTTAACCACTTCACAAACCAATAAATTCAGTATAAATAAGCAGAATTTAGTATCACTGAAAAACATTACATATATTAGCACTGTAATTAATTAAAAAGTATTTTATACAAAAATTAATGTTTCTATTGTATTTTTAATGATAAATATTAATATATACATATATGCTTATTTATGAAATCATTGCATTTCATTAGATACATATTAAAAATAATTGATTATAATGAACAATTCAAGAAGAGAAGGCAATTTAACACACACTAATGCGGTTCTACACACAGTTTACATATATCAAAGCAATCAAATAAAAATTGCTACAAAAGGATTCATAAAATGAAGCACTTTGATAGATATATAATACTAGTATACCATTCACCAAAACTACAAGTTATAACATTAAACCAAAACGAGATTACTTACCATATAAACATGGTGGTTTGCTTAAATAAATAGTGTGATTATTGCCGAGTACTATAACAATAATGATAACAATAATAATAATAATAATAATAATAATAATAATAGAAAACAAAACTATTGAAAAGGTCACTTAAATTAAGACATACTAAATATTTATTTAAATAACTGTACTCATTATGCAATTGTTAGTCAAATAGCTCACACATGTGGCATCATACATATTAACAGAGCATGTAGTCTTTCCTAAAAAAAAAACCCAATCAAATTTGACCTATGATCAATAGGTCCTGGACTCAATCTTAATCATAACCGTATATTGCATAATTCAGCAAACAACTTAATCTGCAAAGGTACTTTTTACTTTTGTAAATAAATGAAGAAACATCAAGATTATTTTACTGATAAATTACAGAAGTATAACAAAGAACAGATTTATACCTCATCTCATGTGGTTTCTGGTATATTCACAAGTTTCAACCCTTTTTCTTCCTGCTACAATTGTAATTAATATTTTTAAACAAAGGATGAAAATGTGAACCTGTCATGCTCATGTGAGACAACATTTATCTACATGTATGCAATAATATTTCTAGAGATGTTTATTTAGTGCACTTAATGTATAAGGGGAAAAAAGCTGTGGTTGCTGCATTTATTCAATGCATACTTTCTTGTTGGACATGTATTTTCTTGTTTTTGGTAAAATGGTTTCTCATCATATGTTTAGGTTTAATAACAGCAATTACCTTTAAGTTTATTCAAAGTAGAAAAGTTTTTAATTACCATTTTACAGTACTGGCCAAAACTTTGCAGCACTGATCGCATCATGTTGGCCTCTAACAGTCCATTTTTACTGAGACTAAGTAGTTTCCAGTATATGGCCTCTATAGGCCTTTAACAGTCCATTAGTACTGAGGCTAAGTAGTATTTATAATATGGCCTCTATCAGCCTCTAACAGACCAGTTTTACTGAGACTAAGTAGTTTCCAGTATATGGCCTCTATCAGCCTTTAACAGTCCATTAGTACTGTGGCTAAGTAGTAACCATAATATGGCCTCTATCAGCCTTTAACAGTTCATTGGTACTTAGACTATATAGTATCCATAATATGGCCTCTAACAGCCCATTGGTACTGAGGATAAGAAGTATCCATAGTATTGCCTCTATCAGCCTCTAAAAGTCCATTAGTACTGAGGCTAAGTAGTATCCATAATATGGCCTCTATCAGCCTCAAACAGTCCATTTTTACTAAGATTAAGTAGTATCTAGTATATGGCCTCTATCAGCCTAAAACAGTTCATTAGTACTGAGGCTAAGTAATATCCATAATATGGCCTCTATCAGCCTTTAACAGTCCATTAGTACTGAGGCTAAGTAGTATCCATAATATGGCATATATCAGCCACTAACAGTCTATTTGTACTGAGACTAAGTAGTATCCATAATATGGCCTCTATCAGCCTTTAACAATCCATTGGTACTTAGACTATATAGTATCCATAATATGGCCTCTATCAGCCTCTAACAGTCCATTAGTACTGAAGCTAAGTAGTATCCACAATATGGCCTCTATCAGCCTCTAACAGTGCATTAGTACTGAGACTAAGTAGTATCTTTAATATGGCCTCTGACAGCCTCTAACAGTTCATTAGTACTGAGGCTTAGTAGTATCCACAATATGGCCTCTATCAACCTTATAACAGTTCATTAGTACTGAGGCTAAGTAGTATCCATAGTATGGCCTCTATCAGCCTTTAACAGTTCATTAGTACTGAGACTAAGTAGTATCCACAATATGGCCTCTATCAGCCTCTAACAGTTCATTAGTACTGAGACTAAGTAGTATCCACAATATGGCCTCTATCAGCCTCTAACAGTTCATTAGTACTGAGGCTAAGTAGTATCCATAGTATTGCCTCTATCAGCCTTTAACAGTTCATTAGTTCTGAGGCTAAGTAGTATCCATAGTATGGCCTCTATCAGCCTTTAACAGTTCATTGGTACTTAGACTATATAGTATCCATAATATGGCCTCTAACAGCCCATTGGTACCGAGGATAAGAAGTATCCATAGTATTGCCTCTATCAGCCTTTAACAGTTCATTAGTTCTGAGGCTAAGTAGTATCCATAGTATGACCTCTATCAGCCTCCAACAGTTTGTTAGTACTGAGGCTAACAAAATAGCATTTCAGTTCCATTAATATATTTATATCCTGGTGAGAAATATTTTAATATATCCCAATCAAATAGAAGATGTCACCTATTGAAATAAGTGATATCACCTATTTTAAAAATTATATGACATATTCGAATAGGTGATATAACCTTTTTTTAAAACAACTGATATCACATAAATGAATAAGAAATGTAACCTAAATCAATGAATAAGTGATATCACTTATTCAAAATGTGATAACTATGGGGTATAATTTTACTATTAAACCATAATAACTGATATCACCTATTCAAATAAGTGATATAACCTAAATCAATGAATTAGTGATATTAATTATTCAAATAGGTGATACATGTGAGGTACCATTTTACTTTTTAACCATATAAATGATACCACCTATTCAAATAAATGATTATTTTAATCATCACCCATTTTGAATAAGTGATAATCACCTTTTAGAAAAATGAGTGATATCACTTATCCAAATAGTTGATATCACTCATTCATTTATTTCAAATAGATTATATTATTTATTCAAATATGTGATATTAATTATCTAATTGATTGAATTGATTGACTGAATATTTAGCATCATTTTATGGCATCAAGGGCTAACCTTACCACTATTTCCTGGGATCCTGAAAGGTTAACCAGTACTCGAGCACACCCCATCTCTGCAAGTAACTGATAACCTTCCCACTTGAATACGTGGTGAAAGACAAATGATAATCCGACACAATGTTGTGTTTAAATCACCATGGAGACTGTTGCCGGGCAGGGATTCGAACTCACGACCCTTGGATTGATTGTCAGATGCATAACCAACTGAGATAATCGCACCTAGCTTAAGTATTGGAATAAGTTGGAATAAGTTATAGGCTTACCACCTATTTAAAAAAATAAGTGATACCAACAATTCGAATAAGTAATATCATCATTAGAATGGGGTGCCGTTTTACCATTTTTGCGGCTGAGTATCATATATCAACTGCTGGATCACATATATCGGCTGAATCATTTAAGCAGGGATCCGTCTATTTTTTCTTGCTTGATAAATCAAATAAGCAATATCACCTATTCGAATAAGTTATATCACTGACTAGTTTGGAAAAGGCGATATCAGTCATTCAAATAGGTGATATCACTCAATGGAATAAGTGATATCACTTATTCGAATGATTGATATCATCTATTCAATTGAGTGATATCACTTAATCAAATAAGGCATATCACCTATTTGAAACGAATAAGTGATATCACTCGTTCGAATAAGTGACATCACTAATTAATTTCAAATCTATTCTATTCAGTTGAGTGATACCACTTATCGAGTTTAAATAGTAAAACGGCAATCCATAGGAAATTAGATGATATCCCTTATTGAATATCACTTATTTGAATAGATGATAACACTCTTTGGATTAAGTGATATCACCTATTTGTATAAGTGATATAACTCAATTGAATAGATATCACTCAATAGAATAAGTGAAATCACTTATTTGAATGAATGATATCATCTATTCAGTTGAGTGATGTCACTTTATCGAATAAGTCATATTACCTATTTGAAAAGAATTAGTGATATCACTTACTCGAATAAGTGATACTACTTACTCGAATAGGTAATATCACTTATTCGTATAAGTGTTATTCAATTGAGTGATATCATCTTTTCAAATGAGTGATATCACCTTTTCAAATAAGTGATACCACTTATAGAGGTTGAATAGTAAATCAGTTTCAAATAGGAAATTAGATGATATCCCTTTTTTATATATCACTTATGCGAATAGGTGATATCACTCATTAGAATAGGTGATATCATCTATTCGAAAAAGTGATATCACTTATTATGTTTGAAAAGGTGATATCACTCAATCCAATAAGTGACATCACTTATTCAAATGAGCGATATCATCTATTCAATTGAGTGATACCACTTATCGAGGTTAAATAGTAAACTGGCACCCCATATTTTAGTTTCAAATGGGAAATTAGATGATATCCCTTATAAAATATCACTTATTCGATTAAGTGATATCACCTATTGGAATAAGTGGTATCACTCAGTTGAAAAGGTGATTTCACTCAATTGAATAGATGATATCACTCAATCGAATCAGTGATATCACCTATTCAAATTAGTGATATCATCTATTCAACTGAGTGATATCACTTTATCGAATAGGTCATATAACCTATATGAAACAAATAAGTGATATCTCTTACTCTCATAAGTGATATCACTTGAATAGGTAAAATCACTCATATGAATAAGTGATATTCGAATGAGTGATATCATCTATTCAATTGAGTGATACCACTTATCGAGGTTAAATAGTAGAACAAATAGGAAATTAGATGACATCATTCGAATAGGTGATATCACTCATTCAAACAGGTGATATCACTCACTTGAATAAGTGATATCAACTGTTCGAATAAGTGATATCACTTAATTGAATAAGTCATATCACCTATTTGAAACAAATTAGATGATATCCCTGATTAGATATCACTTATTTGAATGTTTGAATGAGTGATACCACCTATTCAAATAAGTGATAACACTTATTCAATTGAGTGATATCACCTATATGAATGAATGACATCACCTATTCAAATGAATGATATCACTTATTGAAGTAAGATAGTAAAACGGCACCCCATACATTAGTTTCAAATAGGAAATTATATGATATCATTTATTAAATATGTGATATCACCTGATCATTTAAAAAATAATTGGTATAATTTATAAGTTATATCAACCTTTTTGCATAGGTGATATCATCTATTTGAAACAATTAAATGAGTAAAATCACATATAGTTCTTATCACACATTTGAATAAGTGATATCACCTTTTTTAAATGAATAAGTGATATCAACTATCTGAAATGAATAACTGATATCAACTACTTGAATAAATGATATCACTTATTAGTTTCAGCTATGTGATATCACTTTTTCGAATATTTGATTCATCGTTTATAAACTTAAAAACATGTTATCTTATTCTTGTTTTCCCTTTCTTGCATTTTTTCGTACCGGTATTCGGCATAGTATTTGCTTTTAATTCAAATGTAAGCACCCAATGATCGTGACTATAAAATTGTATGTTTTCTGTACCTTGAAGAGCACGCAGGACAATTACAAACTGGTCCCCAGTTAAAAATTTCAACAGAGGCTAACGTTTGAGGCTATGGTTAAAAAAATGAGCTGCTATTATACCTCATTATCCCACGACGCCATTACAGTAGGGAGCGCAACTCTAAATAACGGGAACCTGGAAAATTCGGCCCCACTCCAAAATGACCATGGAGAATCCGGCCCCAAGATTATCCGGCCCTTGAGAATCCGACCCCATTTCGCATGATCCATCCGGCCCCACCTTTTAATTTTTTATAGCAATAAAACCTATTGGGCAGACCAAATAAAAAACAAACATGATAACATCGGTTTTCCTAACATTTGGTTATACCAATTTGAAATATATATACCTTTTGATTTGATTAAAGAACGTTTGCTCGATTCCTATAAACAGAGTTGGTATGCAAATATTTGTAACTCAAATCGATTACGATCATATTGTAGATTTAAAAATAGATTCGAACAAGAAAAGTACTTCGACGTTATATATGACAATAAGCTCCGGTATACACTTAGTCGATTAAGACTATCATCCCACACATGGAAGATACAATAACCCTCCTATAAATGACAGATTATGTACATAATGCAACCAGAACGTAATTGAAAACGAATTTCATTTTGCTTGTGTGCCCAAAATATAAACATTTGAGACAGAAATATTTTAACCCATATTTTTGCAGATGGCCAACATTAAACTAATTTGACAAACTAATGTCAAGTACCTAAAAAATATCTTCAATATTTCATAATATTTAAACTAAGAAATGAAGCGAAAAAATACAGTAAATTAAAGACGTGCCGATTTTTGTTAATTACAGGTAGACCGATCGCACCATGTAAACAAATAAACATGCCTTCTCATACATTACAATTATTGAAACAAAGGAAATGTAACGAGTACCATCCGCATGTGAAAATAAACAGATCTTCAATATCAATTTTATATACCCTTTAATTCATTTTTTTACATTATAGGGATTTCCCCCCGGCACCTGCCTTTGCAGTCCGAAAGAAGAGACAAGTCTTTAAAAAAGTGCTGTTTAAATTGGTATAAAAATGGAGATGGAGTGTCTGATTATGTATGTAAAACTGAATTTAATAAAATGTTTAAACCAAGTGTCTGATTCTACAGAACGTAACATTGTCCGGATGAGTATTGAATTCGACCATGACCAAACACGACGCACTACGTTGGGTTCGGGTTCGAATCTTTACCGTTTCCCCACATTGTGGTTGCTCTTCTTGTTATTGTTGTGGCTGTTATTCGGTGTTTGTCTACACAAAGATTGCAAAAGAGATAGTATATGTTAATATTTAGCGCAAAGTATTTGCTTTATTTAGTTGAAATGTCATATTTTTCAATAGAGTTTTTCTACGAATCAAACATTGATGTTTTTAAAGAATTATCTCATGGCCCTGTTCTATATATTTTCTAATTAAAATTAAATCAATAGCTACTTATGTTTTGGAATATGTTGTTGCCGTTATAAACATCTCCAGAACTTGCTTTTCGTTTTTCATCACAAAGTTTATTTACATCACAATATTACAATTTTGAATTAGTTTTTCAACGTACAATTCTTATTCAATAACGTATTAGCATACACACCCTGCAAACATTTGCGTAGTAAGGTTTAGTTGTGTCCCATAGCAACTTAAATCGTAAACATTTACATACCCAAATCACGTGACTGTCTGCTGAACTTTGAACTGACTGTCTACTGAACTTTGAACAGAGAACTATTATGCCACTACATGATATGTAAAATACCCGATACTACATATATTGTTAACGCCAGTTATAACGCGATGTTTGAGAAGAACTAAGCCTCAGAATATCTAATCGATTTATTGTTGTCTCGACCTGTATGTCGTGCATGTTTTCGATGACTCAATTGAAAAGAGCCACTGTTAACATGACAAACTTGAATGTGTACCTGACAGCAATTTTCCTCATGGAGGAATACCTCAGATGCATGTATTACGCTATATTTATATATGTCATACCACGACAAACTCCAAGTTAGAGGTCCTGAACAATGGACCCGTGGTATTGGTGTTCCAATTCCTTTTTTGACATGACACTTTGCTTTTTTGTTCAATACAAGTGAATTTGTTATCTATATTAAAATTTTCCACCGTAACATCTCTAGCCACCACCCCGACACTGTCAAATTTCCATTGTGTTCATCTTTCCTTCATTTATTGATTAACCTACTCTTTATGTCAGCTCTCACATAAAAAACATCACATTACAATATGATGTTACTTTTTAGGCATTATAATGCGTTGCTTAAGTAGCTAAATACAAATGTAATGTCAATTTTGTTCATGGACCTTTTGAGTGGGGATATGAAATCACTTATAATTGGTGACAGCTTATAACATACCTCGGTATATAAACATGTCTGGTATTGGAGCGAACTGCTCAACCCTGCTTGATACAATTCCATTTAAATCTAAACTGGCCTAAATTAGATAAGTACGTATTTGCACCTGTATTCAATATGGTACAGTACTTAAAAGGTCTTGTTTGTGTGAATAATATGAATGTGGAATTAATGCTGATAAGACATCTACAATGGGTTTCGTTATTACGTATAGAGCATTTATAGAACAGAATATGATGTTAATAAGATACACGCCATTGTTGCAAAGACAAAATTAAAATACGATTGACAATTTTGTCTCAGATTATCACAAATATACAAAATAGAATGAACTTCAACCACTTACAAAATATCTTTCAAAAATAAAGAAGCATTTAAAGTTTGCATACATATGTACTAAAATTAACTGCATAATATCGTGTTTCGGTGTGTCTCTTGGTGGTATTGGCCCATGAAAGCGATATGAGGCTTGTGTATATCATTTTAAAGGTATCGTCTTGAGAGATAGAACGAGGGAGAGCGATGTATATAATTATATTCATTGTTTATGATTATATTAATTAATTAATTGATTAATTAATTATTAAATTATATTATAAATTATAAGTGTTTAATCCCCCAAAATAGTTACTATTCATTAACAATCGTTGATTATTATATGCACTATATAATTCCCATTATAAGTAAGTTTTCAATAACAATCCCGCAGTGATTAATATGTGCGTTTCAAATTATGATTGTCCATGCTAAATGGGGCCGGATAGTTCAAGGACGTTTCATTCTGGGGTCGGATTAGTGACGGTGCCGGATTTACATGGGGCCGGATATTCCATAACTCAAATAACCCAATCTGATCACCTCAGCCTTTATGCTAAGCAATTATACGGAGAATACGGAAATACCCGATGTTTCAAGATTGTCAAATAACCGATACATTGTATAAAAGTATACTTAAAGTAGGAGGTAAAAAAATAAATGGAGTTATCAAGGAATTATATAGAGACAAGTCCTTGGAGCTATGTGGGCACGACATTGATCTTTGGTATTTATTTTGTAGTAAATTAAAAAAAAATGTTTTCAGGCTTGTCATTCATAGAGAGACCAAATGAAAGAAATGAAACTTACATTTAATTGTTTGTCAACCTTTGCACTGATGAGAAAAGCAGGGGTCATGTGTCATTCAAGAGTTTGTTTTTCTGTTCCGTGTGTATACTGTTGGAAAAGTGAAAGTAGACTTCCGAAATTATGTATTTATACCCCAATTTTAGCATTTTTTTTTAAAAATTGACAACTCAAACATGTATTAAAATACACCAATAATGCCATTCAAATTAAAAAAAAGAGCTTAAAAATAAGGAAAATGCATTTTTAAAGAAGAAGAAACCAGGACTGTTTTTAACCGCCATCATGCGATTCCATGGAACCATTTTCTTTTTGGCAATGGTGGTACTATGCCTAAACTAGTAAAATTCTTCTTCTTCTTCTTCTTCTTCTTCTTCTTCTTCGTCGTCGTCGTCGTCGTCGTCGTCTTCTTCTTGTGTTCAAAATACTGAAAACAAACAGTTAGTGTTAACAATGAATTTTCATAGTACAAATCTGTGACGTAAGGAATTCCACAGGATAGCACCTTAGTCCCTCTTCTGTTTTAGTGCTATGTAAATGACATGATTATTAGCATTGATCTTGAATGTAAATTAGTTCTATATACTGATGACAGCGCGATACGTTTAGCTCACAACGGTTATAGTGTTAACTTGATCAACTTGGCTAGTCGATAATAAACTGTCCCTACAGTTAGTAATTTTTGGCTCAAAATGCAAATTAAAGCAAGTTAAGGATTTAAAAATTGTTTGCAATGGACATATTATTGAGTCCACACAGACTAGGTTTTACCAAGAACTTGTATACAACTCCTTGGTTTTACTATCTTTATAACAAACAGTATTGTGAGCAAGGTAAATTCTAGTCTTAAATTTGTGTATATAGTATAGTTCAAAAGAATGACCGAATATTCGAATATCAATATTGCCATTCGTTGCCATCCTTAGTATATACAAGTCAGGTTCTTGCATTTTTACAACTAGAACATGTTTATGCTCAGCACTGATATTTGGACTATTCATGATCTTATTGGTACCAAATATATATATATACATATATATATATATATATATATATATACATGCGGAACATTTTGTCGGTTGTTAGTTTTTATCGTTGGAATTTCTACTAAATTTATTTTTCTTTTTTAGTCGACATCTTGAATTTTGAACTGTACAATATAAAAGTTATTGGACCTAATAAACTTCTACATATTGTATGGTCATGTGGTAACATCTGGAGTAGGTGATTGGCTATACACTTACAGGTTTAAAATAAACAGTTTTATTGCGGCTTAATATATATATATATATATATATATTCAGTTTAACGACGAACGCATATTTTAGCGTCTATTTTCAATTAGTTTTATCCACACGTGCCAATCTTTAGGATGCACCCCAACTGAATTCGGTAAGTCAGAACTGTCAACGATGCACATAAGGCATTTGAGAAGGTGGTGTACACATCCAGAAAAAAAGAAACTTATAACTTTGTAGTTCAAATAGTTAAATTTCTCTAACATTTCTGCCGATCTTTTTAGATATTATATAATGTTTGATTATTTGTGTGTGTATCAGGGGCTGCTGGGGTGATTTCTCCCAAAAACAAATATTCAACATATTTAATGTTGATTGACACAGATGACTCTGCTATATCGTTTGGAAGCTGATATAAATATACAACATTTCAAAGATATAGATAATTGAAATTGACAATCTACGCACCAACCCAACCACTTTTCAAAGCATGAAATTTTGAATCCACCCCTGGAAAGAGTCCTGGGAGGTCTAACTAGAATTTTTCATCAGATATCATAACAAATCCAATGTAAACTTAAAAGCAGCGGTATATCTCAACATGTTAGTGTAGGCTACTTTAATGACCTAGTAGATCTACTCCATTTAACTATCGCTTGTACTTATTCATATTTACCCCTTTTTGTGTTTTCTTTTTGGGTGGGGTCTTTGAAACCAGTGGCTTAATAACATTGATATTTCTGTGTTGAAACACTTTATACGCAAAGAAAATTGTAAATAGCACGGACGGGCCAGTCTTTAAAAAAGCGGCGTCACGATCCCGGTGAAGCAACCGTCATTTACCAGTAACCATGGATACCAGTTATAACAACAACAACAATGGCGACTTCGGCAATTCAGGCAATTGAAAGAGAAGATTCATTGCTTGAAGCTCACAGAACTTCACTCCTTGAAGTAATAGAAGACAAAAATAGAGCTCTTAGTAAAGTATGTATAATATTTTTTATGTAAAGAAGTCACCGATTTTCGCGATACGTTGTTATTTCGTCAATGTTTACATTTGTGGTATGCTGTAGTGAATGGGTGGGGTATTTGAATACGCTTTTTAAATGGCAAAACGTTGTTTCAATTTTTTAACTTTGTCTTTGGCAACATGGTTGAACGTTCTGACAGTTATATTCACTTCATATTTATAGTTTATATCGAATGATTTTCTATTCATCACGACTGATCTTTCCATTTCCAACGGCCCTGGTACCACCATGCAATGAACGTACATAGGTCACTTACAACAACTTTGCTGTTGAGCTAGTGTTTATAGCGACATGGTTGAAATGCACCGACTGTGTCAGACATTAATTATTAATTTCAGTGTTAGTACTTGGATGGGTGATCGTTGTCATTTTAATGGTGTCAGAAGTAACTTTTGAACTATCATCTGCACAAATTCCCTTTTCTATAAAATGGGACAGAATATAGTCAGGAACTGTGGGAAGCAACCTGCTATGCAGTTGAATGCCAAGCCCTAAAGATTACAGAGAAAAGTGTAACTAGTGAATGTGCATAGATTCCTTACAACAGACTCCCTCTGGCACCATACTGTGGAACAGCCTTCCATCACCACAGCCAGCACCATGGAGGCTTTCAGAGGAGAGGTGGTTCCTGCACCATAGAGTGAGGGCATCATTTTTATCAGTTTAATGTTAATCTTGTACATACGCGTGCCTCACAATCACATTGTATCATACACCAAAATGTACGACGATGCCTCAGAGTGGGATTTTGTGCAGTAATGGAAGAGAAGATTCACTGTTGAGCTAACTCTTATAGTGAGTGACATGATCACCAACTGTTATGGAAGTTAAGCAATAAAGTAGAGGGATCCATAGTACATGTATGGGTGACCATTGTCGCTGTAAATATTAATTTTGCACATAGCAGGTTTGAGCGATACAATTATCGAGTAGATAAACAATTGCCAGAGGAATATATAGTATTGGAAAGTGAAAGCCCTTTATTCCAGTTTGATTGTTGATATACATATTTTACTTCTCATTGACTCCTTTACCATTTAAGTAGTTTTTGCAGATTAAATATATTGATCTATTGTTTTATTATACTGTTAATATCATCTTCGAAGCCAGATTAGGATATCCTTCCATTAACACTCAGGTTTGTTAGGCCATATATCTAGTTTGTTTCTCAATATTTTTGTGTTATATTAATATGTACACTAATATTAATATGTACAGTATTTACATGATTTGTGGCTGCTTATAATTGTTTATAGTACACACTATTTTTTTCATTTTATTTACACTAGTATATATGTCTGTTTCTTTGCATCTCTCAATTATTATAGCATTAGGCATTGAATGTTATGTCAAGGTCCATCGAAAATTTGTTTAAGTACTCTTAAATGAGATTATTGTGGGTACATTAATGACATTGTTAAATACGCTGTTCTTTCTATCTACCACCCTCTCTGTGAAAGCATCCTTCCCTGGTTTTTGTTGTGACACCTTTATTTAAAATAAGTTTATGTTTATAAATTATGATCGTTGTCATGAGCAGATTGTTACTATCAGTGTTGTGGCCTGGAATCAGAAAAAAATTGGCATTACCATGAAAGCTTCACTAGTATGAGATCTAGTCCTTATACAGCATGTTGTTCTCTTTGAGGTGATACATTATACATAGCTGGATCTTCATTCAGCCCACACACTTGGAAATTCTTTTGAGTGACCCCTGAAAAACAAAATATATCATTTGGTTACTTAACTTGTTGGTAAAATATACATAAATGTAATAGAATGTAACACAATAAGTTACTCCAATATCATCCTATGTGCCTTTGTTGGTTTGTTTGTTTGTTTTTATGCCATCAAGGGCTAACAGGGAATCAGTTAATCTAACCGCTCTTTCCTGGGATCTTTAAGGGTTTACCAGTACTGGAGCACACCCATCTCTGCAAGTAACTGATAACTTTCCCCCACTTTCTTTCCCACTTTAATCAGTGGTGAGAAACAAATGACAAAAAGATGCATTTTCATATATCAATATCATGGAGACTGTAGCCGAGTGGAGACTCTAACTCATATCCTTTGGATTGATAGTCTACAGATTTAGTTGACTGGGCATGGCACATACAGTATGAAAATGATACAAAACATTTACTGTATCAGGTTAGCAAATCATCATATCCCTCTTGTTTATTATGTTGACAGTTGTAAGAAGTGTAAAATATTGTTATAATTCTTCCATCTATCCTTACAGAAGATTACCAATCAATCGTCCATAAGACAATATGAAAGTAATAGAAATACTGAAACTTGCAATCGAAGTGTTGGTGAATTTACTTTAAGCCAAAACTAAAAGATAATCTTTTCACATGTTAATTTTACCTTTCATGAGATTAAATTATTCAAAATGTTCAAGGAAATACATACACTACCATAGGCCATTTTTAAAGAACAATGCGTTTTAAAAAATTCTCCTGTGACTAATTGATTTTTTATCTATATATATATATATATATATATATATATATATATATATATATATGCTTATATGAAATTAAAACACCCATTCTGTATTCATTTCATTTCTATTATTAAAAAAGATCATTACTCTGAAATTCATCATTTTTCACACGTTTGTGATAGTGATTATATATGACAATAAGATATAATATGTATTTCATTTCAATCACATTTCATTGGCATTTGGAGAACATTCCATTATATCTCTGTAGTATTATAATTATGGTATGTAAAGATCAATTTGGAATGGAAGTTTTTATTTAAAGAGGGTAGCCCAATTAGTTTGAAACTAATCTTCCTTGGGGCCCTCTAATGATACATTTACATATCAGTTTTTGATGCATGTAAATGTGTAAAATCGATTTCATCATTATTGTGTATCACTTTGATACATCGTCATAAGACCAAAGACCTAGATAAGTCCTTGATAAGACTACAGAGGTAACCACACACAAAGAACCAGCACCCTTCATCCACACAGGTCCTGCTATATAAATACAGTTCACAACATAATCAGCCCCAAACATGAAAAGTATGCAATAAAAAGTTCTTTAAAAACATAATTTGAGTTTTTTTTATAAGGCACATATATCTACACTTACTTAATCCAGTAGTGCGACATATTGCACGTCTATGGAGCCTTTTAAAGATTTTTATTTTGCGTCTCCCGAGACGGACAGCAGATCAGATATCAAAATATTAAAAAAGCTATCCATTCACGCCTTATTTAATCAGGCTACTAATGCCAGTGGCGTAGCTTTCTATTGGCACGGCATGTGCCTACACTTTTTGCTGAGAAATCGAAAACATAAATATGCCCCAAAAAAAGCAATAAAATCTGACCCCTATGCTACTTCATTTCTCCCTTTATTGAAGTGAACAAACCTTTAAACCATACATTTATATGGTAATAAAACAGCGAATTCAAGGTTAATATTAAGGATAACCAGGCCTCTAAAAAAATAATAAGAAATATACTTCAAAACACACCTACGGCAGTCCAGCTGAATTTTAATTCGGAGGAGCATGTCCCTGGACCCATTACAACTGTGCCTACACATTGTTTTAGGCCAAACTACGCCCCTGAAGTCTGAATAATGAATCCATACATAAAGCATAATATGTCTTAAGTCGGTATGCAACAAAATATAAACTAATATTCAACCAATCATCCACCTTAGCAACATAATACGGTAAATACCCATAAACCGACCTATCTATCTTACATGCTGTATATTTTTTCAGAAACTTTAAAATGAGTCCTTTTAATTGTTACAAAACTCGGAAGTTGTCGTGGAATCATTTGATAGAAGGACTGAAAAACGTGTAATCACATACGCACACATCCATTGTAATGTCACAATAAAATAACCTGTACGAGGAGCATTTAACAAATGATGTCACATATTACGTATAGTGTTTAGTTTTCTATCATAGCCATGTTCATAGCATCCCACATTCCCCGCTTATATATGTTCTTAATCGAATTAACTATCAAATGATCTCCCCTTGGTATACTGTTGGTGCGAGCCCCTCATTGATTTTTTGTTCTTTATTCTATAGTAAATTATATAAAAAAAAAGTTTGCTTGCTTGACATTCATAGAGAGACACAAATGAAAAGGGTGAAACTTTCATAAAATATATTTATTGTTTGCCAACCTCTGCACTACCAAATTATGATGAGAAAAGTAGGGGTCATGTACCATATAAGATATTTTTTATGTTCAGTGTACACTGTTGACAAGGTGAAAGTAGACTATTCATACCCCAATTCCCAATCATTATTTTTTTTTTAAATTCACAATTCAAACATGACAATGCTGTCAAAATGTTCAAAATACACCAATAATGCGAATCAAATAAAAAGGGAGCACTGAGTTAAGGAAAGTGTATTTTAATGTAGATACAAAGATTATTTATAACCGTCATTATGTGGCTACCCGACGTCCACCCCACGGCAGCATTTCCTGTTCCCAATGGTGCCTGTTGAGACCCTCGGGGATTGCACTAGCAGGAGCCCTTCTAATCGCATAACGTTTCACACACAGCTAGAAACGCCACGAAACACCATGACAAAGTTTTGTGAATATTAGTGTATTGGATTTAAAAAAGAAGCCATTTAATAAAATGTTGCACGGCGTACGAATACAGGTAACACACCGGTGACCTACATGAATACTTTAGCTGAGTTTTGAGCTTGTGTTTGCTCAGATGGTTTATAAACAGAAAAGACAATAAACCAGAATTACATTACGTTTAAAATAGAAAGTAACAAGAAGCGTGCATTGTTTTATAAAGCCTCATTGTGATTATTTGCACGTGTATTACATGTTTAAATGAAATCATGAATTCATTTGCATACAGTACCCAAATAAACTTAGTATAACATGGACCAAGCTGCATGTCGACCGTACTAGAAATACAAGCACACTTACTTTTAAATAGATTTTTTTCCTTTGCCAGTGATTGTTTGATAAGATTGGTTGTTCACTGAATGTCTACTAAAGCTACTGCTTGCTTACATGTTACCTTGTGTCTGTAAATTAATCGGAATTATTTTATGAAGCCCATGGTGCGAACTTCGTAATTTTGGTGGTTCGGCTTGTACGGAAAGAATGTCGCAATATCGGAAAAGTTGATACGGAATAAATGTAAAATCATCCATCATTTTGTGATACTCCTTGTCAGAATGATACTGTAAGTCCGACATGAATTTGAAATCAACCTTATTCTCTGTTGATACTGGCAAGTCCTAAATGAATTTGAAATCAACCTTATTCTCTGTTGATACTAGTAAGTCCAAAATGAATTTAAAATCACCCGTATTCTCTGTTGATGCTGTTTGTCCAACATGAATTTAAAATCATTTATATTGTCTGTTGATGGTGTTTGTCCGGCATGAATTCGATTCTACCCGTATTCTCTGTTGACATATTTGTCTTGGATGAATTGGAAATGGTGTTTGAAATGAATTTGAAATACTTTTTGTTTCAATATGAAATCATCCGTATTCTTTCTTGATAATGTTTGTCCGAAGTACATCTGAAACCATCCGTATTCTCTGACGTTGTAAATTTAACGTAAACTTGGTGATATGTTTGTCCGAAACTAATTTGAAACCATCCGTAATTTTACCAATTTACCGAAATGAAATAAAAATAATCCATAATCTTTGTGATACTGCGTGTCTGATACGAATTTGAAAACATCCATAAACTTTGTGATAGGTTTGTCGAAATTAATTTGAAATCTCCATAAATTTGGTGATATATTTTTGAAACTTGTGATACCTTTTTTTTCCCAAAATTAATTTTGAATAATCCGTAATCTTGGTAGTACTGCATGCCCGAACACCCATAACCTTCGTGAAGCTGTTGATATTCGTTATCTCAGCCAGAACATACCACAATGCACGTTTCTCTCCAAACTTATCTTCGCTCATTTTATTATGTTAAATGAAGAAGAGAGCAATTGAAACATTACATTATGTTTTTCTTTCGCGGCGTTACCATCATGAGGTCTCCAATGTAGCTGTGAGCTAGCAGTTTGTAAATAGTATCACAATATATCATATCTGCCGCTGGAATAACCGACAAGGTAAAGTTAATAAATAGGCCTGTTATCGGCTATTCAAACATGGCACTTTTCACAACGAACACATATTTGTTTTTGAGGTTTTATACATCCAATCTAGCTTTAAACTGACAGTACAATACATAGGCAAATGAGTTTTTTATTTAATTTTACGCCTGTCAGCCTCTCATTTATACATGGTTGATGCAAGTTGCAAAGTTTATCGGTAATACGTTTATGAAAGGATCATTAGTGAGTGATGTTTGTTGCCAAGCTCAAGTGCGTGCGTGCATAGTTACCGTATCTCGGTGAATAGTGAACCATTTAAAGCTTCGATTTGTTCAAGATATTGCTATTTCTAAAGCTGTAAATAAACCTTTGTCAACAAACGGTGACATGTAATTGAAAACTTATCCAACACTAAGAATGTTATCACCGGTGTCCCTTTCTGGATACGACTGTAAGAACCAGTTGATATGTTTCTTTGCTATCGGAAGCAGTTTTGAATAATTGAAAAAAAAATGTGGATTTGAAACCATATAGTTGCCGTTGTCTATTTATTTGTATTTATGGCATTGGATTAAGTTAGTTCAGTATTCATTGGTTTTGTTGTGAACCTTTGGTTATTTAAAGAGGAAATTACAAAGAAATAATCGAGTATGTATGGGAATACAAAACCTCCGCTGGTTGAGAAAGATACGAAAGTTGAAGAAACAGCTGAAAATAATGAGCAAGAAAAAGCAAAACAAAATCGAAAGAGCCCTGAAAGGCGGCGTAAATCCAAAAAGCCCCAAGAACGGCAGTGGGATTGGCCGAAGAAGAGTTATTTCGAAGTGACGCGCGTTGATATGCCCGAGGACGGCTCGGCCGGCAAAATGGTAATTGAGTGATACCTATATATTTTGTCTTCAGTTAGTAAGACCAATTACCAATGCTTAAAGATGTCATTTATGTCGGCATGCTTTATAAGTTATATGTATAGTTTTACGGAAAAAGAACAGTTGTTCTTCAGTCCGTTAAAATTAAAATGTTCTTTAACAAGAATATTAATGAATTTTGCAATATCGCTGTTTCTTCGATCGGATATACTGTCACTGTTTCCTCAATGGATTGTGAAAACTTTTCTTTAAGTGATTGTAAATACACTGATCAGTGCTCGCGCTATGCCATGTGTCTTCAGTGGTCGTAATTCCCAATACATACCCTGTGGGTCGTTATAACATAGCTTCATTATCACTATTTATTTAAAGGGTCGTAATCACATTGTTTGTTATGGTATTTTGTTAGTGGGTCATTATACCTTTATTTCAGTTGGTTATCCTTGCATTACTTCGCACATTTTGTTTTTCACTGTTCTTTCAGCGTCAGTGGGTCGCTATCCTAACGTATACTTTAGTGGACCATTATCCCACTTACTTAATTGTGTAGTAATCACACTGTTGTTTTCGTGGGTCGTCAGTAGGTCGTACTCACTGCTACTTCAGTTGGTCGTTATCATCGTGATTCTTAATTGGTCGCAGTCACATTGTTTACGCAGTAGTTGACTGAAATTGTATTTTTCTCATCACTTTCTTTCTAGCGACCAGTCACAGTGTTCATTAAATCGATATTGCTCATTTGCTTATTACTTGGGTTGTTATTTAGTGGATAGTTAACATTATGCCTCATATCGCACTGAGTCGTAATCACTCTTTATTTCGGTTTCGTTATACAGTTACGAGTATTTTCTGAAATCACTGAACGTGTTTTTATTCAAAACTTCTTTGACATGTACTGTTTTCCATTGGTGTTCATCGCGACATATTCGATATATTAAGTTAAGTCGAAACAACGACACTACGATGGTGAAAGGTCGAAACAACGACACTACTATGGCTAAAAGTCGAAACAACGACACTTCTGTGGTGAAAAGTCGAAACAACGACACTAAGGTGGTGAAAAGTTGAAAGAACGAAACTGCGTAGTTTCAACTTTTCACCATCGTTGTTTCGTTATATCGACTTTTCACCATCGTAGTTTCTTTGTTTCGACTTTTCTTAATTTAATAAATATACCGCGACACCGTACTGTACTAAACCCATAAAGCACAACGGTTTACTTGTTAAGTGTGCACAAAGCCAAGAGTATGTCGAACAGTAAAAGACACGTAAATACTACCTGAATTGACTGATGGATTGTTATTTACACACACATTTACAGTATATATATTCAGTATTTCCTAAATCAAATTTCCATCGCGAACTGAATTAAGATTGATGATGATATATATGATATGATACATATATATTCCGGTAAATTACGCGTCTCTGAGGAGACTTTTTCCGATCGTTTATTAGTGACTCCTGTATTTGGCAAATGATTAAAAGCTGTTCTTTCACTACTTATGCTATTATGCTATATTAAGACGCACATGCAGGACCTCCAACAGCGCATACCAATATTACTTTGTTGGTCTAATTTGAATAACTCACAAACGCGCGAATGAAAAAGTAATTTTGGCTCTGCTGCTAGCGAGACTCTTATTAAAGTATACATCACCTACAGTATGCGTTGTATTTATAGCAAGCTTCTGTGTTTGTATATATATTCTATTGAATAACATTACACTGTCTCCTTTTCTGTCACAGTATTTATTATTATCGTTTTGTTTGTTTCAGAAAAACCTTGTACACCGCCTGGTTTATATTGGGAAACTGAAAAACGGCATTGAAGACCGGAACGAAGTTGGCAGTAAGTACTTGATGTCGTTGTAAATATAATGGCGTATCTCTAAAATAGTCCAGATATTTTTTATAATGGTGTTCAACACCATTTTCAACACATTTCAGGTTATATATGGCATATCCAGTTTTACTGGTGGAGGAAGACCTCAGACTGAGAAGAACCACCGTCCTTCCGCAAGTAACTGGAAACTTTCTCACAAAGTTTTTGGAGTGAACAGAACTCGAACATACGACCTTAGCGGCGAGAGGTAAATGATCTTAAAACGGCGCCTTAGACCACTCGGCCACGGAGGACCCCTAGTTCAGATTACACTGACTACACACAACTACTATTCAGTAAGTCGCCAGGGTTATCCGGTGGTTCTTTACATCTACAAGGACGTATATAGAGAAGGAAAAGCACCTGATTGAGATGTTATGAACGCTCGTGTGTAATCACGCAAAATCCCGCGAAATTTCTTTTTCAAATATCATAACTTGCATTCATCTCGGAAATACAAATCATTTTTCTTCTTTGCATAATGCAATTCTATACAAAACCAGACGATTCCGAGCAAATTGTGTTAAGAATTGTTAAAGTACTTGTGATCTTGAACATTTGTATCCAAGTGCAAATAAACAATGAAGGAAAGTACTTGAAATTTCACTTAAAACGGCAATATTTTAAATCCAAGATATTTTTCATGTTTCAAACATTATAAAACATCTAACATTACGTACACCTAACATTTAATGTGAAAGAAATCAGTTGCCCGTAAAAATTGAATGATTAAATTGCCAAATTATTAATTCTTCACATGCTATTTTATCAACATTTAGAGAGATCTACAAGTTGCCTATCATTTTATATACGTCCTTAACATCTACTCACATTCTTTCTGTGGTATTCATTCACTTATAAAAACTGGATTCTCTTGAAAATGGTGTTAAACTCTATTAAAATATTTTACCAGAACTCCTTAATTTCATACGTGCTTTCACTTCAGACCATTATGAGCGACTCATCAAGAACCTGCAAAACAATTTCCAGACAGAGCCCATGTCCGGACTGATGCTGGTTTATCTGAAACATATCGTGCACGTGCTAGAGGTAAGTTTGTTCCCATCAAACATATGTGTTGATCATGCCGCTGAATACTTACAATTTGCATAAACGTAACTGTTCTTTACGTGTAATTTATATTAGGCATTATACAAGTGTTTGAGGGGAACAATTATATGAGCAAGTCTTTCATTCCAATCTTCTTTGTGAAAATTGTTTGTAAATATATAATATTGTAAAATATTTCAAATAAAATATGTTTAAACCAAATGCTTTTGGGTGTTTTATAATTATTTTTAAACCGTCTTTATGGTATCGTGTGTTCTTTTACTTTAGAATAAATGAATATTTATTAAGTGTTTTTATTTTGTGACCTGCACTGTCACCGTGTTGCATCTATATTTGTTTTTATCAGGCCTCCTCAGATATGATTACAGAGGTAATGCGTGATGTTATCAATGCACAGACATCGGAGGATGGCTTCCTGGAACAAGCAAAGATACTAGTTGTGTCACATGATATATCCTTTTACAAAAAAAAATCGATATAACACAATTGGAGATACTACTCTATCAAAGCACCAGTTGACTAGTTTGATTCTCTTCCGGTTAAAGTTAGAGGTAATCGTCCGCTGATTATGGATTGTGTGAAGGCACGAGTCGTATTAGTCTCCCCTGATTAGGTTAATATTCACTCACAAAGAAACGATTGTGCAACTTATCAAAGTTTATCAAAGTTTAAACAGGTCGCATTTGAAGCAACTGATCAATCAATGTGCTCAAATGGGGTCTTCCCACCATTGCTATTTGGGAGAGCTGGGTCCGTTCTACAGACTAAACGACGTCACAGTTTAGTAAGCGTTCAATTAATTGCTATGAATTGTGGAATAGGCATAGAGTTCCCTGCTTTTTCATTGGGGATGGGGTTAATAGACCTGATTCGGGAGATATCGGGTTCTGGGATAGACGAAGTGAACACTGAAGAGGCGTGGTCGGGAATGAGCTTATTAAGAGAACTTGAAACTTCACCGAAATGACACCGAAACCATTGGTTAGTTATATTTTAAGATTGAAAGCCATGAAAATACCGTACTATTGACAAAGTCACTTCATATATTTAAACAGTAATATTATTATAAATAATTAACTGAGATATTTGTAAAATTCACACACAAAAAGTAAACAACCTTTAACCATACTCACGTAACAACAAGACTGTATCAGCAGTGGAACTTTAGAACGCTGGATATTCAGGCTGCACGAATGGAGGCGTACGAGTCGTCAGAGGGCGCTGATAAAATCATTATAGATCTGCTGTCACAACTTCTCAAGTTGGGCAATAAACTTGCCATTGTGCCGAAGGTACCGTTTGTTCTCTATTTAAATAATTTTATGGAAGATAGAAACAAGGATATTGACCGTCGTTGTTATTCTAAACGAAGTACTTATTATTGGTAAAACAATATGCTGTTGTTTTTATTTGTTGTTTTTGTATGGTGTTCAGCGTCGCTTTTAACAATTTTTCAGTCATATCGCGACGGTGTGTATTTGAGACAGTATTCTGAGCGCTGTCACACTGGAGTATCATGCTGCAGACACATGGTATGATACACCACCCAGTCATATTATACTGACACCGGGCCGACCAGACCTATATCTGTCCTCTAAATGTTGAGCGTCAAGCGAGGAAGCTTCTAGTATCAGAAGTCTTTGGTATGACCCGGTCTGGGATCGAACCCACAACCTTCCACATACGAGGCGGACGCTCTACCTACAGACCACGCTGCGGTCCGGTAAAACGATATGCTTACGATCGTGCATTCCATTACAACATGGTGCTTCGTACTGCTTTCTAATTAAGAAACAAACATTATTGGCGGGAACAAAGGAGTTCCTTATTTATAAAGCAAAATGATGATTTGCTTCCTGTCATAAAAGAAGTAAATTTAGCACCTATGTAATAAACATTTAGGTGTGGTGATTATAAGTATGTCATTGGTTCAAGAGAAATTATCAAACTTGTCTTGAATCCGTCGTATGTCGTCTGTTTGTCGTGTGTCCATTGCCAAATCCATCATAAAATAAGCGTAATCGCATTAAAAAAAATCTATTACTAACGAATTGTATATATTTGATATACCAAGACACTGTATATTTAAGAGGAATGTTTACTAAATGATCTAATAAGTGTATACTTTCTATTAGTATTATGATATTTTTCAACATCCAGTTATCTCATGATGTGGACAAGTACACTTTGTATGTCAATAGTAAAAAAATTGCTCATTGGATAATATGAAAATTCGATTTAGACTTTGCAAGATGGCTCAGCGTTCGTGAGAGACGAGGAACTGGTAATTCAGATCACGATTATGTACATGAACACACATTCATTTGAACACATGCATTTTGAGTTGGATGTCGAGTTTTGTTTTATATTAAACCCAACTGAGCGAGGCTTAGACGGGTTATTATTTTAGAAAGCTGCCGGTCGTCGTAAAATTATTCCATAAGCCAATTACAATAGTCCATAAAAGTCCATGATTTAATTTAATAAAAATAGCTGAATGTTTAATACCACATGATTGCCACTCACGTATATCCCCAAAAGGTTTAAATTGTGAATTTAAAAAAAAAAAAAAAAAAAATCAGCCAACAAAATTTGTTGATATTTTGGTATACGTTATCAGTATAAGTAGGGATTCGAGGGCCTATTGGTGCCCCATAAGGGGACTTTGATATTTACATAGGAATATTCTGAAAAACATAAAATTCTCAATTTATTATCTATTTTAGTAAAGATTGCCCCCTGAAAGTATAAAATAGTGAAATTTCAAAATCCTCTCCTGGAGAAGCGAAAAGTCGAATTTGTTCATATGTTGGTATACATAACTCAATGAGTAGATGTTTAGAATTTGTTGAAAACAAATGGGCTAGCGTTTTACATTGTTATACTACGGTGAAAATGAAACTTCTTATTTTCACTCATATTTTAGCGATGATTTTATTTAAAATGACGTCTGTTCATAATGTTGGGGATTTGGTCCTGTAAATGACCTTTCATATACGTTTAAGGTTATCATGAACCATAATAAAGATTTTATTTGTGCATTTGCTAAATTCTCCATCTCAACAATAAGTGCATTATCACTTAAATGCATTGAAATCAAGGGACTATGACCCATTTAAAGAGAACTGTTATTGTTTATATTTATCTAAAAGTCCGCTAGTCATTTTCCTTCACATTTGTTCACACTTCTGTTGAATGGTTTTTGTTAATTTTATACATTTTCTCCTGAAAGGGTAACTTAAGCTTTAAAGCAAATAGAATTTCGTAATGACTAACAATTACATGAGCTAGCATCTTGTTTGAAATCAGATGAGCATGTCGGGGACCATCTTTGGCCTTCTTGTTTGTTGTTACTCAGACAAACAACTACATCAGGTTTACACAGTGTTGATTGGTTGTTGAATGTGCATGGATATACGGATCTCAGTTTTCAAACACTATTGATCTTTTGTTCTTTACAAACATGAATGTAACACACCACACTGGTGGACTCACTGTATTTCTGTGGTACATGTGTACGGTTGTTGAGTGCTTTATAAACACATGATTGGTAATTGGTATTGTTAATATATTACACGGAGAGGATACAGTGTTGCTTAAGGTTTGTTTTTCACTATTTGAAATGTATGCATTACTTTAAATATTTTATAAGATTTAACAAAATAGATCATTTTAAAAGATTTTACACTTTTACAGATGACTTAAACTTGTTAAGTTTATTATATGTGAAGCAAATTTCAACTTTTTAATAATAGATATCAATAATACTTCTATTTTAATTAAATTAAAACAGTTCTATAATTTAAAAAGTATTTAAATTTTTGGCATTTTCAAAAGTAAACTTTCTAGACTGCATGATAAATGTCTTGTTGCCAAGGAAACGCGTACATTCTACAGGACTTATAATCAACATTAAACTAAATTTGAATGCATTTTAAAATTAAATCAACATACGGAAGCTGGACCGGAATGTTAGCACACACCATGATGTACTTTGGCATTGTTCTGTCAGATTTAACGAATTTCATAGATAGGTGGTATGGCGAAGAGGAAAAGTTATATTTTCTCTGATTCAGAAAAGACAAGAACTGCGTTAGATAAAGTCGCGTTTGCATTAGAATAATGTTCCCTTCTTCACTGCTGCGACATAATCAGATGTTAGATAAAATCTGGGATTAGTTTGAAATAAAACAACTCTTCTGTATTTCACTTTATGATATCTAAATGGGTTACTAGTATCTTGTTTCATAAAGACTTACTATTTCTGTGTTATTATTTTTATTATTGTCATTATTTCTTATTATTATTATAGTTTAAAACAAAGATGTGTTTGACACCTTTTTAATGAAATTGAATAAATATTGCAATCTGTGTGTATTTTTCTTTCAGATAGCCTTTAAGAGTACTCTAGATTCACTTCATGAGAAGTTCCCAGATCTTCTGCCACAGCAAGGTAATAAGGTTTTATCACACTTTAAGTGTGTATACTTAACAGTTGTTTTACTGCAAAGCATTCTTACTTTTATTTGTGTATTTAGCCATTTTAACGTTATTTATTTCATTGTTTGAACCATTCCAGGCAGTATGTTTAATTTTGTTTAGCACAATTGCTAATCGCTTTGCTGTTAATGTAAATTCAATACAATAATACACTAATAGGTGTCTTAACAATATGGTCACACTAGCGTGCGTGCTTGTCTTGGCTTTAGCTAGGTTGGACCTGATTTAGGTTTGACACGTCTGGATCATCTTGAACAAAATTATTTTCTGTCTGTTTTAAGTCTTGATCATATACGGCGCTTGCTAATCTAAAAGACAAAAGAAAAGCAAGCGTCGCATATAACCAAGACAAGTCTTTTTTTTCTCGTAAATGGACTAGTTCCATGGAAAGTACTCCAACTGGAACCGTGTTGACCAGAATTATGTATAGACGAGTGAAGCAACCACATGTCACCATACTGTCCATGATACACCCATCTGATCCCTTTTTTTCAGGACATATCCACTTTTTAATGGAAGAGAACGACTCGATAATGATACTTCCTGAGGAATACGTTGCCATGTATGACACCCCGTTTGATGTTGTCCTTGAAAGTGGTTAGTTTTTGTTTTATGTGGCAAAGCTCTTCCTGTTATTTCATTTTTGAGATGATCGCTACAACAGCAATACATTTATAGATGCTATATATTCATGGGACTTTTTAGAACCTTATACTTCTGTCATGATATAAGTACATCTGATAATCTTTCATTTAATATATAAACCTAAATGTGTATGTGTAATGCCAGTATTTGCCTGGAATTCACTTGCAGTTTTTTGAGTTTATCACCAATCGTAACTTTTGACGCTATGTTTCACCGATGTTTATCTGGCATTAACCTTTTACCTGTGTTATATCACAAACATAGCACGACGATACGTTGCTATATCACAACTATCGTTACTTGGCATTTACATACAGTTAGGTGACACTACCAACATTGGTAAGTGAAATATCACAAACATAGCACGACGATACGTTCTATATTACAACTATCGTTACTTGGCATTTACATACAGTTAGGTGACACTACCAACATTTGAAAGTGATATATCACAAACATAGCACGACGATACGTTGCTATATTACAACTATCGTTACTTGGCATTTACATACAGTTAGGTGACACTACCAACATTGGTAAGTGAAATATCACAAACATAGCATGATGATACGTTGCTATATTACAACTATCGTTACTTGGCATTTAATACAGTTAGGTGACACTACCAACATTGGAAAGTGATATATCACAAACATAGCACGACGATACGTTGCTATATTACAACTATCGTTACTTGGCATTTACATACAGTTAGGTGACATCACCAATATCTTCACATTACATTGGTAAGTGATATATCACAAACATAGCACGACGATACGTTGCTATATTACAACTATCGTTACTTGGCATTTACATACAGTTAGGTGATACTACCAACATTGGAAAGTGATATATCACAAACATAGCACGATGATACGTTGCTATATTACAACTATCGTTACTTGGCATTTACATACAGTTAGGTGACACTACCAACATTGGAAAGTGATATATCACAAACATAGCACGACGATACGTTGCTATATTACAACTATCGTTACTTGGCATTTACATACAGTTAGATGACACTACCAACATTGGAAAGTTATATATCACAAACATAGCACGACGATACGTTGCTATATTACAACTATCGTTACTTCGCATTTACATACAGTTATGTGACACTACCAACATTGGAAAGTGATATATCACAAACATAGCACGACGATACGTTGCTATATTACAACTATCGTTACTTGGCATTTACATACAGTTAGGTGACACTACCAACATTGGAAAGTGATATATCACAAACATAGCATGATGATACGTTGCTATATTACAACTATCGTTACTTGGCATTTACATACAGTAAGGTGACACTTCCAACATTGGAAAGTGATATATCACAAACATAGCATGACGATACGTTGCTATATTACAACTATCGTTACTTGGCATTTACATACAGTAAGGTGACACTTCCAACATTGGAAAGTGATATATCACAAACATAGCATGACGATACGTTGCTATATTACAACTATCGTTACTTGGCATTTACATACAGTAAGGTGACACTTCCAACATTGGAAAGTGATATATCACAAACATAGCACCACGATACGTTGCTATATTACAACCATCGTTACTTGGCATTTACATACAGTTAGGTGACACTACCAACATTGGAAAGTGATATATCACAAAGATAGCACGACGATACGCTGCTATATTACAACTATCGTTACTTGGCATTTACATACAGTAAGGTGACACTACCAACATTGGAAAGTGATATATCACAAACATAGCACCACGATACGTTGCTATATTACAACCAACGTTACTTGGCATTTACATACAGTAAGGTGACACTACCAACATTGGAAAGTGATATATCACAAACATAGCACCACGATACGTTGCTATATTATAACCATCATTACTTGGCATTTACATACAGTTAGGTGACACTACCAACATTGGAAAGTGATATATCACAAACATAGCACGACGATACGCTGCTATATTACAACTATCGTTACTTGGCATTTACATACAGTAAGGTGACACTACCAACATTGGAAAGTGATATATCACAAACATAGCACCACGATACGTCGCTATATTACAACCATCGTTACTTAGCATTTACATACAGTTAGGTGACACTACCAACATTGGAAAGTGATATATCACAAACATAGCACGACGATACGCTGCTTTATTACAACTATCGTTACTTGGCATTTACATACAGTTAGGTGACATCACCAACATTGGAAAGTGATATATCACAAACATAGCACGACGATACGTTGCTATATTACACCTATCGATACTTGGCATTTACATACAGTTAGGTGACACTACCAACATTGGAAAGTGATATATCACAAACATAGCACGACGATACGTTGCTATATTACAACTATCGTTACTTGGCATTTACATACAGTTAGTTGACACCTATATCACCGATATTGTATCGGTCTTGCCGATATTGTAGCGGTCTTGTTAGTCAAACTGCACATTTATATCAAATTTTTATCGGCCTCTTCAATAATGTTTAGTTCGTATTTTCTGGGGTACGGTTTATTTATATCTCGCCAATATAATTACTGATATATATATTTTGTTGATTGATTTTAATTATAATTTGTTTTTTTTTTGTTTTGTTTTTCAGAAATGGTTTGGCCGTTACCAACAAAACTGTTTCCCTACAACTGACGTGTTATAATGATCTGCTTAATAATTTTGAAAATAAACATAATTTCATTATAAACATTACATCGATTCGAGTCCTAAATTGTTTTGCATGCTACTGACTGTTATTTCGCTACCATGGTAACCAATTCCAAATTCATTTCGGTAAATTTATCTAAAGGCCACAGTCAGTTATCTCTAATAAACTTCATTTGATTGAAATGTGCGCAACGACTACATGTCGGGTTTTAAAATTGCGCATGTTGACATAGTTATCTCCATAGACGATTACATTATGTATATAATAATCCAAATCTTGATTAAGATTGAAAATGGCATTTTTATTCTTAATATTCAAAAGTTTAGATCTACATTAGACAAAAAAACAAAAACTTACCAGTTGTACAGGAGTGCTGGCATCGACTTGTAATGAATGAGCCAAGGTTATTCCAGATGCAACCAGACGCCATTGGACGTGCACAGTTAGGATGTGATAATCATGACTGCGTAACATTAAATAACATTATCATAGTAAATATGGGAATGGACTAAAATATTCATTAAAACACTGATATACTCAATTTAGATGTGAAAAAAGGCTTCTTTACATATTATAATACCTTATTAATGTTTTTCTTGTAATCATAAAAAGGTAAACAATATTATGATGTGGGAAACATTAACATCGTTATTATTATGAATAAAATTACTTTATTAAATTACATTTTAGTTTAATTTTTTTTGTATTTGAAGACATTTAAAACCCTTATCTGAGTGAGATATTAAAAATAGTTTTCACAGACTGGTTTATTTTTTTAACTGTAAATTGTAAACTACTACTGTTTGAAATTATTATTGAAGATGTGTATAGAGTTACAAATCACCCAATATATCATAACATCGCCAAATTATATCTTTATCCAGTGATATTCTTACAATGGCATTACTGAATATTCGTATCCGATGATATCAACAATGCCCGTCAGTTAAACTCATTAAATGCTAATTTTTCTATAAATTGTTCATATAACTATAAATTTGGTTACACACTTGATCTACCTAACGCTATCATATTAGCGGGAAATAATATAACGCCATTTTGCAATTTAACGTTGCGTTGACGTGACATCCGGCATAGACATATCTTTCATAAATGTCAGAATTATTCCAATCAATGAGATATAGTGTCTAATTGTATTGATTCTTAATTAAGACCCATTGGGTCGAAATATAATATGTAATCAAATTCAGATATTTTTATTTATATTGCATGTTCTTTGATAATATGGCGAAAGTAGTTCCTACTTCCGTTGCACGTGCTAAAGTTCCCGTGCAATATCAATATATAAATTTATTTTGATTTAATCTTTTATTCCTCCATACCAGGAGAGTATATATATACACATACAAAACAACGAACAAACGTATACATACTACAAATTTACAATGACAAAACAAAAATATATATATATATATAAATAAATATAAACAACATAACAACACGTGTTATACAATAGTTCAATATAGCTTTTTAAACCTGCATAATTATCCAAAATAAGAAACCATATCGAAAGGAAATATAAGATTTATCTAAAAGAAGAAATTATACAAGAAGTTATACTGGTACAACATACATACATTATTATAGACCAATTTAGATTTGTTATAATGAAATATATTATTATTCAAGTTGAAATTGAACCTTTAAAGTTCTAACTACCGGTATATTGCATTTTAACCAAATGCTACAAAATGTATCTAAGCTAATTTTCAAACAATAAAAACTATCTTCTTTATTTAGAAAACGTGACATTCCACTAAACATGTGGATCAACAGCAGACGAGGTGGCGTGCATTTCAAACAGCAATATAGACGACACAAAACTTCTCTAATAACTTGCAGTATAACATATTTCTTTCACTGTTACTCTTTATACAGTATAGTAGAACATGATCAACATTATTGCCATTAACAATATAGCACTTAGGGGCATGTTTGCTCATATGGTTTACTGAATAATTTGCATATCAACTTTATTGCTATGGTACAATGTGACGGACATTTTCTTGGGATAATTTCTAAATGTCGCACAAGTTTAAATTATTATGCAGTATATTAAAACCATATAAAGTTTCATTAATATGACAGTTAGTAAATATTCTTTTATTTTCAAACTCCCTAATACATTTATTTATTATTATTTTCCACATTGACTTAGATGGAACATACTTCGTTTATAGTATAACTTAAATTATTAAATTTATCAAATAAAATACCAAGATGTTGATACTGAACTTCTTCACAACCAAGAAACTATGAACTATTCCTGGATTTATACCTATATGCAGTTTCATTTGTAACAATAATTGAACATTTTGAGGAGTTAAAAAAATAGTGATTGTTAATACCATACTGGTAACATAACTGTAGCATATGCTTTAAACCGTTGTTTGATAATGATAAAAGAACCATAACATCTGCTGAGGTAGGACATGAACAATTTAACCCATAAGCATAGAGGCCTAACTTTGAAGAATTTAAAGTATTCGTGAGTTCATTTATAAAGACAATATACAGAAATGGGCTAAGTACACCCCCATGTCTTGTTCCTTGAAGGACATCGAACCAATTTGAATAATGACATTGGTCATGCACTGATATAAATCTATATTATTTTTATTATATACTTATTAAAGCCAATCCTAGATAACATGATTATTAGTGAAATGTGCCAAACAGTATCGAACGCACGGAGCACATCGACAAAAGCAATATTTAAAGAACTGCCATTTTCAGCAGTAAAATTATAACATTCTCTAAAGTTAAATGAGGTCATAATGCAGCCTATGACTCTCTGAAACCAGCCCTGCAGCAGATTATTATTTTATATATACCATTATTTTCAATCCAATTAAATATCATATATTCATAATTTTAATAAAACAGAATCAAGTGTCATAGCACGTTAATTGTTAGGATCATCTTCGCTTATATTTCATGCATTTGTGAGCATCTTTAAGCTCTTTATTCCAATTCGGTTTTAAAAAATGTTTAAATTTAGACTTAGGAACACATTTATCAGTTATTTGTCTTATTGATGAAACAATAACTTTGTAAAAGGTACCAATAGGCAGTATCATATTGGACCAAATAATTAATATTCTCATCAACATTAAAACTTTGTTGATACGTATCTAACCTCTCGCTACGAACATTACCCCAGTTTATACTACAATAACTTTTAACATCAACTCGTACAATTGGTAATTTTAACATGCATATAATTGGTCTATGATTTGACACATTTAATGAATCATTACCTAGTATAGAACAATCTATCACTTAATCGACTTTCTCCACTGGAAGAATAATATGACCAATCAAAGATTCTGATTGACCGTTATAATTAACATGTTATACATATACCCTTCAACAAATATCCAGAATATTTATTGAACACATATTAAATTCTGTTAAAAAAATTGATAGATAAAACAATCTATCATTTGAAATTCTTTGAAAATTATCTACTTCAGAGTTCATGTCGCCCTTTATAATGACAGTGCCTTTACTACTATACGTACTAATTATATTCTCTAACTTGTCAATATAATCTTTGTATTTAGACACTGCATAATTTTTACATGGCAAATACACCTGAAAGATAAAAATAACAATTGGACGAATCAAGTAAAAGTTTGATGCCAATTATCCTATCATCGTTAACATCGACGGGTGAAACCATGCTTCCTAATTTACTGTGCCATAAAATTGTAACACCATGTTTGCCAACTTTACGGTTATTATCTAATTGTAGACCATAGTCTGCGACCGAATGACTTTTATATATAGTATCTTAACAGTTTAAGAAATGTAAATTCTTTTTATAAAGCCAGCGTTCTGATTGATTGATTGATTGAATATTTAGCGTCGTTTTTATGCCATTGAGGGCTAACAGACGATCAGTTAACCTAACTACTGTTTCCTGGGATTAACTAGTACTCGAGTACACACCAATACCGCAAGTAACTGATAACTTTCCCACTTGAATCAGTGGTGAGAGACGAATGATAATGAGACAATGTCGTATATCAATCATCACGGAGACTGTTGCTGGGCGTGGATTCGAACTCACGACCCCTGGATTGACAGTCGGACCGTAACCGACTTAGCTAATCAGACCAGGCTCCAGTGTTCTGAAATACCACAGACATCTATAGCCTTTGTTATTAATGGTATAGCATTCCAAGTCAATAGATTAATTTTGTTTAAAGTAAATATGATTAAGTGTAAAAGTTACATTAAATATACTAGTCAACTGATGCATCAAGATGCTCAAACGGGTTGCATTCATTAAACCCCAATAGGCGCGTCTGTAAGACCCCGCCTTGTTCATACAACTGATTTAAATGTTTACTACTATTTTCATAGTGATCGTATGTTCTGCCTTTATACTGTCCTCTAGCTTTATAGCCATAATGGGTAACCCACGGTCTACATATAATGTTTCTATGCCAAAAGTATGGCTCTTCAACAAAGGCGGCATTTTCGTTATCTTCAATATTTAACCTAATCGTAACAGAGTTGTACTTACGTTTACGAAATATTGGTACTTTTGTGACCTTTGGACCTCACCTATTAACATAAGCGGCAACCATATTTTCAGTGACTGTTGGGAGAAAACAACCTACATAATACCTCTTTGTACGTTTCCTCACACACTCAAACAACTCTGAATCGTAACTCTATTCATAGTTAACATTATCATTAATGCTTGCCTCGTGCTGACGATCCGTGATCAAACGGTTTTTTCTAATATCTTATATATGTCATCAAATGTGACTTTACTACTCTGTTTAATTTTAACATGATTCATATTGTTACGACCTTAATTTTTACTTTTACCCATTTTTACATTTCTGTAACTGATATGAATTGTCGGAATAGGATGTGGGCTTGGTGCACTAGTCTTACTACATGTATTTACATTTTTATCAGGGGTGTCACCTCTAGGAATTGGCACATAACCAAACACATACTCATTCTCAGTCCCCTGGCCCTGTTCATTTTCATTAATCAGTGGTACGTGAGGCAATATACATATGTTAGGCGCATCAGGAGACAAAAAATGTTCAGGAGTGGGAGCAGCATCAATTGCGTCCCCTGAAAGCAAATAAGGAAAATCAGCAATTGACCCGACATCAAAGTTTATCAAACCGTCTTCCATGTCTACTAAAGGGAACGTTTAGAACAATATTATTAGAACAATGCCCTGGTGATAGATGCTTTTAATCTTTGACTCTGAACAGATAAAAGAAAGCTTAATAGAATGTTTGTTTGGATATTAAGCGTCATTTTATGCCATCGAGGGTTTATAGACGAATAGTACAATGTAAATATTGTACATGTATGTATTCCATGAAGAACAGGTTATGGTCTACGGGTCTGAAACAGCTGCGATATGTCATAAAATAGTGAGATGGGCGATAATGTTCTAAAATGGAAAAAAACTTAGTTTATTTATAAAGTGTAAACAACGATACAGCTTTTACACAACGCTGAAATAGTTGGATAGTAGTATTTTTCATGTTATCAGAAAACCGCTAAATGGCACAATATACCGACTTTTATAGTGTACAATATACGAGGTACCTACTTATGCTACGCACTAAGCAACTTTTGGCGTTTAGCACCCTTATAACCTCAAGTTGTATTTTTGTTACCGATATGATTAGGTGTATTGCTATATAAAAACAAATACAAAATACATAAAGTAGTCCCAGAAATGCTGAAGTAATAAACTGAGTTGATTTCAATCTGAAAATGGTTCAATCTGTCACTTTTCTCAAATGTTTGAGGAAACGGTCATGTTCCCATTCAAAAAAACATGTGCGCTTGAAACTTAAATACAATGCCGCTCGTATAGGCTATATCTTTGATTTAAAAGCTTAATAATAATATGAAAATAAAGGGGTTTTCTCATCTCAGTGCCCAACCGCGTGCACGAAAATAACACTTATGTAACGTATACGTTGGACGGGGTGATAATACTTCTTTCTACTGTGATGTATGTCAGAATTCTGAAACTTGTATATATATACAACATACGTGTACTTTATCGAACACATTTTTAGAAGTACAAGTACAAATAGATAACGTCTGATTGTCGAACAGAGTCCATGTTCTTTGCTAGATCCTGGATGGCTAGCTGACTCTCGCAGGAACGTCTCTTACGGAATTGATGTAGACTTTATGTAGGATTCTGTGTTGATAAAGATGTATCATGATGTTACTCTTTATGATGTGTTCCATCTTTTTCTGTGCTCGAGTGGTCCACAGTCCGTCTCAAGATCACTTACCTCTCATCGCTAAGGTCATAGGTTCGAGTCCCATCTGCTCCAAAAACTCCAGTTACTTGCAGAATGACGGTGGTTCTACTGAGATTCATTAGGAGATCTTCCTCCACCAATAAAAACTTGATATGCCATATATAACCTGAAATGTGTTGAAAATGGCGTTAAACCCTGTTAAAAAAATTCTTCTTTTTTCTTCCTTATAAAGTACAGGGTCCACTCTGAAGTATTGACATACTTGGTTTATATACACTGTTGTTGTGAGGTACAGCAATGCACAGATTAAAAGTTAAAAACAGATAAAACACAAATGGTGTTGACTAATGGTGAATGACCAATACGAACCTGAAGACATCTATGGTCAGGGCACAGGATACATTCAATCTGGCAGCTGGTTCCACTGGCATATACCAGCTTGAACATCGCTGTAAATATCCGTCAGGCAAAAAGGAGGAGAGTGCTCTTGTTGATGATGCAGTGGGGTGAAGCTACACGACTGCTAGAATGTCTATCAGGTTTTGGCTGATCATGTGGACCATGGCAGGCGTGCATGTCACTGACATAAGACTAATACGACGCTAATTCTCTATTATGTTCTCTGCTAATTTTTTTTTTGTAAATGGAAATTGCATTTGCTGACTTCATATCTGAAGGTATCTTGCAGATGCCTGCAAAAGGACACGAAACCTAGGTGTAATTTCTGCAACGAGTTATTAAATCCGCCTGAAAGACATTTCGTCAGGGTAGGTTGGTTGTGGAGACCAGTAAACAGTTTCGCCAAACCTTCAGTGCCTACTGGGATGATTGATATGCCATTACATTTAAGGGTATGGACCTTTATCTGTTATCGACTCAACACACTCATCTTTGTTTACAATTGAAAAAAAATCATTGAACGTGGTGGCCGTTCTGTTGCTGTGAGATCAAGTCCTTCAAGCAAGTCATGCAATGGTGTCACAACAGTAAAGGCAGAGTACATACTCTTGTTGACCCCAGAATCGTTTAACTTAGATGTAAACTCAGTACTAATGCTCTCCGATGCATCTGCCGTATGCAGCTTTTCATGTTGACTTTGACAGATTCTTCAGATGTCCTTTTCTTGCATAGTCTTGCTTTTCAGAGCTCCGTTTTATCCTACGGGTTATCGCATTAACATCACGATTGGCCCATGACTGGGAGAATCTAGACGAGGAGATTGCACATGTTTCTCTTTGGGTTGGATAGACCTAAACTGGTATTGATGAATAGCCAGATATTTTCCACTGAACTGGTTGTATTAAAATTGGGGTATAAAATAGTAATAAAAAAAAAGATTTTTCTTTCAATATAATTTCTGAAGAAGAAAACAACACCTTCTGTTTGAAAGCACAATCTACTCAATTAAGTTTACAACTACCAGATACATATAAACAAGTCACTGCCCCTGCCCATTGTTTTTATCTTCAAAAGAAAACTATGCTTAAAATTTAAAAAAAAATATTGAACTATTTTTTGTTGTACAATGTGCTTTAATAATATTTTATGAATGTAGATTTTATGGTAAAGTTGAAACGTCAATAGATTACATGACGTATGCAACGTTTCATACCAAGGATTTGTATAAATCCTTTGTCATACAGACTCAATAATATTTTATGAATGTAGATTTCATGGTAAAGTTGAAATGTGTCAATAGATAACATGACATATGGAACGTTTCATACCAAGGACTTATATAAATCCTTTGTCATACAGACTCAATAAAATTTTATAAATGTAAATTTTATGGTAAAGTTGTAATGTGTCAATAGATCACATGACATATGGAACGTTTCATACCAAGGACTTGTATAAATCCTTTGTCATACAGACTCAATAATATTTCATGAATGTAGATTTCATGGTAAAGTTGTATTGCGTCAATAGATAACATGACGTATGCAACATTTCATACCAAAGGACTTTTATAAATCCTTTGTATTTTATGAATGTAGATTTTATGGTAAAGTTGAAACGTCAATAGATTACATGACGTATGCAACGTTTCATACCAAGGATTTGTATAAATCCTTTGTCATACAGACTCAATAATATTTTATGAATGTAGATTTCATGGTAAAGTTGAAATGTGTCAATAGATAACATGACATATGGAACGTTTCATACCAAGGACTTATATAAATCCTTTGTCATACAGACTCAATAATATTTTATAAATGTAAATTTCATGGTAAAGTTGTAATGTGTCAATAGATCACATGACATATGGAACGTTTCATACCAAGGACTTGTATAAATCCTTTGTCAAACAGACTCAATAATATTTCATGAATGTAAATTTCATGGTAAAGTTAAATTGTGTCAATCGATAACATGATGTATCCGACGTTTCATACCAAGGACTTGTATAAATCCTTTGTCATGTAGACTCAGTAATATTTCATGAATGTAGATTTTGTGGTAAAGTTGTAATGCGTCAATAGATAACATGATGTATGCAACATTTCATACCAAGGACTTGTATAAATCCTTTGTCATACAAACTCAATATATTTTATAAATGAAGATTTCATGGTAAAGTTGTAATGCGTCAATAGATAACATGACGTATGCAACGTTTCATACCAAGGACTTATATAAATCCTTTGTCATACAAACTCAATAATATTTTATAAATGTAGATTTCATGGTAAAGTTGTAATGCGTCAATAGATAACATGACATATGCAACATTTCATACCAAGGAATTATATAAATCTTTTGTCATATAAACTCAATAACATTTCATTAATGTAGATTTCGTGGTAAAGTTGTAATGCGTCAATAGATTACCTGACGTATGCAACATTTCATACCAAGGACTTGTATAAATTCTTTGCCATGCAGATTCAATAATATTTCATGAATGTAGATTTCATGGTAAAGTTGTATTGCGTCAATAGATAACATGACATATGCAACATTTCATACCAAAGGACTTTTATAAATCCTTTGTATTTTATGAATGTAGATTTTATGGTAAAGTTGAAACATCAATAGATTACATGACGTATGCAACGTTTCATACCAAGGATTTGTATAAATCCTTTGTCATACAGACTCAATAATATTTTATGAATGTAGATTTCATGGTAAAGTTGAAATGTGTCAATAGATAACATGACATATGGAACGTTTCATACCAAGGACTTATATAAATCCTTTGTCATACAGACTCAATAATATTTTATAAATGTAAATTTCATGGTAAAGTTGTAATGTGTCAATAGATCACATGACATATGGAACGTTTCATACCAAGGACTTGTATAAATCCTTTGTCAAACAGACTCAATAATATTTCATGAATGTAAATTTCATGGTAAAGTTAAATTGTGTCAATCGATAACATGATGTATCCGACGTTTCATACCAAGGACTTGTATAAATCCTTTGTCATGTAGACTCAGTAATATTTCATGAATGTAGATTTTGTGGTAAAGTTGTAATGCGTCAATAGATAACATGATGTATGCAACATTTCATACCAAGGACTTGTATAAATCCTTTGTCATACAAACTCAATATATTTTATAAATGAAGATTTCATGGTAAAGTTGTAATGCGTCAATAGATAACATGACGTATGCAACGTTTCATACCAAGGACTTATATAAATCCTTTGTCATACAAACTCAATAATATTTTATAAATGTAGATTTCATGGTAAAGTTGTAATGCGTCAATAGATAACATGACGTATGCAACATTTCATACCAAGGAATTATATAAATCTTTTGTCATATAAACTCAATAACATTTCATTAATGTAGATTTCGTGGTAAAGTTGTAATGCGTCAATAGATTACCTGACGTATGCAACATTTCATACCAAGGACTTGTATAAATTCTTTGCCATGCAGATTCAATAATATTTCATGAATGTAGATTTCATGGTAAAGTTGTATTGCGTCAATAGATAACATGACGTATGCAACATTTCATACCAAAGGACTTTTATAAATCCTTTGTTATGCAGACTCAATAACATTTCATTAATGTAGATTTTATTGTAAAGTTGTAATGCGTCAATACATTACATGACGTATGCAACGTTTTATACCAAGGACTTGTATAAATCCTTTGTCATGTAGAGTCAGTAATATTTCATGAATGTAGATTTAGTGATAAAGTTGTAATGCGTCAACAGATAACATGACGTATGCAACGTTTCATACCAAGGACTCGTATAAATCCTTTGTCATGCAGACTTAATAATATTTTATGAATGTAGATTTCATAGTAAAGTTGTAATGGGTCAATAAATAACATGACATATGCAACGTTTCATATCAAGGACTTGTATAAATCCTTTGTCATGCAAACCAAATAATATTTTAAGATGTAGATTTCATGGTAAAGTTGTAATGGGTCAATAAATAACATGACATATGCAATGTTCCATACCAAAGACTTGTATAAATCCTTTGTCATACAGACTCAATAATATTTTATGAATTTAGATTTCATGGTAAAGTTGTAATGCGTCAATAGATAACATGACGTATGCAACGATTCATACCAAGGACTTGTATAAATCCTTTGTCATGCAGACTTAATAATATTTCATGAATGTAAATTTCTTGGTATTTCAATAGATAACATGACGTATGCAACGTTTCATACCAAGGACTTGCATAAATCGTTTGTCATGCAGACATAATAATATTTTAAGATGTAGATTTCATGGTAAAATTGAAATGTGTCAATATATAACATGACGCATGAACGTTCCATACCAAGGACTTGTATAAATCCTTAGTCATGCAGACTCAACAATATTTCATGAATGTATGTTTCATGTAAAGTTGTAATGCGTCAATAGATAACATGACGTTTGCAACGTTTCATACTGAGGACTTGTATAAACCCTTTGTCATGCAGACTCAATAATATTTCATGAGCGTAGATTTCAATGTAAAGTTGTAATGCGTTAATAGATAACATGACGAACGTAACGTTTCATACCAAGGACTTGTATAAATCCTTTGTCATGCAGGCTTGATAATATTTCATGAATGTAGATTTCATGGTAAAGTTGTAATGCATTAATAGATAACATGATGTACCTAACGTTTCATACTGAAGACTTGTATAAATCCTTTGTCATGCACACTCAATATTTAATTGAATTGGGTCGTCGACTTAATCTTATCATGGATTTAATGGAGTAAGTGTGCATGGTTATACTCTGAGGCAGTATGCAACATATTGGGCTTCAAACTTCAAAGTGAAGGTCACACTGCATGCAGTGTTAAAAGGTCTGTAGACTCTGCAAGCTGTTCTAAAGTGCAGTTATATGGATGACCTTTGGCATAAATGTACATGTACTGAGGTAGTATGCAATATAATTTCTGAAAACAACAATATTTTGAAAGCATTATAAAATAATTATACTCCTCTTAAGGTTGTCCCTACATATAAACAAGCCAATGCCCCTGCACACTGTTTTTTCTTCATTAATTATGTTTATAAAAAATAACTAGTTTTCATTGAAAAATGTGTTTGTTTTGTATTTATATTTATGCATGCATGCAATGTTGTATATCAATCGTCATAGAAACTGTGGCTGGATGGGGATTCCAACTCAGGATTTCTCAATTGATAGTCAGATGTGTTACAGACTGGCCCAGCTGTGTATCATACAGAACATTACCACGTTTGACAGTATGATGATCTTATTCCCTGCATTCAAGGAAACTTCATGAAACTTTGTATATATGTTGTCAACCTATTGGTTTAGAGGTGCTATGAGGGATTTTTCATTTTAAATATTTTTTCTGTTACCACAGAAACATATTGTTAAACTTTGTACACAAGTCAACCTAAACGTCTGATATTAGGGTTTTTCATTTTCTATATGTTTTCTGTTGCCTTGGAAACAAATAACTAAAATCAAAGAATTGTCAATTGACTCCAAAACTGTTCACAGTAACATCATGAAACTTTTTTAAATAGAAATATCACTGAAGGTGATGAATACCCCCAGATGGCATCCTGACACAGTTATTGTACCCTTTTGCTGCCCACCTTGACACAGTGAACCAATTAGTGTAAAAGATGTGGGTGTTTGACCCTCGATTGTGAAGTGTCATTGAATTCCAGCCAACAGTTGCTAAGAAACAGTGACAACGAAAAAAATGTCTGAAAAATTCAAAGGGCCATAATTCATTAAAACTTATTAAGGCGCAACACGCCGACAATATGCACAACTAGGCTTGGTACCAATCACTTTTGTAAAGAGTCATTGAATTCCAGCCAATGGTTGCTAAGAAATAGTGACCTAAAAATTATGTATGAAAAATTCATCCATAACTATTTGAAAACATATTCTCTCACAATATGCTTATAATATGCACAACTAAGCTTGGTACCAGTCACCTTTGTGAAGTTTCATTGAATTCCAGCCAATGGTTGCTGAAATAGCCATCACAAAAATTGTCCACAAACATACGGACTGACCAACAGACCACGGACAGCGACTCCTATATGGCCCCCATATACTTTGTATCTGGGGATATAATAAAATACATGTTTACAATACACAACAAGAACTATTGATTAATATAATATTTATTCAGAAGAACATCTGAGTAAATCCAAAGGACGCAGATTGCCAGTCTCTTTACAAATGAAGATGCCGGCACCTGCTTACCCCTGAATGATATATAAGTATACTATACAACACAATCTAAAGTATCTCTATATTACAATTGCAATCATAATAAACTATTTCATTAAATAGTAAAAATTCATTTGTACAATTTCTTTTTATAAATGGGTAAAAAGGTAATTATTTATTTGCTATAAATTACGTCTAGAAATATAAAAATAATAAAAAATGGAAATGAAATGATAGTATAACCATACTGCTAAGAAGTTATCACTCTTAATAATTAGTAATATAATAAAAATTAAACATGACTATAATAATAAACTGCAAAGTAGGCACAGTTTTTGATTAAAAAAAACCTTAAAAACATCTTAACTATTAGCTTTTTATTATAATAGAACTATAAACTGACAGAATGTTTTTTTTTATAATTCAATATTAAAGATCTTCAAAATTTTAAAAATGAAACAAAATAACTTTAAAAGTCAATAACAATATTACAACGAAAACTGAAAAAATAACAAAACAAAATAAAATTAATGAAATTAATTATTTATAACACCAACCAAAATCTGTAAATTTTTGCATCATTTACATATTAAAGAAATAACACATTGCAGTTAAGTTAGACACGAGAATGAGAAAACATTGTTTAATGCTCCTCAAAGCATTTACTGGAAACAGCACAATGGGATAAAGTTATGCCTTAGCAAGAAAAGCAAAATATATGGAAAACTTAAGTATAAAAATGTGAATAAATATTTTCTAAATACTGCATGTTGCATTTTCTTTATTGCCGAAATTTAGTGTACCAAGTTTGATTCATATAGACTTAGTGGTTCAAGTTATGCTTGTCGTCAAGAAAAACATATGTGAAAACTAGGAATAACTGAGGTTTGTTTACAGTTATAAATCCACAAAGAGTTATTGTTATTACCTCTCACTGCTCACTTTCATCGTGGCAAGTTTGATATTAACAGATGCGCATGTAACATAAACATAACGTTAAACTGTCAAAAGCTGAATATTTGTTTCAAATATACAACATAAAGTTACGTTTCTTGTTCTTGGCATTTTTATCTCATTGTATAATGTTTGAAACAAACAGATATCAATTGTGATTCAGGCTATGAAAAAATACTTCTGAAAGTTGGAAGGACTGACAAAGTATCCATTACTCAACTAAAATATTTTCAGTAAGTGTAAAATTACAAATTCAATACATATAAGGAAAATAAAGACTTTTGTATTATGGTGTTGTGTTATTTGAAGTAGTGAACATAATTATACAATGTTTATTTCCTGCTTTGAAACCTCTTCTTGAACATTTAAAATATAAAAAAAAGCAACAATATATTAGAAATGGTGACTACATGCATGGTAAATTGATAAAATTAATATGTGTAGAAGTAAAACCTGCTGCCTTACGTTTAAAAATAATGACGCGAATGTTTGTAAATCATGAGCCTGTTTTATGCAGCTGTTACGTGCTGTGATGATACTCATCGAAAAATATTTCTTAAAACAACATTTATATTTAAAAATGATAATATTAGACATACACAATAAAGTGTTATTAACACTTTTTTCATATTGTCACGTATGCATCATACACTGAATAGACATAAACATGCATACAGCAACAAAAAAATATTTTCTTTACAACATAAATACTACTTTTTAACACTTATCATGTATGGGTCAATATGGGAATATATTTACAGAGGTCACAAAATCTATATTGCATGCATGATCACAGTGTATTGTCTGCCATTTGAGATCAAAAACAATTGAAAGTACTCTCTTCAGTATGTAACCAGCAGTCAAAAAACCTCCTGAATGAGTGCACTGAAGCCAAGTATGTCTACTAAAACTCTTAATCGTGCGGTCACTAAAACTCTTAATCATGTGGTCACTAAAAGTCTTAATTGTGTGGTCACTAAATTCTTAATCATGTGGTCACTAAAATAAATGAAAATAATTTTCTCAAAATTGAACACACATTTGAGAAATTAAAAACTAAAGAAAAAAAAATCAACTAATCTTAATATAATTTTGTTCCCTATTAAACAAGTATACAAATGACATTTTTCCTGAATACTATCAACAAACACAAAACATAACCTTGAGTGACATACTCTCATCATTTCAGTGAAATTTAATTAAAAAATAACTAACATTAACCAAACAACAGGACCTATTTCTCTAAACTGAGCTGAGGTCCTTTCAAACTTATCGTTTAACAAGGGTTAAAGTTCAATTTTTAAAAAACTTTACCCGAGACAAAAATAAATAAACAAACACCAGAGATGCTGTAGAGCCTACTGAATTGATTACCAAAATATAAAGGTTATATGGAGATGGTTATACCCGGTGATGAAATAAAAATCAACTAAAGCTGCAAGTTTTTCATATCAGAGCTGTTTTGGCCTTCGACTGCACAAAGATGCACCTGTATTAAACAGTTACTTTTCTACAGTATGTCTCTCTGCTTCAGAGTAAGTATTCTCCAATACTTTCCACAATATCAGATATACAGTACAATATCAGACGTCAATAATTTACTATGCATATCAAATAATTTACACCAACATATACTCACATAGCACTTTTACAAACATTTATCTATACTTAGCGAATCCACTAAAGCGTGCAGAAAAAACAACATTTATTGTTTTCAATAATATATATTTTGAACTTAAAAATTTACAATTGAGCACTAAGTATGTTCAAGATACAGAATATAAATAAACACAAGGAGGCAATATCACAAAATCAATTTTTTAAAATTAAGTGAAAAAGGTTTTATGTTACGTTTTTATTCATGAAAACCTGTACATAGGTTAGTACGTTAAGATGATTTCACACAAACTCCGAAACGTAACTATACCGTAGCCTAAATATTGAAACATAGACCATACTTTAATCACACATGAACAGTTTTCATTTTTTATGGACATGGGTGTCATAATTTTACTGTTACGACACGTTGCAACATATATGTGTGAAATGACCTTAATACATTACAAGACATTTTCAAAATGTGGGTCCTTTAAGTTTTACAGGATTTAGTTACATATCTGTATTATGCTGTGACATTCCTTGTTGTTATAAATAATCAGTTTAATTATGAGACATGTAATATTTCTCCAATCACTCTCAGGTGCACTAAAAGGATCTTCAAACAAATGCCATTCTCTTTGACATTTACAAAAACATTTAAAAAGCTAGCACTATAATCCTTTGTACCATGGATATGAGGGCATTTTACTTGATTAAAAAATATATACATACTGTGGTTTGCTATACAAGTATCAGTTCACTGCACTAGAAATCTACTGTCCTGAATATATACTGTTGTCTGCTAGACAAATAATGAAAATGACTACCAGTCCACTGCACTGTATTGTCCTGAATATATACTGTTGTCTGCTAGACAAATAATGAAAATGACTACCAGTCCACTGCACTGTATTGTCCTGAATATATACTGTTGTCTGCTAGACAAATGATAAAAATGACTATCAGCCCACTGCACAATAATCTACTGTCTTTAATATATACTGTTGTCTGCTAGACAAAAAAATGAAAATGACTACCAGTCCACTGCACTGTACTGTCCTGAATATATACTGTTGTCTGCTAGACAAATGATGAAAATGACTACCAGTTCACTGCACTAAAATCTACTGTCCTTAATATTTACAGATACATATAAATAACAGAGTAAATACATAAACCCGAGTTCCTGAGTGGAAAGGAATAAATACACAGTATTAACATAGAGAATCAACTGCATATACTCGTCTAAATTCCGGGTGGCACATTTGTCATTTTCCAAATTATGCAAACATACCAGTAACTTCTCTAGAAACAACTATTCAAACAGATTTTTGTGACTTTGGTATCAAGGAATTGGTTGTAATTTTTGATGGTAAACCTTTCTTTTTTTTATATCAAGAAATGAAGAAAATTAAGACTTTTGCTTTGGTTTCAACCCATTATAGCTTTAATTCAGAAGAACAATATTAAATAGTTGATAATTAAAATAATAGTCAACATTTTCATTGACTTTACTTTGGTACCAAAATTATTAAATTCAGACAAGGATTGAAAGGAAATACTGAAGATGCTACCCGAAATTTTAGCCTTTTCATTGGATGGACATTAGCCTGCCGATCTCTGTAATAAGTCACTTGTACTAAATGTGAAACATGAAAACAATTAACTACTGTTAAGGGCACATGTTATGGTCCGAGGTCTTTTTCTGTTTGTTTTTTTAACAATGGTATAAGGCATTTCAGTCAATATCTACTGTCTCTGATAGCTTGTTAGTAACTTTTACTCTCATGTCATTTCTAACAATAATACAACAGATAGTCAAGTTATTTATACAATATATACCATGAATATTTTCAACAGGTATCAAAATATCAACAAAGATATCAAAATATCTATACAGATATCACATTATCAACATGGATATTAAAATATCTACACAGATATAAAGATAATTACACAAGAGATATCAAAATAAGTAAAAATATTTAGTAACAATAGTTACCAAAGGGAATTAAAATATACTTCAGGTACATAATGAACTTTGAATGATAGTTTTATATAATCAGTATTTGCTCTATAGATAGTAACACTATCTGTTACAATTCATTTTCATGGCCTTCAGTAAAATTATGTTACAATTTAGTGTCTGGTCATTCAGTGAAATTATGTTACAATTTAGTGTCTGGTCATTCAGTAAAATTATCTATTACAAATCCAATAAAATCATTATGACAAAAAACAGTGGAATTGCTGCTGAATGACACTTGATGAATCTGTTAAATGAAACATTATCACATTTACAGATTTGGCCTATGGCCAGTAGACATAACAACGTATGTCAATAAATATAATCTAACAATATCAAATAACTTGAATAAAACATCAAATGGTGCATCATTGATAATACACGACATCTAAACTTGGCCTTAACTTGTAAATCTAGTTTTATTACCATACAAAAGTATTGTATCCTATAAAGTCAAGTTAATAATACAATCATGTTACGAGAACACAAAACAGTATTTCTAAATACATATAAATCATCACATCAGACAGATGACCGTTTTCCTTGATATACCAAGTAGTCATATAAATTGCTGTTTCCAGGAACTAAGTCTTAATAGATATACTAATGAGCACAAGATCAAATCTCTAAAGGGTCATTAACGTACAGATTCCTAGTAATATTGGCCAAACAAATATCAGCATATCTGAGCAAAAAACAAAACTCAATTCACAAATGAATTATAAAAGAGAAAATTTCTTAACTAGATTTTCTTGTGTGTGCAGCACTTTTCCGACAATGTCTCTGATATTTTATGAATACGTGTCTGATGAATTCTGGGAGTAGGCAGCTCCACCGATGTTCTGAGATCACTGATGTACGATGACATTCAAACAGTATAAAAAAAATGATGAATAGTAAATAATATTAAAATGAGTGGAAACACAAGGCCAGCCTGTGTTTTCCAAAATACAAATCCATTGCCCTACTTTCTAAATAAGTCTTCCATCCTTACACTACAAAAACAAAAGTGCCTTTTTCTCTCACACCCATTTCTGGTACGGTCCCGTCACCATTGGTTGGGGATGAATCCATTTAGTGGAGACAGTATCAGTTATCAGGGTTTCCTCTCTGCGCGCATTACAATCCAACAGGTAGCGGTATTTGGCAGCAGACGTCTGCATTATGTCCTCCTTTGGTTTATCTTCATCCTCTAGTTTACGTTTTTTACCTCCTTTGAAACTGTTTTCTATTTCTTGCATATCAACAAAACCTCGTTCTTCTTGCATTTTTTCTATCCTCTTTTGTTTCATATCATCCAATTTCTTTGCATAAACATACATTCCATGTCTTTCAGTATTTAAATTTTTGTGCTGATAAAAAACTAAACTGATCCTTGTTGGGTGAAACCTATTTGGCTTCCTAAGCCCTGTTGTAGCATGAAGCTCTCTTTTGGCAACCTCAAACAAGACAGCCCCATGACTGAGCGCTATAGCAACACCCCCAATATTTGGGTCACGGAAAGCATCTTCATTGTATTCCATCTCGCATTTCACAACATCTGGATCTGGTTGACTTGGCTCTGCTGGTTTGCTTGCCATGAACTGCCCACTGCCACCTGTCTGACCACGTGATTGCTGCTGATCATAATTATACATATTCCATGCTGCTTGTTCAGGGTTAACTTTCACTTCATGATGAGATCTATGATTGTTCTCTTGAAATTCAGGCATCTTCTGCTTGTGAAAACCACTGCTTAGATCATTTGGCTGTAAACCTTTTCCCTGATTCTGATTCAGAAAGCTGTTTGTATAATTAATATCCTGATGACCTGGATCATTTTGTATTTGCCGACAATGTCCGTCATTTCTTTCAATACTCTGCCTGTATTCGCTTGATATCACATTACTCGCATGACTATAATGCATATTTATTCCATTGCCCTCATGTCCTTGAGCACTGGCCAAATCTACTTTGCTTTGCTTACTTGTAAAAGACAAATTTTGTCCATTTGCACTTAAATGACCTGGTACAGTTACACCTGAATTTAGTCCAAACTGGCCATTCATTCTTTTTGCCTGGTTGTCCATATTTGGGCCATGTCTATCACTGTAATTATAACCAATATCTTTTGTTCTCATCTCCACTGCTTGTGACAGTAAATCTAAAGGTGATCCAAATGAACTTGATATTGATTCTGAAGTAGACTTTCCATTCAGTGATAATTCCTGCGACCCAGACACTGTATCTCTCTGGATACAAGGTGGTAAGTGACTCTGATAAACCACATTACTACTACTGTTTTTAACAGAGGCCATTTTGTTGTTTGATAAGTCTATTGCACAGTTCGAATCTGAGATACCAGATTGCAGTTTTTCAGCTCCTAGTTTAGAATGGTTCCTGTTACTTTGATTGCTAATTAAAGGCTGATTATCCCTTCCTGGGAACCTACCACCAACTTGGGTCTCATTGGTTCTTACTGAATGCTGATCAACTCTTCCTGGTAGTCTGTCATCTTTCTGCATAACAGATGGCTGTATTGATTGCTGCTCATCTTTTTCTGGTATTCTACCATCCACTTGCATAACAGGTCGGTGTATAGATTGCTGACTGTCTCTAACTGGTATTCTACCATCCATCTGCATTACAGGTGGATGTATAGATTGCTGATCATCTCTTTCTGGTATTCTACCATCCACTTGCATAACAGGTGGACGTAGAGATTGGTGACTGTCTCTAATTGGTATTCTACCATCCATCTGCATTACAGGCGGGCGTATCGTTTGCTGGCGATCTCTTTCTGGTATTCTACCATCCATTTGCATAACAGGTGGTTGTATAGATTGCTGGCCATCTCTTTCTTGTAACCTGCCATCCATCTGCATTACAGGTGGCTGTGTGGATTGCTGGCTGTCTCTTTCTTGTGACCTGCCATCCACCTGTATTACAGATGGCCTTACTGATTGCTGGCTGTCTCTTTCGTGCAACCTGCCGTCCATCTGCATTACAGGTGGCCATGTAGATTGCTGGCTGTTTCTTTCTTGTAACCTGCCATCCATCTGCATCACAGGTGGCTGTGTAAATTGCTGGCTGTCTCTTTCTTGCAACCTGCCATCAATCTGCATTGCAGGTGGCCGTGTAGATTGCTGGCTGTCTCTTTCTTGTAACCTGCCATCCATCTGCATTACAGGTGGCCGTGTAGATTGCTGGCTGTCTCTTTCTTGTAACCTGCCATCCATCTGCATTACAGGTGGCCGTGTAGATTGCTGGCTGTCTCTTTCTTGTAACCTACCATCCATCTGCATTACAGGTGGCCCTATAGATTGCTGGCCATCTCTTTCAGGTAATCTACCACTGATCTGCATTGCAGGTGTTCCGATGGATTGATCACATGATGGGTCACTAAATGGATTTTGAACATAAACAGAGTTGATGGACTGAGGTAGATGATTTTGTTCAGAGTAAACATTTGCTGCCATACTATGATTCAAAGGCACTGACAGGGACCTTTGTGTTTTCCCCGAGTTGTCCCTTTGATTTTGATGCTGAGCTAGTTCTTTATTGATAATGTTAGGTTGCTGCCCTAATATCCCAGAGTTGGGGTCATGATTGGATGATACTGGTAACTGTTTGTCCTGAGTTTTAAATAAAGTGTCACTTTTATCTCCAACACTATTATTCTTTTTTGCACCAGTCGAGTTTGCCCCTTTATACAACAGTGATGGAGGGGGGAAGACACCATTAGTGTAAAAATAGTCCCAGAATTTGTCATAAAGTTCACTAAACCCTGACTGAGAAGACAACGCCATGAGATCTTCATATGAGAGTGGTTTATCACCATTAAGGTCAATTTTGCCATCGTTTTGTTTGGACAAGTCCTGTTTCATAGGTGTTCCATAATTGGACCCCTGATAACTAGGTGTTGATTGGTTAGAATCCTGTGACTGCAAAAATGAAACATCTCCTTTCGTCTTTTTTGGTGTCGACTGTGCTGAAGAGGAAGAGGCCCACGACTGATTCTTCTCACCTAGAAGTGGACTCCATGTACGCTTGCGTCCTGGACTTTTCTTTGCTCCTGCCCTGCGTTTTTTACAAGGTGTGAGAGGGTGCCCTCTTATCCGTGCCTCCAGTGGGTAATGATGGAGAACTTCAAGCTCTCCATTCTGGATTTTATCAAACTGGCCTTCATAGCTGCCCTGTTCGTCCGTTGGTTCCAGTACATACATGGGAAGAACATGAAGCTGTTCGTCATCCGGTTTGGACAGGCCTCTATGTTTGGTTAACGTCACCACCTGGATAACAAATCAAACAATAGTTGATAGTTATTATTTAGAAATTATTTGAAAGATTGATGAGTGACCCTTAAGGATCCTACTTATTTACCTCCACCTGAAGATGGTTGCAAGATTCTTGGCCAAAGAAATTAGAGCCGTGTAAATCGGTTTGGCATTTATTTTGTTATAACTGCTTAAAATGGTCACGTTTCTTTCAACAGATGAGAAGATTGGAACATTTTCACGAATGACATTGCGTGTTGTTGGATGAAGATACTGAACACAGATACACTTGTATTTAACAAATTACAAAATATCAACATCTCAATTTTTAAAATCAAATGTCAAAAAAAATATAACCAAGAATTCAAAACACATAGTTACACACAATTCAACACTGATGATAAATAAGGTTATAAGTTTAGAGAATTCACATTTGTTACCTAAATTTTAAAAAATTGCAAATAAATATATAAAAATCTCATTTTTCATCTCCATTTTCAAATGCCGGGCCAAATAAGTGCAGTTATTAGCGCATTTGACTATTAATCCAGTGGTGGTGTGTTTGAATCCCTGCCCGGCCACAATCTCCATGATGTTTGATATACAACATTGCATCTCTTAATCAATGTCTCTCACCGCTGATTCAAGTGACAAAGTTATCAGTTACTTGTAGAGATGGGGTGTGCTCAAGTACTGGATAACCTTCCAGGATCCCAGGAAACAGTGGTTAGGTTAACTGATCGTCTGTTAACCCTCGATGGCATAAAAACTACGCTAAATATTCAATCAATCAATCAACCATACAAAAAGAGAAAAATAAAAGGTAAATTTACACTCATTTACATTATACAACTCAGAAGCCTACTTACCACTGTACTACCATTGTTCATGTTATGTATGTCCTTGTGGGCATGGGCGCAGAAATCAATACAAGCCGTCACACCTGAAAATGGTCCCCCGGGCTCGTTACCAAGTCGGCAATCTTGTGCTGAGACAGAATACTCTGACTGAAACAGATAAAACACAGGGACCTATTATTGAAGACCAGTACAAAATAAAACACACAGGGACCTATTATTGAAGACCAGTACAAGATAAAACACACAGGGACCTATTATTGAGGACCAGTACAAGATAAAACACACAGGGACCAAATATTCAGGACAGACCAGTATAAGATAAAACACATAGGGACCTATTATTGAAGACAGACCAGTACAAGATAAAACACACAGTGACCTATTATTGAGGACGGACCAGTACAATCTCAATATTGGAACAAAAAACATAAACAAATGATGCTAATAATTATTCATATTTGTAAGTAAAAGAAAGAACCTTAGTGAAAGTGTCTTGCTTATTTGGTTTAGAAACATGTAAATAATTACTGCTCTTAAAAGGTATCCAATGATGTATCAGCAAGGAAGATTTCTGAATGAAGTTCAATGCCATTTTCAACATGTGACAGGTTATATCTGAGTATAACCTTGTCATTCTGTATGTAACTGGCAAATTTTCTCAAAGTTTTGGACACAGCTGGCCTCAAACACACGACCACAGCAATGAGAGTTAAGTCAGCCATCGAGGAACCACAACAAAGAAGAAATGTCTTTGAATTCATTTGTTCGCTAAGCCAGAAACACGATTACTGCTCAATAATGGATCCCAATAATAAATCAGAAAACAGGAGCTTATAACGTAAATTAAAATTGTATGCATCATATACCAATAATACTTCCAGTAATTAAAACAAGACAAACTCTCTCAATGTAGAGGTAGAAGACACCTACCTGGTTAGCATGTGCGTCGGGGACACACTGCTTGTACAGGGGTCCTACTTGTGAAGCCAGCTCTTGAAGTCTGCTTTCCAAATTTTGTTCCTGTAGGAATTAAATTTAATAGAGATAAAAGTACAAAAATATATTTAATAAAACAGAAATAGAAAAAAGAGTTTGTGTACCTTTGTTGATATGTTTACATAGTTGCTTCATTGAACCTATACAAAAATTTATCCATATACTAACTCATGCCCATGAATGGTCATTCTTAGGTTCCGATATATTTTTTTGCAATAAAAAAAAAAGATTTTAGGGAGATACTACAGATTTCAATGATTATGGTTCACATTTCTACAGTTATAATTTAGTTTAATTGTAACAGATCTGGGAAAACAAAGTAAGTGTGGTTTTTGTTGTTCCATTCACTGATTTAAACACACAGATACAATATGATTCATTTGGCGGTATACAATGCTAGATTTTCATGTACTGGTACATAAATTAGACATGTTGGCATGGTCTGGGTGCATTTTATATATAGTATAAGGAATGAACTTCAGTTGTTATACATTCATGAGATATGAACTTACATGAAAGTATTCATGAACCCTAAACACTTAGTTTGCACATCTAGTATATGTAAGTTCATCTCTTGTGAACATGCAACCAAATGAAATTCATTCTTTGATTAATTTGCGAATAAAAATCTACACAGTTTGCACGATGATCCATACAATAAAAGATAAATTCAGCCAAAATTGGATGTTGATTTGAACTTTAATAGTAGCAAAAATAAATTAAGACACATGATAGGTAAGTTTAAGCAAACACCATTTTCATCACATTTCAGGTTATATATGGCATATCCAGTTGTATTGGTGGAGGAAGACCGCAGAATGAATCTGAGTAGAACCACCATCCTCCCACAAGTAAATGGTTAACTTTCTCACATAAAGTTTTTTGACCCAGTGGGATTCAAATCTACGATATTAGCGATCTTGAGATGGCCCCTTGGACCACTTGGCTACAGAGGACCCCTTTATTATGTTCAAAGAAGCGATTAAAACTGAAACAATGACAGTCAAGAGATTGTTTAGCTCATATATAAGTGTATATGCACTACTCACCTTGGAGGAATCCTTCAGTTTGAACTTCCTCGCCACCTGACTGCGAGCAAACTTACAGCCATTGAAGTACATACTCCAAGAACAACCAAATGAGAAAGATGCTCCACGTTTCTTCAAATCAGCTCCCTGGCATGCACACATTTTCCTATATAAAACATAAATATCATTTCAGATCGGTACAGGAATTGTTAAAATCATAATGTAAACTTAAATTATCAGAAAGTCAAAATTCATTATTATGTTGCTGTCATACTGCAAAATGTTGTATATTTTAATGTGGTTATTATGATTTCAGCACATGAATCCTTTATGTAGATAAAATCACAATGCAGTCACCTGTCTTAAACAGCCAGTCAAGCGAAGGTTCAAAAGTAGCCTTTTAAGACAGGTTGTCGCTTAATTTGCTCTGAAAGAATTAAAATGGACAAAAGCATATATGTATTGCTCGTGTAAACACAACAACAGGCCACATTTAAATATTGCTACTCATGTTACTCACTGTTATCTATTTACTTCACATATCAGATAAGGATATCTGTCACATATCTGCTGTTATCTATTGTCTTCACATATCAGATACTATCACATACCTGCTGTTATCTATTTTCTTCACATATCAGATATGGATATCTGTCACATATCTGCTGTTATCTATTTGCTTCACATATCAGATACTGTATCATACCTGCTGTTATCTATTTTCTTCACATATCAGATAAAGATATCTATCACATATCTGCTGTTATCTATTTTCTTAACATATCAGATATGGATTTATGTCACATATCTGCTGTTATCTATTTGCTTCACATATCAGATACTGTATCATACCTGCTGTTATCTATTCTCTTCACATATCAGATAAAGATATCTATCACATATCTGCTGTTACCTATTTTCTTCACATATCAGATATGGATATCTGTCACATATCTGCTGTTAGTTATTTTCTTCACATACCAGATACAGATATCTGTCATTTCATTGGTGGGAAATATTTCTATCTCACCCCAGGATCAAGATAAATTTCACACACACATAAAATGTAGATGCGAGTAAGTCAACACATTAGTCTCAAAAGTCTCAAATAATCAACATATTCATTTAGAAAAATAACTCTTTGTTTTATGTATTAAAGAAATAAAATCAATTATGAGTATACTAGAGTGGCAGTCATGTAGTGGATAGAGTGCTGGCCACTCGTGCCAGGGGTTGCAGGTTTGATACCCAGCTCAACCCTGATGCCTTAAAAAACCATCACTCAGTTTTGGATTTACCCAGGAAGCAGACTTGAGAGTGGTTTATATACATTGCAGGCTTAATTACGAGTACACAAATAACATAGTGTGATTACAATCGTCCATATTCTGATAAAATCTGTAAAACTATAGGTATGAAGATGGTTGTAATAAATTTATACATCTTACCTATCATTAGTTCCACAGCGTCTCTCAGTCTCGAACCCTTGATCAGGCAGTGTTTGACTGAGGAAAGAGTACAGGTTATCTGCCTGTGTGGTAGGAACGCCTTCCCAAGCTACCAGGGCAATAATGAGCCAGGCAGTATCACAAAAATGACCAGGACGGTGACGTAACACGGCCAGATACTTCTCTTCAATACTGGATCGACGCACAATCTACCAAAATAATATATTTGTCAGCAATAGCAGTTGTGATGATATAACATAGTTGTAAACATAAACGAAGACAGACAGCTCTCATTTCTGATCTGAATGTAAAAAAGAAGACAGACAGCTTTCAAATCTGATCTGAATGTAATTATGAAGACCGACAGCTTTCATATCTGATCTGAATGTAATAACAAAGACAGACAACTCTCATATCCAATTTGAATGTAATAATGAAGACAGACAGCTCTCAAATAAGATCTGAATGTAATAATGAAGACCGGTAGCTTTCATATCTGATCTGAATGTAATTACAAAGACAGACAGCTCTCATATCTGATCTGAATGTTACGATGAAGACAGACACTTTCATATCTGATCTGAATGTAATAACAAAGACGGACACGTTCATATCTGATCTGAATGTAATAATAAAGACAGACAGCTCTCATATCTGATGTGAATGTAATGATGAAGACCGGCAGCTTTCATATCTGATCTGAATGTAATTACAAAGACAGACAGCTCTCATATCTGATCTGAATGTTACGATGAAGACAGACACTCATATCTGATCTGAATGTAATAACAAAGATGGACACGTTCATATCTGATCTGAATGTAATAATAAAGACAGACAGCTCTCATATCTGATGTGAATGTAATGATGAAGACCGGTAGTTTTCATATCTGATCTGAATGTAATTACAAAGACAGACAGCTCTCATATCTGATCTGAATGTTACGATGAAGACAGACACTTTCATATCTGATCTGAATGTAATAACAAAGACGGACACTTTCATATCTAATCTGAATGTAGTAACAAAGACAGACAGCTCTCATATCTGATCTGAATGTAATGATGAAGACAGACACTTTCATATCTGATCTGAATGTAATGATGAAGACAGACACTTTCATATCTGATCTGAATGTAATAACAAAGACGGACACTTTCATATCTGATCTGAATGTAGTAACAAAGACAGACAGCACTCATATCTGATCTGAATGTAATGATGAAGACAGACACTTTCATATCTGATCTGAATGTAATAACAAAGACGGACACTTTCATATCTAATCTGAATGTAGTAACAAAGACGGACAGCTCTCATATCTGATCTGATTGGTCCAATTACCATATGTGAGTAAGTCTGCCAGTTACCTGCACAGAATAATACAAGTTCCGCTCAGTCTCATTCTAAGCTCTTCTTTGCCCAATAAAACTTGATGGCATATATATATATATATATAATTATGTATATCTTTGAGTAGGTATTGAAAATGGTGTTATGATCCCATATATTATTAGCAGAGCAGTCTTCAAAGTCAAGTAAAAAGAACAAAACTGAGTTGCATTCAAATAAACATGTAATTGTATGCCTTACCCATTTAGCTATAGGACATCCTCTGGAACTTTTACCCTCTCTACCAGTGTAGCGGACCTTCTCTATTCTGATGGCTTTACCACTAACAGACATTCTGAAATAACAATTAACAATCAATTAACAAAACAAACATGAAATAACCATTAACAAACAATTAACAAAACAAACATGAAATAACCATTAACAAACAATTAACTGAACAATTATGAAATAACCATTAACAATATTTAACTAAACAAACATGAAATAACAATGTTTTAAAAACATGAAATTTTCATTAAACATCACTAACAGACATTGTTTGATATATGTTGATTATGTATTTTGGAATGCCAACAGTAAAAATAAAAAAACAACAGTTGTCGGAAGACAACAAAGCTCGCCTATGGGATAAAACTCACCACCAATGCAAAGATTGAGATTGGAGGCAAACACCAAAACTTAAATGCAAATGTTTAACCTTGATGTCTCCAGATGATGCCGACAACATCGGGTCATGGCAATAGCTCACCTTGACATTCATCCCGGCGAGCTAAAAACACTGAATAATACCTACAGCTGGACCTAGAGGTAAATTCATTCAAAATATTAGGTTCTCAATATGCACAAAAAATGTGTCTGGATATTTGTAAACAATTCCCATGTAATAATATTTACTGCAATATAGCTCCATATTTAGCTTGTCTTTAACGTCACTATTCCTAGATTTTCACCTGGCATGTGAGGCAATCTTTTAAACTTTTCGATTTTTAAATGATTTTTCTTTCATTTCATGCCCAACATGGCATTAAAAAAAGTCCTGCATTTTAATATGTAAAAAATATAAAAATAAAACTACAATCCCTGCCACTATTTAGACAGAAATCTAGGATTTTTTTAATTACAGCCTGAATGGCATACATTCCCTGTTCCCCCTCATTAACTGTCATTATCAACTTCACTGTTCAGTGATGCAGCTTCTTTTGTTTGATGTCAGTTCTGACATCATAAAGTTTAATGTATCACACGACACGCTGTATGCATTATTGTCAAATACATTTATAAACTTTATAACATTATCACCAGCATTGATCAGAGTTTCAGGTGATTAACCGCACATGTAATGCAGATATCAAACGCTTGTTTTTAATACAACTACTTAACACTTTGCTCACCTGTCCTCAAGGGTTTTTCTGACAGCTTCAACACTTCTCCCAAAGCCAAGATGAGTGTAGTACGGTCCCTCGACAGACTCATTGAACATACCTGTGTAGAGAAAAATCAGCGTTTATACATAGGGTAAAGTCAACTCAGTAAAAATAGTTAAGAATACATTATGATATTAAACATGTACTTGTAGGTAAAATGAATACTAATGAGTTCAGATATTGGGTTTACTACCAATTACTCTTAACTGGTAAATGGGTTTACCGGTAACCATAAGCTTACAACACAGGACAGGTTACAGTATATCATTTTACGGCATATCCAGTTACATTAGAGGAGGAAGACTTTACAATAAAACCAATATTCTCCCTGAAGTAACTAGCAAACTTTCTGACAATCAATCGGATATTATACATAATTATATGCATGTTATATTGGGGGGGAAAACAATTTGCCAATTTTAAAATTCTGAAAAAGCCTGACATACTTCCTTTAAAATGAATATTTAATTATGTCGGTATATTGATATACATTACAAACACTTGGATGCTATAGAGTTTAAAAATTCACAAAGTTGCAAAGGATAAATCAAACCCATGACCCTCCGATCATGGGGCTGATGCTCTACCATTGAACCACACGCTCCATTTCATACATCGGGTGTATAACCCTTTACTTCATATAGACGCCTTTGGACACCTCTAATATAGACGCCTTTGGACACCTCTAGTATAGAAGCCTTTGGACACCTCTAGTATAGACGCCTTTGGACACCTCTAGTATAGAAGTCTTTGGACACCTCTAGACTAGACGCCTTTGGACACCTCTAGTATAGACGCCTTTGGATACCTCTAGTATAGACGCCTTTGGACACCTCTAGTATAGAAGGCTTTTGAATTATTGGATGAATTATGTTTATATTAACTGACTGAGAGGAAAACAGTGCAGGAAGTGTTCAGATTGCTCATTACAAGCAATCTAAACTCTTCCTGCACTGTTTTCATAGGCCTTCTGTGATTGGTGTGGGGAAATGCGTATCTATGGAGTAAAGGGTTAATACACAGGGTGATAGTGTAGTAAACCGAGTGTTGGCCGCTTATACCAGAGGTCCAATTCTACCCAGAAAGCGAAATCTAGAGCTGTACACATTAACTTTAAATATTCATTCCAACTGAGCTAAAATAAATTAGCATAAACTAAAGGGTAAAAAAAAATTGAAATTTCATCATTTGTTATATGTATGATTTATAGATTACTTACTATTGGGCCCATGGCAGCCACAGTTTGGCACATCAACAACTTTGTTGTTCATTAAATTATTATTTCGTCCAGTCATTCTATTCTGAAGGTCATTTATCTGACTGGTCAATGTCATTACTTCTTCATCATTTACTTGCACTGCAGGCATGTCATCAAATTTTACTCCTATTTCAGGTTTCTTCGAATTTATTTCACATGGTACTGAGCAAGAATAATTTCTTTTTATTTCACTGACTGAGTATGACCTTGACCTTAAAAAGCAACTTTCTCTAATAGCTGACCTTGACCTTAGATCTTCTAGACTCTTTGATCTTGATAATGGTTTTATCTTGATTTGAGACAGATCAGAGGCTGAACTTTTGTTTGATGGCAGAGAATGAATTTCACCATGAGTATATTGCGTTTTTTTGTTTGGGTCTGAATTTGTCACATCTGAACTCTGACTAGATAACACAGTTTGTGGTGATGTAGATGTACTGTCTGCCACTGGTACCTCATTCCTCACATCACTCTTGTTTTCAGTGCTAAGCACACTCGATGCAATGGTAGAATGTCCATTTAAGTACTTGGGCGGCAACTGTAAGTTTTGCTTGTTTAACAGATCCTGCGGAGTGAGCGGCGGGTAACCCAAGTTTTTCATCAACTTTTCGGCAAAATCATCCCTTTGGGGTTTTGCTTTTCCATTTGGATGGAATTTCTTTGTTGATGTGTATTTTCCATTGTGAAACTTGTGTCCTTTCTTCAAATATGACAAGGAAGACTTTATTTGCTTAATTCTGAATGATTTGCCATTCAACTTTTTGGCTGCATTTAGTCCTGAAGCTTTCTGTGACAGCTGGGGCTCATCAAACTTAAACGGATCCTGCACAAAAATTTTATCCTCAGATTTTTTACTATTAAGCTTATTTTGCATTTTTGGTTGTGGAAACTTCGATTTTTTCAGGATTTCTTTAGAGTCAAACTCATATAAATCTTGCATATTGCTACTGTTCATTTTTGGTAGTTGAAATTTATATGAATTGTTTATTTTGTGTTCTTTATTTTCATGTTTGTAGAAATCCATTTTACTGTCGAGTTTGGATTCTTGAAATTTATAAATGTCATGTTCTTTTACTTTATCTAATTCATATTGATCAAAGCCACTTTCTTTTCTGTTACTACTTAATTTGTTAGATATTGGTATATTTTCTTTCTTATAACTCATAGCAGTAAATGGTTCTTGCTTAGCATCATTTTTAACAGAATTATATGGATCATCTTTGCATTTAACCATCTCAATGTTTTCCCTGCTTTTTTGGTAATCCGACTTTTTGTGATTCTGACAATGGGCAGAAAACTGTACACCAGACCTATCACAGTTATTGCAGCATGGTGATATGCTCCCATTGGCTTGTAGATGGCCCAGGTGTGAATCAGTTAAATCTGCAGCTTGTCCAGTTTGTTTATCACTAAACTGTGATAGATAACCTACATGTTTATCACTGAACTGTTCATTCTGTCCAATATGTTTAGCACTGAACTGTGGCAGGTAACCACCAGGTGCAGTATCACTTGTATGACCTGCTGGTTCCCTATGTTTCTCTCCAAAATGTGCAGGTAATCCACTATTTTTATCTACAGGTGGAATGGCATACTTATTGCTGAACTGTCCAGGTAGCCCGGCAGGTTTATCTACAGGTGGCACAGCATGCTTATTGCTGAACTGTCCCTGTAGCCCAGCAGGTTTATCTACAGGTGACATAGGCTTGTTGCCAAACTGTCCAGGTAGGCCAGCAGGCTTAACATGACTCCATTCAGGTGGTCCAGCAGCTTTTCCATGACTCTGTTGTAAACTATGATTATTGTTAAACCGTAGAGGTTGATCAACAGGTGTGGGATAACCGGGTCTGTCACTTGATTTTGCGGGTAGTCCACCACTGTGTTTATCACTAAACTGTCCTTGATGTCCGGACTGTTTATTCATGAACTGTGCAGGTTGTCTGAACTGAGCCGATTGTCCGGAGTAATTGTCACTAAACTGTGGAGTGTAACCTGCATGTTGCAGAGGCTGACCAGACTTAGACTGATGTTGTTCAACATGTTTATCAAAAGGCTTTGCTGAGAAGCCACTCAAATTTTCCGGCATGGGAGGAGGTTGAATATCGTGGTTATAGTTCATGTAAGGAGGACACGGCGGATTTTTATCTTCTTTCTGTGAAGATAGCTCATTATGTTTATCATTATACTGTGACTGGTGGCCTGGATATTTACTCAATGTATTCTGATGAAATCCTTCACTTTGTTCATTCCTTGAAAATCTACTATGCTTATCATTTATATGATCTTTCTTCAGTCTCCTCATTTCATTTATCTGTTCATTCAGAGAGTAAGTATTTTTTGTACTATCAAATGGGTTAAAATTGTGAGAATCTGAATTTACTGGTAATTGACTGTTTGGCAATAAATCTTTTTCAGTACACTGATTTGCCGACATTGATTTTGGGAGTTTTTCTTTTTTAGACTGCCTCATATCAGTCACTTGCTGAGACAAATTGTTCTGCATTGTTCCTAAAATTCCATTCCAATTTTCCTGTCCATTCTGAGTTATTCTAAATGATTCACCGGGCTGCTGATGTTCATCAAAATGAACATTCATCTTATTTGTGCCTTTTTGATTTGTTTCATGTTGATTTTTTTGGTCACTTAATTTACCATTGAAATTAGTTTGCTGCATTTTGTAATTGTTTATATTTTGACATTTAGGGTCTCCTTGTTCCCTAAACTGTGTCTCGGATTCACTGAAGTGTTTCAAAGGATCTGATATTGACTTGTTTACAGCACCAGTCCGTTCCAATTCTTTCTGTCTGCATACTGCCATTATTTCTTGAACCTTTGCATCCACAAGATCATTTATAGAAGGGTCAACTGCCAGACTCTTTTTCCTTGATTTTTCTATGCGAGTTTTTTCCACCATATCTTTCAGCTGCATTTCTGGATGACGGGGAATATCTATTACAGACTGTAATGGCTGTTTCTTGTCGTGTCCCATACTTGAATTTGAATGAGATCTGATTAAACCATTAGAATGTGATAAAACGTCTCCCACTTTTTTCGATTGCTTTTTCTCCAACATCGCATTTGAATTAGAATTAGGTGGAGGTAATCCAAATTGTGACCAAAAGTCTTCTTCAGCAGTTTTAGGAGATGGCTTGAATTGATTTGTCCGAATCAAATTTTCAGCCCTAAAGTCAATAGGAGATCTAAGGTCCAAGGAAGAAGTACTCTGATTTGAACTGGGTCGATATAACTGCTGTGACTTTATGTGTCCATTATGAATATAGTCAATGGGTTGAAATGGTGATATCAGCTGCCTATTTGGCTCATTTGATATGTTAAAGAATGGAGATGTTAAATTCCTTTCTGGCAACCTCGTAGTAGGTGGAGATTTCAACATCAATGTTTGAGCTTCCTGAACTATTTCAGCAGCCACTCTACTTGCTTTTTCATTTGGAGCAAGGGCCGACTTTAAATGTTGGTCCTTAAATGACAGAAAGTCGTTCTCCCTGGGTTGTGAATATATTGAGATCATGTCAGCAGCAGCAGACGACTTAACTGGTGGTGGGGGAACTGAGGTAGGTTTGGAATATGAATAGCCTGGCATGGTAGGATACGATGCCTTGTCTGCAATGTTTGAGGATGGATGACTGTCTTTCAACTTTGAGAAGCTGTCGGCCAGCTTCTGTGATTGAGAATGATCAAACACCGAAATGGTATCCGTGTTTCCTTTATCCCGATTGGATGAAATATATCCATTCTTCCCATGATGCAATTCAGAATGTGAAGAGAGTTTGTTGGCTGGTTGTAGCACAGATCTGGACAGATGGTGCTCACCAGCACTATTTACACCTGATGACAGATGTTTGTCTTTTGAGAGACTGTGAGATAAAGAATAGTGCTCAAGATTAGACTGTTCTAATACACTACTGGCTCTAGATGAGGGCAAACTGAAAGCTGGTGGTATGTATCCAGGATGTATGGGCGGTAACATCGGAGCTTCTGTCCTCCCAGGATGGGGAGAAGGCATATGATTCATAAATCCATTCATTCCATACATGTTAGCGAATGCTTCCATTCCCTGTTGCAGAGGAAGACTGTTGTGCCAGTGGCTCGGTATTCTGGGGTCCACAGTCATGGCAGGGAATGCTGGGTTCGTTTGCGACAGGGGTGATGGTGCCGAAACCTGCTGTTTAGCTTCCTGCTGGTACACATCGTGTGGACTCAGTGTCGGCCATCCTGGTATGAAAGGTGGGGCGGCGCCATGCATCATTCCCTGCACTGTGGTCTGTAAAATAAAGCCATCAATGAAATAATCTATTTCTTTTAAAATGAATATGTTACGTTCTTAACACTGTTTTACCTATCTCAATTTTCCAAGTAAATGCTGTAATTGCTAAGAGATAAAATATAATTATAATTTCATCTTCAAAGTATCGCTTTCAAATTGCTATTTTTTTATTCAAAAAAATTATTTAAGAAACTTGAAAATAACTTCACAAAAAAAAAAGATTTGTATTCATATGTAAAATATAAACGATAAATGACATTTATATATTTAACTGATGGTATAAAAGTGGAAAAGCTAAATTGCACTCAAGGATAGATTGCATCAAGGTCACAAAACATGCAAGCAGGTGCAGTAATAGTACACATCACCAGCCTTTTATAGAACAAGTATGTAAACATCTTGTATGTCAGTATGTGAGATAGCCAGGAGACCAGACTACGAAATATAATCAACTAGAAATTGTTTTTTGGTGAAAAACTAGGTCCCAACTTTAACTACTACATTACCACTCATTTAAATAAATAAATGTTTTACAATGTATCTAATTACTAAGACAGCGCCATTAAAAAAATCAATAGAACATTTACTCTAAAAAGTAACAAAAGACGACTCCAATTACAATCAATAGAACATTTTACTTTTGAAGATGTCTCTTCACGTCTCTAAAGCATTTATCCAAGAATGTCTATGTGCCTCATCACATCTCGTGTCAGATGGCCCCTATAGCATTTATCCTAGAATGTCTACGTGTCTCTTCAGTTCTTGTGTCAGATGGCCCCTATAGCATTTACCCTAGAATGTCTACGTGTTTCTTCACTTCTTGTGTCAGATGGCCCCTATAGCATTCACCCTATAAGGTCTATGTGTCTCTTCATTTCTTGTGTCAGATGGTCCCTATAGCATTTACCCAAGAATGTCTACGTGTCTCTTCAGTTCTTGTGTCAGATGGCCCCTATAGCATTTACCCAAGAATGTCTACGTGTCTCTTCAGTTCTTGTGTCAGATGGCCCCTATAGTATTTACCCTAGAATGTCTACGTGTCTCTTTACTTCTTGTGTCAGATGGCCCCTATAGCATTCACCCTAGAATGTCTATGTGTCTCTTCACTTCTTGTGTCAGATGGTCCCTATAGCATTTACCTTATAATGTCAACGTGTCTCTTCACTTCTCATGATGGCCCCTATAGCATTTACCCTAGAATGTCTACATGTCTCTTCAATTTTTATTTCAGATGGCCCATATAGTATTCACCCTAGAATATCTACGCGTCTCTTCACTTCTCATGTCAGATGGCCCCTATAACATTTACCCTAGAATGTCTACGTGTCTCTTCACTTCTCGTGTCAGATGGCCCCTATACCATTCACCCTAGAATGTCTACGTGTCTCTTCACTTCTCGTGTCAGATGGCGCCTATACCATAATGACTAATGTGTCTCTTCACTTCTTGTGTCAGATGGCCCCTATACCATTTACCCTAGAATGTCTACGTGTCTCTTCACTTCTCGTGTCAGATGGCCCCCTATAGTATTTGCCCTAGAATGTCTACGTGTTTCTGCATTTCTTGTGTCAGATGGCCCCTATAGTATTTGCCCTAGAATGTCTACTGTCTCTGAACTTTTTGTGTCAGATGGTTGCTATAGTATTTGCCCTAGAATGTCTACTGTCTCTGAACTTTTTGTGTCAGATGGCTGCTATAGTATTTGCCCTAGAATGTCCACATCTTATTCTCACAATAATCAATACTCACAACAGACTACCCATAAAAATAGCCTCAGATATAGCCAATAACCCACAACATTCACAAATGAGTCATAAAGACTTTCCATTACTGCCTCCTACAATCAATAGTAAAACTGGAATGCATGAATTCAAGTAATCTCTTCATCCAACACACTACATCTGTGAAATAATTTACATCCAGAAATCGCATAGAACAGAGCACATCATTCAAAAAACTAACAAACATTGCATGACATCTGTCTATTAATATAACAGAAATTCCAGATATAAAGTACCTCTTAACAATTTTTCAAATAACTCCTAAAGAAATAAGTTCATATCGATGGTATTTACTGTGAACTATAAAATTTGAGCTCCCTTTACAAAATACAGGAGCCTTTTTGAGCAATGATTCAGTTGTAATTTCATTATTCACCATGGTCAGGCGTACATGTGCCGTCACAACATCCTTACATAACATACAATTACTATGTCTGGAAGCAAAACAGCCGCTAAAACCTCCCAGACTATTGATAAATAAACTGACTACGATAAAATGCAAATTTGTGCACTTAGTCCCATTAGAGGAAAGGAGGTTATGGGAAAATGCAGCCCCAAGTAGGCCTGATTATGCACCGAGATGGGTAGGGTGTCGTAATAACAGCTTGTACAGGTAGCGAAAAATTGCTTTTGTAGTTTTCACATTATGTATGAATTAAGGAGTTTTATCCCGAAGTTCACTCTATCAAATGTTAGATTATTTTGTGACAATTGAAGGCAGAGAGTTATAATGAAATGTTTAGAAGGCAGTAGAAGTATCATATTGCAAGGGTAGCCTCGATGTAAACAGCTTTGTCTGAGATATAATGCAGGGTGACCGACCACATGTGGGGCAATCTAACCCCGTGCCCAGTATAAAGACACATTTCAGTACCCCTCTTTTTTTTCATTGATGATTCACCCCTCATTTCAATGACATTATTGAGAAAAGAGCCCAATGAAAGGAAGTTATACAACTAAACAGGCAATTATAAAAGCATGTTAATGAAAAATAAGGAAAAATAATCTAAATGAACTCGACACCTCTTACCAGTATTTCAGAAATGTCATACCATTTGGAAGCAGACGGAGTAAAACGTGATATCAATCCAGTGCAGCAGTTACTAGTCTGGATGGGTTTAACTATTGACATCATATCAACCTTGATTCCCATGACATAGATAAGACTAAACAAACATAAACCACTTTCATAAGGATATTATATACCAGAAGCTTTCCATGTAGCTTGAGGGGTAATCAATAAACAATAAAATTATGTCATAATTTTTCAATTCCTTTCCTGTCAACAAGTAAAATGTTTTGTTTTTTTAGTTCAGTTTCTCTCTGACATCAATAATTTTTTGTCCACTCCTGTTCTTTATACAGTAACTGCTTTTGATGTGCCCTTCCTTTCTTCAGTAACTGTTTTTGATGTTTACTTCCTTTCAACTTTAACTAGGGTCCTCACTGGTCTAATGCTGTCTCAAGATCACTTACCTTTCACCGCTAAATTCGCAGGTTCCAGTCCCGCTTGCTCCAAAAACTTTTATGTGAGAAAGTTTGCCAGTTACTTGTGGAAGGGCGGTGGTTCTACTCAGATTCATTCTGAGGTCATCGTCCACCATTAAAACTGGATATGTCATATATAATCTAAAATTTGTTGAAAATGACGTTAAAACCCATTCAACAGTTAACTGTTTATTATGTACCTTTGAGTGTATATTAAGATTTCTTTGTTCTATTCTCTGTACAGTATTATACAAAAAATATATAAAGAAAGGCTGATTTTACTTCACATTCTTCAATCCTCTGCAGTCAAGTGTTCTATGATGCTGTCTAAAGATACCTCTCACCACTGAGGCTGTGGGTTTGGCGCAAAGCTCAGTTCAAAATATCTTTGAAAAACTCGGACTGTTTGCCAATTACATTCCAAAAAATGATGATTCCACTTAGTATAATTTTGAAAAATCTTCCTCCACCAAAAAAATATTACTAGATGTCATATCCTAACACTGTTTAATAAAGTATAAAAAGAAAGAAATCTTAATTCAGTGTGCCGCCTATAGAATGGTAATAACATGTCAAAACTCAAATAACACTTCCAATTTACATGAAACTATATATAGATATATTATATACAGTGACCTATGTAGTTCATAAATTGTGTTTTAATGCCTGCTTGTAACAGTATGGTGTATCTGGTTTATGTCAAACTTGACAGGTGCATGCACGACTAAATATATTACTTCAGTAACAAACACAATTTCTGTATCATCATTACCATAATAACAGGCTCAAAAGTAATTAACCTAAACAGGACAGCAAAAATTCCAGACTAACTCCTCATTTAAAACATATTAGATGGTAATGATATCCTCTTAATGTATTGTGATATTATATCCCTAAAAATATTGATATCCCTAAGTGTATTGATATTTCCTAAATTTATTGATATCCCCTAAATGTACTGATATCCTTAACATATTGATATTCTTAACATCCTGGTATCCCTAAACATCTTATATATCCTAAACATCTTAATATCCCCTTAACATCTTGATATCCCCTTAACATCTTGATATCCCCTAAACATCTTGATATCCCTAAACATCTTGATTCCCAAAACATCTAGTTTGATATCAACTAAACACCAAATGCATGAGTAAGCAGTCTTTATTACAATGACTTTCATAGATATCCAACCCAAAATTACGCTACAAAAAGAAACAAGATAATCTGACTGAGAATGCCAGTAATTCCAGCTTTTGGGTCAGATTAACAACCTTAGAGATTATCAGTACAGATATAGATAAGTCGCCAAGTCCATCAATCATGTTATATTGGCCACGCCCTTGATCCTTTACTAACTCATCATTAATCTATGGTCACTACCATTTATATAAACTGCATAAAAAACATCACAAGACATACTATGTAAACAGTTCACCTTCGCTCACTATTGTACAAAAAACAGCTTCTACTTCTCAAACATTCTGTACATATACATGTATATTAAACCACAACCAACAAAAAACAGATAAAAAGGAAAAAAAATTTGGGTTGGATTGTTTTATCTTCTCTTTTATCCAACTACAAAAGATTTAATAGAACACTGAAGTCTTAACAAAAACTTGCAACATTTATGCTATTATTCTTTTTATTTCACAGGCAAAATTAGTATCGTTTACACATCTTCTTTTAAAATTGTCATACACTTACTCTAAAATACTTGATAACAATTCTTTTTATACAAGTAATCAGAGAGTCTTGTTGTCGAAACAAAAACTCCAATTTCACAACTCCTTGAAATACAAACTAAGCGTCCCAATTTCTCAAGATACATTTTTTTTTTTTAATGGTTCGCACACTGCCATTATTTGATAGCATTACAACTAAGTTCAATACACGGTAAATATCATTTCACAAAATCTAGACCACACAATGTATACGACAGGTTAACACTTAAACAACTTATTATACCAATTTTATTTTTATATTATTAACAGATCTTTTCTTATTTAAACACTAGAATATTAACTCATGAAAAGCCACACACAACCGGTAAACTAAGTAATGCATGCATGCAATGATGAAATATGTGGAAAAAATAAAGTAAGAATTAATCACTCGATATATAGCGCTTCGCTATGTAACTGCAGATTACTATCACGCTCTGTGTAAGCAAGTTATTCATAGCATGCTATAAATAGAACAGGGATTTCCACAAACATCGCTTACACACCACGCTAACTGTGTCAGTTGTAATACAATTCGTGTAAAGATGGCGCTGTAATACTTCTCCAAGTAGTTATTGATTGCACATTTAGCATATCAACACAACGTTAACTGAACGTAAACAAAAGCCAACGCATTGTTTTTTGGCTGGAAGACAGCCTACAAAACAATAAAGCAACATCTCGCACGATATAAAGCTTATTCCCCAATGTGAAACATGACGAAAACTTAAAAATAAAATAACCGGAATATTAAAAAAGGTAATCGCAAACATTGTATTGAGGATTTCGTTTTTTCAAGACTTTTTCAAGTATGAACAAAAATGCAAATTTCAATGAAGTTCGTTGTACAGATCTTATGATAACTTTGAATGTACACATTTTCAAGGTCAAACAGTTGGAGGAAGTTATAAATCTAGTTGAATAATCAAAACGTCCAACACTACTCATATTCATCGCTGATATGAATCATATAAACATAAAAAATATTGTGCGAACAGAATGTTCATGAAACACTGCCGCCAGATGTAGCATTATTAATGAGTAATCAATATTAATAAAGGTCTAGCTAGAATAATGGGATGGATCTGAGGGGAGTTTAAGCGGTCTACAAAATGTATATTTTGTTATATTGTTGTGTTTGTTTTTTTTTCCGGGTTTTAAAAGTTTTAAAAGTTTAATAAAACAGACATAGCCAGAACCTGTGAATTAGGTCAGCAGACTTTTACTCAAGATACTATGAAAATGGGTGGTGTGTACGTGACAAAATGCACACACTAGTAGTGTACACTGCCAAGTGAAGCAAGTCAAATAATAAAGTATAATATAACACAATACACAAATATCAATCATGTTCAACTTGCCTACTTTATCCAATCTTTCTTTCTTTCCAAAACCACTGTAATTCAGTAATATATAACAAAGAGGTAGGGGAAGTTATTATTCAAAATTAACAGCGTCAAAACAAGCTTTTGTTCTTTTTATACAGTCTAAATTTTAAAGCCATTTTCAAATCATTACAGATTATTATTAGAAGTCTGACATAACACAAAGATATATTATAACTTATTTCAAACTGTAAGGCAGTAGACGCTAATGGAAATAAAAGTGGGGAGAGAATAACAGAGTCTTTCGAATAATCAATACGGAGAGTAATTAACATGGGCTGCATCGAATAATCAATAGCTCATTATGAACAGCAAGTTGCGGAATACTCCGATATAGAACCACTATAAAGGAACTCAATTAGGGTACGTTAATGTAAAAAAAAAAAATGCTTTTAGTATAAACTGCAAACTTAAAAGTTAACGATATTACACACCATTTCAGCAAGAAAAGTTTTAAAAATCTTACAAATATGAATATGAATGTTAAAAAACGTCTTACTAAAATAATTATTTCAATGTTAAATGTTCTGGCAGAAAATGAAAGCATATTTATGCATAATACCACCAATGATTGTAAAAAGTGTTCGTGATTTCTGTCAGATGATGACCTCTAATGTTAATTTAATATCCTCTAAACACTTTTAAAGAATCATAGGAGCCTTACAAGCACAGTGAACAATTGCAAATCATAATAATTTATTCAAATAAAATCAAATCAAATATTATCACAGGTCTCCAGCAATGGGGTGGGGGCCAAGTATGAATGAGCACAATCAACCAGTCAACAGATCAGTGCATAGACCAGAATATAAAAATTATGTGCATAATCACAAAACATCAAACTTGATTCTGAAATCAACAAAAAATAAAACCACTACAATGCCATTATATTATAGTCCAGCACAAAAACAACTATTACATCTTACAATAAAATAATATTGTGTAGCATATGCCATATGCCATAATTCCTGCGTCAGTCCATGGGTCATTTATTGATAGACAGGCAGGTGCCCAAATACTTTTGATAAAACCAATCCAGCAAACATTGAATGCTGTGCACGGATATTTTAAACAAGACAAATACACAGGTATTCATTAACATAAACACTGAGCAATCCAGCTATCTATATATCATAACACACCACCTATCAAGTTGAAACAAGTCTCACTGTAGGGAAGGCTATCAAACAATATTTTCTATGAAAAACCTACCTGTTTATTCTCTATTTTACTCAATCACATGTCCCACTTTTTCTACATTAACATTTTATCCCATTATGCACACACTGTTAATCAGCAAGTATATATATCCACTGTCCAACATTGGTGAAGAGATATAACATTGGAGATAAGTCATCCAGAGCACAGCTTAGCAAACAATCCAACACAATACACAAAAGTCCCCGATTCCCCCGTTGTAGCGCCTCACCTACTGGCTAGAGTTTAAAACTGCTAACAAAGCTAGAATAGCATTATTGATTGATCCTTCTGGCTAAAATATTATGGAGTTTTTCTGTGTTCTTCAGTGAAAATATTGGCAAGTAGACCAACAGAGGTTATGGATGGGAGATCGCTCTCCAATCCAGCTTTAGCTAAGGTTGTATCTCTAGATGTGTCTACTGCTGCAGTGGGGTGTACAGGTTGTGTGTATGTAACTATAGATAAATCACTACACTCTTTATATCCTAGATGGCAAGTAGAGCAACATGACTATGTCTATACATAATATGGTGGGTGTTTATCAACGTTGATAATGGTATTTAAAGGAAAAGAGATGCATATGACTGATAAAGCAGTAAAAATTGTCAATTTTAAGAGAAGTTTCCTGTCAAGCCCCAGGCTATGACAATCAATAATTGTGTCTACACACAATCTTCATTTTACCAATATTGTGACCCAATTATCTTTAATCAACTTATTCAACATCTCACCAAGCTGGGGGGAAATAGAGCTGTATTTATCTCATTATCCATCAAAGTGTTTAATGACGTATGACCTATGACCCAATGCCCTAGCAAGGACAATGCCTAGATGGCCAGTGTCCTTGCATTTAACGAGCTTCAAAACATCAGTGCAGCCCTTTCACAGTGTGGGGGTATTTTCAATGATAAGCTCAGAGACACATTTTCTCGAAAATACTTAAATAAACAGTAAATCAGATAAAGCAAATTCAGTCCTCACACAATGGCATTAGAATAAGAGTTTCCGCATGATTTTAACAATACTATAAAACTTGGGAAGACATAATCTCTCCAAATACAAACCCATTGTTATAGGTCAACACTGAAGATTTTGTGATCTGACCATTGTGCTACACAGACACATCTTTATGATAGGTTTAAATCAATACATTTCTAAATAAATAACACCTATATTAAGTGAATATTAAGTCTCCCCGACAATGAGAGTAACAAAAATTGTAGCACTCTTAAAGACAATTGCTGTAGTTTTTGTCACATTTTTCCTATGGATAGAATTTTATGAAACTTCCTAGTATTTAAGTTTAATGTAATATGTTCATGCAATATCAGAAATAAAAAACACATGTTACCGTACAGATTTTTTGGTATTAACTCCCCATAAAAATACCCATCCTTGAAAGTATATACAAAATGTATAATGTAGATTTTACGAGCAATGCGAAACAGGTATTTAAAATTGTTTACATCTAGTATTTAATTAAAACTTTACATATATGCATGCATATATTATTAATTAAAATATTAAAAGGGAATGGTAATTATAAGCTTGAATTTAACTGTTTAGTGTTTATAAAAACAAAATCATTTCGGAAATTGTCAATTGACAATTTTCAATTTTATAACAAAAATATAGCAGTTTTTATTTTTAATGTTTTGAAATACTAGAAGTGTATGGATAAATTTTGCTTGAAACCTCACAAAACACTCTGATACCTATTCTAATGACAATCAAAATAAAAAAATACACTTTACCGCATTATTCAAGAAAAAAAAGCTCTTAAAATATGCCATCGTTAAATAAACTGCAGTTGCAAAATTAACATTTTTTATGCTAAGCACATTTGTATAAATATTAAGATTTCTATTATATTTCATATTCAGGTTAAATTGCTATTAACAATTATTTTATACCAGTATGCATATTTCATATATTGAAGAAAATACAAGAAATCAATTTTAAACATATCTGTAAATGATTGTGCCATCCAAAATAGGGTCAGTTGTAGTAAAGCGGTATGCAGTGACTCCGGCAGGTCTCAACAAAACTGCTTCCCTGGCTTTGTGCGCAGAGTGTGCATGAAAAACTATAGCAATCGTCCTTAACAGAGGTGGCCATTTAATACAGTAAAATTATGATGATTTTTATTTACCTGAGAACCGTTGTAAACATAAACAGGTTTTTATTATTGATTTTGGAAATGCATACTATGTTTGCGAGGCACAATTTCCCTACTTTACCTATATCAAAATTCAGTATCTCATTTGCATTCAAATTTGAATAAACTATAGTTAAACTTTCACCCAAAACAATAGAAAACTCTTAATGCAAGTAATGTACTCTTAATCTATAGGTTTATTGAATTGATAAAATCTAAACAAATTACAAAACTTTTAAAATTGGCAAAATACATATACACAACATTTAACCTATGTATGTCAAGTACATAGGGTTTTTGAATATTTGAACAAATCATTGTTTGTGATGTCTTGTGTGTGGGGGTGGGGGTGGGGGTGAGTGAACATATGTATTAACTTTCATGGATAAATATATGGAAGTTTAGAAATTTATTTAAAAGTAAATGTTTTACGAAATTCATTTAAAAATAATAAAGTCCAACCTCTTTTTGAAATATTATCTACAGCTGTACAGGCGCTACAAATATTTAAAAATATTTATGAATTTTTTCATAAAACATGTCATGTAATAAATAAATCTATTGGATGTATGTTACAATATATGTATGTAATGAGAAACATTATATGTTTAAGTTACAAATAAAGAAATCTTGAACCTCTTAAAGGGAACTTATCAGGATTTTTCAAAAGTTTAAAATTGGCTATAAACATTTTTTCCCCAATATATAATGTCTGTAACTATATACTTATTGACTCATTTCATTTCAACAGATTTAAGTAGCGGTTTTGGTCACATTCTGGTAGATGTGACATACTAAGCCATACAGATTTGATTTATTAATGGTAATGAGATGTATTTTAACTATTTTAAAAATATTTTTATTTTTTAAGACATTTATAGCGTTTCTTCCTGGTATACTCCCTTTAATACAGAAGTATTTATAGATGATTCATTTACAAAAAAAATGTTCCAAGTAGAAGAGATCCTTTATGACAAATGAGCTAGGAACATCAATGAATTTTTTTTAAAAAAAAATGTCTTTTATGGCTGTTTTTTTTATGTGTGTCTTTTACAGAGTTTTCTCTCAGTAGTAGTGTCCTTGATGGCAATGTATTCTAAATAAATATAATGTAGTCTTTTACAGCAGTGAAGTCTAAATGAGGTGTCCTTTACAGTGGTTCCTCTAAGTAAAGGTGGTCCTAACTGACAGCATTGCATTCTATGTATGGGTTGTTGTTGACCTGTACTTCAAGAATAATAATAAAAATAATAATAATAATAATAATAATAATAATAATAATAATAATAATAATAATAATAATAATATTGATTATCTAATAACTAAACCAATTACTAGACCAAGACTAATTACTAGACCAATAACTAGACCGAGACCAATTACTAGATCAATTACAAGACCAATTACTAGACCAAGACCAATAACAAGACCAATTACAAGACCAATTACTAGACCAATACCAATAACTAGACCAATATCAATTATTAGATCAATTACAAGACCAATAACAAGACCAATACTTAGACCAATTACTAGACCAAGATCAATAACTAGACCAATTACTAGATCAATAACTAGACCAATAACTAGACCAAGAACAATTACTAGACCAATTAACAGGTGAGAATGATAATTATTTCACAATTTATTTTATTTCCTTAATTCAATTCAATTCAATTCAATAGTTTTATTGGCATAACAAATACATAATTATTGCCTTGTATTAGACGGTTTACAAAAACTTACACAGAAGAAACATAATGCATAATATATACATTCACTCTCTACAATATATTAATAAAAGAATAGTATTTGTAAAAACTTCCTAGTGTAATGTTATATATTATACTTTAGATAAATGTGTGCCCAGGGTACAAACTGACCATTATAATCATTATCATCATCAAAACATAATAAATTTGCAATATATGTAAGATTTTACTGTTGTGTCCCAACCCAGACTCTGTGCTAAATAAATGCTGAATACTTAATTACTGAATCATGTTACACAATTGCCAACTTTTCAGTTACATGAAAGAAACTTTTATTTGAAAATTCAATAGGCCATAGGCCTGTGTGAACATATACAAAACAGGAATAAATTTACATACATGACATAACACATACTGTATCTTACAAAAATGTGTAAAGAAAAAAGAGAAAATATCACGTATACATAATGCAACGTGCATACACATATACATACATAAAACATATATAACAGATACATATAAATCAATTGGTTTTATTAAATGAGGTTACATTTAATCAAATCCATACATCAAAAATTTGTGGAAAATCAAACACAGAAAATAGAGAAATACTGTCATGTATTTCTCTATTTTCTGTACATTGTACTTTAAAAATTATTATAGAGTTTTTATCTCTTCCATATTCAAAACTTTCGGACAAACCCACACATCAGTAAATATATCAACGGTCCTTACAAAATTAATGAAGTCAACTAAATGAGTTGACTCGGCAGAAATAAACAAATATACACACACAACTTCTTCTTTATAAATTACATTTTCATATTCAGTCATGTAACAATATGCTACGACACTATGAAACATGTTTCAAGTATTAGATTATTTGGTAACATTATACTTACAAGGTCACGGTTTACAAAGAAAACGCTATTACCGATATCAACAAAATATGTTTTAACGTTTTTATTTTTCTACAAATAATTTCAAACATGTATTGATTATGAGTTTTGATTTACTTCACTTTATGGTTACACGATCTCATACGCGATCTTGGCACAGTAGCAGAAAACAACGAGGTGATAAGTAATGCAGTGTTTTGACAAACCTAATCAGCGTGGGAAAAATGTTGATGATCTGTTTACAAACAAAGGTCACATGACACGGAAAACCTCCCACAATCGGTGCATACAGACCAACTTCTATTTAAAGTATAGTCGGTATATAATAATTGATACACTTTGCTACTTTCAACAATTTCATGAAAATGTTGCATATCTCAACAAGCGATACAGAACAGTCCGTGGTCTATCTACTTGTTAATATTACCATTTTGAGTGTAGTCACATATTGTAAACTCTGGCTACTTAATGCTTTGCACTAACAATGTCTTTACACTGACACAAGGCCAAAGTTAGAAAACACTGGGCTACTATAAGATATAGTTGTTTTTTGTGGGTTTTTTTTCATATATTTTTTAAGGATTGTTTTTGGTCTAGATAACTCTAAATACAAAATGTCATCTGAAATTGAACCCTGATACATTTTTTTCTTTCTGAATGGGGTTTAATGCCATTTTCAACATATTTCAGGTTATATAATGGCATATCCAGTTTTAATGGTAGAGGAAGAAGTTTGTGGACTAGTGGGACTTGAACCTACAACCTTAGCAGTGAGAGGCAAGTAATCTTGAGATGGCACCTCAGGCCACTATCGAGAGGACCCTTTAATTATTTGAACAAAAGTGAATGTATGCATCTGACCTCATGATACAAGTAATGAAATTATGACAATTAATATTGAGAATTATGGCGTTATAAGCTGTGCTCTGGAAGTTACTATACTTGCTTCAAAAGGTTTGAGTTTAATGCTCTTGTAAAATATAATAATATTAAACAATATATGAAAGGTATCAGATAAGTTTGTGTTTATTTTAATTGATTGATTGATTGACTATTTAGCATCATTTTTATGCCATCAAGGGCTAACAGCCGATATTCGACCAGTTAACCTTACCACTCTTTCCTGAGATCCTGAAAGGTTAACCAGTACTCGAGCATACCCCATGTTTATTTTAAGCTTCCTACCACTTTATTATTCAATAGGACACTTAATATTTTATCAAATCTTCTGACATGACCTCTCACCAGCCACGTAAAATATTAAAGTTTTTAAGCTCATTAACTTCCTTAATGGTAATTTTTAGTTTTATTTAAGTCAGTTTTATTCTTCCAGATAATAGATTAGATGTTTATTTGACCACTAACAAACTTTGCAATGAAAAAATAAATAATTTTATGAAGTTCATTTTTTTAAATAATTTAGAACGGATATTGTTTACAAATTGATGTTCGTCTCTTTCTGAAAAACACTTGCAGCAGAATACATGGAGTCACCAAGCTTGTTGGAAAATGTGTCGGTCGGCCATATATGATCAATTCACTTCAGAGAGAAACATAGCATGGGGGACTGTAGGAGATGTGTTTAGAAACTAAATAGCCACTTGCAGTTAGATAGTTTTAAAAAACATCCCTTTTTATTCCCCTCAGTGTGTTAATAAAATCAAAAATCAAATGACTTTTCTAATAAATAATTATACTAAACAAGAAACCCTTGGTAGCCTCTACATATTGACAGAGAGAATGTGATGATTCGCAATGTAACAGATTGTATATGCGAGGGCAGATCATGAGCAAGAGCTACCAGAAAAATTAGTATACGGTACTTTTTGTTTCTTATATTTTTTTTCAGGCCCCATCAAAGTTTTCCCCAAAATTTCCGATCAACTGCATGTTGAACAGCATATCTGTTGATTTTGATTGTGAACATAGTGGAATTTGTACAAGAAGTTTAAAATGCTTTATAGTTTATGATACTTATTCAATAAAAAATATTTATGTTGTGTTAAGTGTATACAGTATTGCAATGTATGATGATATGAATATATGTTACTTTCAATCATTATTATACACTGACATTGGATCAACCATTTGTCTAAATTTGGAGCGTCAAACTCAAGCCCATGAAGCTGATGATGGTACAGGAGCAACTGATGAATGTATGGGGGGCAATTGATGATGGTACAGGAGCAACTGATGAGTGTATGGGGGCAACTGATGATGGTACAGGAGCAACTGATGATGGTATGGAAGCAACTGACAGTGGTATGGGAGCAAGTGATGATGGTACAGGAGCAACTGATGATGGTATGGGGGCAACTGATGATGATACAGGAGCAACTAATGATGGTATGGAAGCAACTGATGGTGGTATGGGAGCAACTGATGATGGTACAGGAGCAACTGATGATGGTATGGAAGCAACTGATGGTGGTATTGGATCAAGTGATGATGGAACAGGAGCAACTGATGATGGTATGGGGGCAACTGGTGATGGTACAGGAGCAACTGATGATGTTATGGAAGCAACTGATGGTGGTATGGGAGCAAGTGATGATGGTACAGACGCAACTGATGATGGTATGGGGCAACTGATGATGGTACAGGAGCAACTGATGATGGTATGGAAGCAACTGATGGTGGTATGGGAGCAAGTGATGATGGTACAGACGCAACTGATGATGGTATGGGGCAACTGATGGTGGTATGGGAGCAAGTGATGATGGTACAGGAGCAACTGATGATGGTACAGGAGCAACTGATAACGGTATGTAAGCAACTGATGGTGGTATGGGAGCAAGTGATGATGGTACAGACGCAACTGATGATGGTATGGGGCAACTGATGATGGTATGTAAGCAACTGATGGTGGTATGGGAGCAAGTGATGATGGTACAGGAGCAACTGATGATGGTATGGGGACAACTGATGATGGTACAGGAGCAACTGATGATGGTATGGGAGCAACTGATAATGATACCTGAGAGCAACTGATGACAGTATGGAAGCAACTGATGATGGTACCTGAGAGCAACTGATAACGGTATGGGAGCAACTGATGATGGTATGGGGCAACTGATGATGGTATGTAAGCAACTGATGGTGGTATGGGAGCAAGTGATGATGGTATAGGAGCAACTGATGGTGGTATGGGAGCAACTGATGATGGTATGTAAGCAACTGATGGTGGTATGGGAGCAAGTGATGATAGTACAGGAGCAACTGATGATGGTATGGGGACAACTGATGATGGTACAGGAGCAACTGATGATGGTATGGGAGCAACTGATAATGATACCTGAGAGCAACTGATGAAAGTATGGAAGCAACTGATGGTGGTATGGAAGCAACTGATGATGGTACCTGAGAGCAACTGATAACGGTATAGAAGCAACTGATGATGGTATGGGAGCAAGTGATGATGGTACAGGAGCATCTGATGATGTTGATACTCATAATCTTAAAGGCTATATTAAAAGATTATATTAAGGGCTACTACTGATGATGATATTGTGTTCTACTGTTATCAGTAAGAGTGTAATTATGATATAAAGTAATGGTGGTGATTCTAATGATGACAGTAATGTGCAGTGATCAGAATTTGGTTATACTGATGACAGTATGGTTGTTTATGGAGATGATGTTAATGATGCTACTGATAAGATATTGGTACTTCTGATGATATGAGTTTGTTGATGATTGGGGTAGTCTCCTGATCTCTATAGTGGCTGACTGCAATACCAATAGTGTTTTATTTTCAATCATGTGGACTTAATTACAGAAACACAGTTAAAAATTCATCAACCCGGCTATGTTGCAAACTAGGCAGTAGTGTAATGGATAGAGTGTTGGCCACTCACACCAGAGGTTGCGGGTTTGATCCCCAGCTCGACTTGATGCCTCTCATAAACAACACACATGATTGGTTCTACCAAGGAAGGGAACTCAAGAGCAGTTCATATAAACTCTGAGCTTTCATCGCAATTGAGCTAAAGTAAACTAGTATAACCCTTTACTTCATATAGACACCTTTGGACACCTCTAATATAGACGCCTTTGGAGACCTAATATAGACACCTTTGGACACCTAATATAGAAGGCTTTTGAATTATTGGGTGAATTATGTTTATATTAACTGACAAAGTGGAAAACAGTGTAGGAAGTGTTCAGATTGCCGATGATGGTATGGGGGCAACTGATGATGATACAGGAGCAACTAATGGTGGTATGGAAGCAACTGATGGTGGTATGGGAGCAACTGATGATGGTACAGGAGCAACTGATGATGGTATGGAAGCAACTGATGGTGGTATTGGATCAAGTGATGATGGAACAGGAGCAACTGATGATGGTATGGGGGCAACTGGTGATGGTACAGGAGCAACTGATGATGTTATGGAAGCAACTGATGGTGGTATGGGAGCAAGTGATGATGGTACAGACGCAACTGATGATGGTATTGGGCAACTGATGATGGTACAGGAGCAACTGATGATGGTATGGAAGCAACTGATGGTGGTATGGGAGCAAGTGATGATGGTACAGACGCAACTGATGATGGTATGGGGCAACTGATGGTGGTATGGGAGCAAGTGATGATGGTACAGGAGCAACTGATGATGGTACAGGAGCAACTGATAACGGTATGTAAGCAACAGATGGTGGTATGGGAGCAAGTGATGATGGTACAGACGCAACTGATGATGGTATGGGGCAACTGATGATGGTATGTAAGCAACTGATGGTGGTATGGGAGCAAGTGATGATGGTACAGGAGCAACTGATGATGGTATGGGGACAACTGATGATGGTACAGGAGCAACTGATGATGGTATGGGAGCAACTGATAATGATACCTGAGAGCAACTGATGACAGTATGGTAGCAACTGATGATGGTACCTGAGAGCAACTGATAACGGTATGGGAGCAACTGATGATGGTATGGGGCAACTGATGATGGTATGTAAGCAACTGATGGTGGTATGGGAGCAAGTGATGATGGTATAGGAGCAACTGATGGTGGTATGGGAGCAACTGATGATGGTATGTAAGCAACTGATGATGGTACCTGAGAGCAACTGATAACGGTATAGAAGCAACTGATGATGGTATGGGAGCAAGTGATGATGGTACAGGAGCATCTGATGATGTAGATACTCATAATCTTAAAGGCTATATTAAAAGATTATATTAAGGGCTACTACTGATGATGATATTGTGTTCTACTGTTATCAGTAAGAGTGTAATTATGATATAAAGTAACAGGTGGTGATTCTAATGATGACAGTAATGTGCAGTGATCAGAATTTGGTTATACTGATGACAGTATGGTTGTTTATGGAGATGATGTTAATGATGCTACTGATAAGATATTGGTACTTCTGATGATATGAGTTTGTTGATGATTGGGGTAGTCTCCTGATCTCTATAGTGGCTGACTGCAATACCAATAGTGTTTTATTTTCAATCATGTGGACTTAATTACAGAAACACAGTTAAAAATTCATCAACCCGGCTATGTTGCAAACTAGGCAGTAGTGTAATGGATAGAGTGTTGGCCACTCACACCAAAGGTTGCGATTTTGATCCCCAGCTCGACTTGATGCCTCTCATAAACAACACACACGATTGGTTCTACCAAGGAAGGAAATAGACACCTTTGGACACCTCTAATATAGACGCCTTTGGAGACCTAATATAGACACCTTTGGACACCTAATATAGAAGGCTTTTGAATTATTGGGTGAATTATGTTTATATTAACTGACAAAGTGGAAAACAGTGTAGGAAGTGTTCAGATTGCTCGTTACGAGCAATCTGAACTCTTCCTGCACTGTTTTCAAAGGCCTTCTGTGATTGGTGCGGGAAAAGGTGTATCTATGGAGTAAAGGGTTAAACTAAAAAAACTACGCACCGCAGTTATTTTATTTAACATTGTAATATTCTGAGCAGGTATGTTTTTTGATAAATGGAATTATCGTGTTTCTATGATACTGGTAAGCATGATTACTCAAACTAGGAAAAATATCTTTTTAGTACAACTTGGCCATTTGGTGGACATAATCACACCACACTTTACCTTTTTACTCTACCAAAATCAACCCTATATTAAATCAGCTTCTCCTTAAGACTTATTTATATAACCTCCAAGAGATTACCAGCTAATACATTCTTATTCCAGTACAAAAATAGCTGTTACAATGAATTATAGGCACCAAAACAATTTATATTCATTTGACTACAATATCACCATACACAACACAGCACAAATTGACAACTAGAGCATAGTTAACCTTTATATTATAATAAGGTGACTCACCTTCCACAACAAATGTTGTGATGTATACAGCAACAGCAAAAAACCACTGCTACAACACAATTCACTAGACAGATATTGTTACTGGGCCCCTTTCTCACAGTCTGTGTTAATACCCACTTACACAGACTGGTGTGTATTGGTTTATTTGTGTACGCCTGTGTATTCAATGGCCTGGTTTATATTTGTCTATTTACGCCAGGGTTGTATTTAATCTCCTTACAAATATCTCTACTTACAAATATCTCTATTTACCTCTAGTCAGTGGGTTAGCACAACAGCTAGCTACACACTACCTTGATACCAACTGGTCAATACTACAGATATGACACAAACCTTATGTACCTGATATAGATTATTGTGGGTGTTTATAATGTGTCGATAATTTTGTGCTGTATGTACATAAAGTTGATACTTATTTACACATTCTTTGTAGTAGTAGTTTTATTATTAAAAACAAAATGATCTAATCCTAAATATGCATAGGTGACTTTTTAAAAACTGATATGTCACAAAATTGTATACCATTGCATTATTAAACCCACCTTGTTCCCCTGTCTCAAATTCATAAAAAGCTAACCCAAATAAAGATAACAAGTAATTTGGTGGCAAAACGAAATAAAATCGGTCATGAGTAGACTGGTAGTCAATAACCAGACGAGGTTATGATGGAAATCATGTCACAGTCTAATTGCTTGCTAAAGAATCTACTCTGCAGATACTTTACCCCCTGGGAAAATTACTGCAATTTTTTTTTTAAAATTTACTTTAAATTTACCAGTACAGTTATATTTTTCCCATCTGGTATTTCTGTTAGACATCAAAATAATGAGCGCTTTGGGATTAAACAGATTATTGATTTGTACAATTTTATACGATATTCGGCACTTGTTAATTACACCATGTTACTGCAAGGGTTGTTAATTCATTAGGTGATATTCACACCATGTCGCTTTATTATTGCCTCGCACTGTAAGGTCAATGCGCTCTATCAAGACCACATGTTTGCCACATTTACACATCTCGCACTATAAATAGATTGACAGGAATTCCAACAATCTAAGTCTCTGACCTAAATTATCAATACACGCTGTTAAAAATAAAAATGGTTTTAAATAAGTACTGCATTAAATTTGTCGCAGATTATTTCAACAGATTATACCAATAAACTTATTTAACTGATTTTAAAATCGTGAATAAAATAACTATAATAATTTTAAATACAATATTAATAGTATAATAATATTAAGTCAATCCGTATACTATTATGTAGTGTAAATACAACAGTGATAGAAGACGCGGAGACATGGGTGCTGCATGTTACAAAGTGGCTTCATCAATATTTACCGTTGTTTACGCGATGTCACATAAATTATCTTATTTCAGTTCGAAATGACATTTCAAGGTGTTGGTTGATTTAGTGGAGCTGTTAAAAAAAAAAAAAAAACATCCAGTAAAACATGCCTGCTTTAAATTGCACACACCTGGGCTGCATTCAGTTCAGTAAAACATTTGCTAACATTAGCTAGCATATATTTTCCTGGACACTGGCTCAACCTCATATTAGCACACAGTATGCGATAATTTTAGGGAACCAGGCAGTAAATGCATTTGCTGTTTAACGGTGCTGAACCCAGCCAGCCCTGATTGGCTTTGGCAATCAATTGCCTTATACCATAATTCCAAATTACTCCCATATTTATCTGGGATTACTCCAGTATCTATCTAGGATTATTTTAGTATCTATCTGGGATTACTCTGACATCTATCTGGGATTATTTCAATACCTATCTGGAATTACTCTGATATCTATCTGGGATTACTCCTATACCTATCTGAAATCACTCCAACATCTATCTTGGATTGCTCTCATACTTATCTGGGATCACTCCCAAAATATTTTCGGATCACTCCAATACCTATCTGGGATCACTCCAACCTCTGTCTGGGATTGCTCAAATTCCTATCTGGGATCACTCCAATATCTATCTGGGGTTTCTCATATCTCTATCTGGGACTACTCTGACATCTATCTTGGATTACTCCAATATCTGTCTGGGATTACTCTGATATCTATCTGGGCTTACTCAAATATTTATCTGGGATTACTTCTATATCTATCTAGGATTACTCCAATATCTATCTGGGGTTACTTCAGTATCTATCTGGGATTACTCCAATATCTATCTGGGATTGCTCAAACATTTATCTGGGATTACTCCAATATCTATCTGGGATTACTCCAATATCTATCTGGGATTACACCAACAACTTAATATATCTAGGATTGCTCAAATCTATCTTGGATCACTTCAATATCTATATTAGAATCACTCCTATATCTACATGGGATCTGTCCTATATATGTCCTTTATATAGCATGTGAGTAGTCATGAATCCTTAACTGGATCCTACTGATATAAAGCTATCAGTTCATGTATGTAAATTTGTCCACCCTGTCCAGATGTGTTGCATGTAATTCCATAGTATATAAGTCATGGTTGACACCAAATTTATTGGTTTGGCAGAGGCCAAATTGTATCTATGGTTTGTAGCTAGGCACACTTGCCGTAGTCTGGTCTGTACATTTAAGTCTTGGTTATTAACAAATAATTATCTCCCTCCTATATCTATCTGTTATTTCTAATTTCTAACTGGGGAACAGTCTGATATCTTTCTAAGATTACCTTAAAAGTATCTGGAATTATCATTCTAATAATGTCTATGAAGGAACACTCACTCCACCATACAAACCATAGAGCGGTAAAGTTCTGCTAAACAAAATGAAAGTTAAAAGAGAGTAAACATGATATATATGCTATTTTCTAGGCAAGATTATTATTTTTATGGGCAATTAATGAATGAAATTCACAGGCACAGTAACTTAACCAAGAAAAGTCAAACCCTGCTAAGTTTATTTAACTCATTCCAGGTCACAAGGTCTACAGCATAGAAATTCAAACCAATAAAACTTCCAGTGAATAACATGTCAAAAAGTGCTATTTCTGAAGATTAGAGGATAGGTAATAGTCTAGATTTTTAAGTGCAATTTCTTAAGATTAGAAGACAAGTAATAGACTAGTTTTATAAGAATATTTTATTGCATTTCTTCATGAAAATTGTTTTTATGAATGGGGTTATTTCAGGTTGTAAATGGCATACCCAGATTTAGTCGTGGACGAAGACCTCAGAATGAATCTTGAGTATAACCACTGTCTTTCCACAAAAAACTTGCAATTTTTCTCACAAAGTTTTTGGACTGAGCGGGACTCAAACTTACCAACTTAGTGGTGAGAGAAAACTGATCTTGAGACGGCAGCAACTACGACCACTTGGCCAAGGAGGACTTTTCATGGTTATAATAACTTTTATTTTAAAACTGGTTTATAAAAGACAATTAAACAGAAGATTTTACTAAATTATGCACCTATATAATACAAAAATAATTTACACAACAGTTTGGTATCGTTTAATTAAGTATTGTTTCAATATCTATTGTGGATAGGGGATAAACTGGCAATGCTCTAACCAAATGATGAGTACAACAGATAACACCTAAAGAATCAACAATCGCAAAAGGTCACTGCCGATTAAATTTGAACCATTTGTGAAATTAAAGTTTGGTGAAAAAAATTAAAACCCAGTAAATAAATTGAATTTTGTTGATAAAACAAACTGGCTGAGTAAAGGGAACATTAGAATAAAACAAAATTTAACAAGGACAAAACAATTTCAGATAATATGAGCTACACCGCCTCCCCCACCCTCTGTCTCTCTATTAACTGGCATTCAAACGCACATAAAGTTTATTGAAGTTTACGTTTACTGTGCTCGGACCCACTCAACAGCTCTTTTCAAATTTGTACTTTGGCACTTAAGTTTGTTTGAATATTTAGTATCATTTTTATGTCATTCAGTGATTACAGACCGGTGACACTATATACGACCCGTGATAACCAAGATAACATTCATAAAGCTAGGTTGCGTTAATGCTTAAAAAACAATAATAATATAAAAATGCCATAATTATACCTTAACTGGAATCAGGGTTATCCAACTTGTCTCCCAAAGTCCCTGAATGGTTGACATTTATGAGAAATTTGCAACCTTTAACCGATGTAGAACATTAATTCTGCCTAAAAACAAAACAGCTATTTGACATGTTATCATGTGTTCCCTTTATGGGAGTAGTAACCGAGATACGAAGTTCCTAAAAACATAACTCTCCTTTAATAAAAAAAAAACCAAGACCTGTTGGAGTGACAGCGCGCTCAACTTTTCAAATTTTTGTCACAAAATTACAAATCTGATTGAGACTGATGACAAATCCAAGCAAATAAGAGTTATCTCACTTACAAAATTGAGTAGGTCTCATAACTGCAATACCTTGTATGAAGTTCCAATCCAATACATGCAGTGATTGCCGTGTTATAAAATTTCATAGTCAAACAAGGCCCTAATTTGCAAAATAAATCTGGCAAGAGTTATCCCCACTTGATTAATTTAGTTGGTTTCATGACTACAAAGCCATATGTAAAGTTTAAATCAAATACACAGAGTGGTTGGTGAGATATGGACTTGACGGTACTTGCACACAAAACTTTAACAAAAAGTCAAAGAAGGGCAACAATTTACATTATATTCATGCAAGGGTTATCTAGATTAGTTATTGTAGTAGGGTTGAGAACTGGGATGACTTGTGTAAAGTCTCAATCAAATACATGTTTTTTTTTTAAATTGAGCTTTAAATAGTAATATTTTTTCTTAAATTCACTTTTCTAAAATTTCCCTGAGTTACGATCTGAATGGTTCAGAAGAATATTGCCAACATGTCTTCCTGAGTACAGGTAAAGACATGACATTTGGCCTAAAATAAAATATTGTTTGTTTGTTTACCTACCTAACCAATAATATTGCCTCTACCCTTTTTATTAATTTATTCCATTAACCAATAAATTAATATTTTTATTGTTTGTCATTGTCAAATTTTGGATAATAACTGACGTTTCCGTCATATCTGCAAGATCGAACCCTGTAACAAGAATTATAATTTTTGATCATTTCCCCGGCCACACTATATTTTTTCTAAAGTGCCCCATAAACTGTTTCTCATATCCGTAGAATTTTGGTTCTAACAAAAAAAAATAACTACGAAAGGTGATGAAAATTCATGAAAATGTCTGTCATTCATAAAAAATGTTGTTCATTTCTTCAAAAAATAATCATCTTTAGTAACTGGTTATTTAAAGAGATAATGTGCAAGAAAAATTGTAATAATTAAACATTATGTCAAACAAAATACAAAAATCATTGATTGATTATTTAGCGTAATTTTTATGCCATCAAGGGCTAACAGAATACCAGTAATTGATAACTTTCCCACTTGAATCAGCAGTGAAAAACGAATGATAATGAGACACAATGTCTTCATGATTCGATCTTCCATTGTTATAGGAGAAGCGTAGGAACAACTTAAACAATAAGAAAAGATACAACATTGTGACAGCAGTCCATTCTAAAAACAGTAGCCAGTATAGCGCTAGTGGGTTAGTTTGAGTGCCAGTTTTGTGAAATCCACGTCACTTTCTCCCTAGAGTTCATTGTGTCTCAGATTTTTCACCCTTAAGCTACAGACTTCATTTTAAAAACACCAGCAGGTTCCCAATAGTGTGTATATTTCTGACTTAATCATATGGATATCTCAACATTTGCTTCAACACATGTTTTTATAACCAATCAAACTACTGTCTATTTAAAACAAGTATGTAAACCATCGTTTAGCCATGCTCAATATAATTTGCATAGAATCTTTAGTAAAAGGGAAACAACTCTTGTTGTTATATGAAAGCTTTATGCCCATATACAAGTTTTTGGGATAAAACAATGTTAATCAGATAACTGCCAAGACACAAGTTTGTGAATGTTGCACATGGTATAACACAATGTAAAATAGGTAACTGCCGAAATACAAATTAGTGAATGATGCACATGGTATAACACAATGTAAAATAGGTAACTGCCGAAATACAAATTTGTGAATGTGCACATGGTATAACACAATGTAAAATAGATAACTGCCGAGATACAAATTTGTGAATGTTGCACATGGTATGACACAATGTAAAATAGATAACTGCCAACAAACAAATTTGTGAATGTGTACATGGTATAACACAATGTAAAATAGGTAACTGCCAAGATACAAATTTGTGAATGTTGCACATGGTATGACACAATGTAAAATAGGTAACTGCCAACAAACAAATTTGTGAATGTGCACATGGTATGACACAATGTAAAATAGGTTACTGCCGAGGTATGAATTTGTGAATGATGCACATAGTATAACACAATGTAAAATAGGTTACTGCCGAGATACAAATTTGTGAATGTGCACATGGTATAACACAATGTAAAATAGGTAACTGCCGAGATACAATTGATTGATTGATTGAATATTCAGCGTCATTTTTATGCCACCGAGGGCTAACAGACGATCAGTTAACCTAACCACTGTTTCCTGGGATTAACCAGTACTCGAGCACACCCCGTCTCCGTAAGTAACTGATAACTTTCCCACTTGAATCAGTGGTGAGAGACGAATGATAATTAGACACAATGTCGTATATTAATCATCATGGAGACTGTTGCCGGGCGGAGGATTCGAACTCACGACCCCTGGATTGATAGTCAGACGCGTAACCGACTGAGCTAATCGGGCCCGGCACCAAGATACAAATTTGTGAATGTGCACATGGTATACTACAATGTAAAATAGGTAACTGCCGAGATACAAATTTGTGAATGTTGCACATGGTAGAACACAATGTAAAATAGGTAACTGCCGAGATACAAATTTGTGAATGTTGCACATGGTATAACACAATGTAAAATAGATAACTGCCAACAAACAAATTTGTGAATGTGCACATGGTATAACACAATGTAAAATAGGCTACTGCCGAGGTATGAATTTGTGAATGATGCACATGGTATAACACAATGTAAAATAGGTTACTGCCGAGATACAAATTTGTGAATGTTGTACCTGGTATAACACAATGTAAAATAGATAACTGCCAACAAACAAATTTGTGAATGTGCACATGGTATACACAATGTAAAATAGGCTACTGCCGATGTATGAATTTGTGAATGATGCACATAGTATAACACAATGTAAAATAGGTTACTGCCGAGATACAAATTTGTGAATGTGCACATGGTATAACACAATGTAAACTAGGTAACTGCCGAGATACAAATTTGTGAATGTGCACATGGTATATTACAATGTAAAATAGATAACTGCCAACAAACAAATTTGTGAATGTGCACATGGTATAACACAATGTAAAATAGGTAACTGCCAAGATACAAATTTGTGAATGTTGTACCTGGTATAACACAATGTAAAAAAGATAATTGCCGAGATACAAATTTGTGAATGTTGACATGGTATAATACAATGTAAAATAGGTAACTGCCGAGATACAAATTTGTGAATGTTGCACAAGGTATAACACTATGTAAAATAGATAACTGCCAACAATCAAATTTGTGAATGTGCACATGGTAGAACACAATGTAAAATAGGTAACTGCCGAGGTATGAATTTGTGAATGATGCACATAGTATAACACAATGTAAAATAGGTTACTGCCGAGATACAAATTTGTGAATGTTGCACATGGTATAACACTATGTAAAAAAGATAACTGCCAACAAACAAATTTGTGAATGTGCACATGGTATGACACAATGTAAAATAGGTTACTGCCGAGGTATGAATTTGTGAATGATGCACATAGTATAACACAATGTAAAATAGGTTACTGCCGAGATACAAATTTGTGAATGTGCACATGGTATAACACAATGTAAAATAGGTAACTGCCGAGATACAAATTTGTGAATGTGCACATGGTATATTACAATGTAAAATAGATAACTGCCAACAAACAAATTTGTGAATGTGTACATGGTATAACACAATGTAAAAAAGATAATTGCCGAGATACAAATTTGTGAATGTGCACATGGTTTAATACAATGTAAAATAGGTTACTGCTGAGATACAAATTTGTGAATGTTGCACATGGTATAACACTATGTAAAATAGATAACTGCCGAGATACAAATTTGTGAATGTTGCACATGTTATAACACTATGTAAAACAGATAACTGCCAGCAAACAAATTTGTGAATAATGCACATGGTATAACACTATGTAAAATAGGTAACTGCCGAGATACAAATTTGTGAATGTTGTACCTGGTATAACACAACGTAAAAAAGATAATTGCCGAGATACAAATTTGTGAATGTTGACATGGTATAACACAATGTAAAATAGGTTACTGCGGAGGTATGAGTTTGTGAATGATGCACATGGTATAACACAATGTAAAATAGGTTACTGACCAGATACAAATTTGTGAATGTTGCACATGGTATAACACAATGTAAAATAGATAACTGCCAACAAACAAATTTGTGAATGTGCACATGGTATAACACAATGTAAAATAAGTTACTGCCGACGTATGAATTTGTGAATGATGCACATGGTATAACACAATGTAAAATAGGTAACTGCCAACAAACAAATTTGTGAATGTTGCACATGTTATGACACAATGTAAAATAGATAACTGCCAGCAAACAAATTTGTGAATAATGCACATGGTATAACACAATGTAAAAAAGATAACTGCCGAGATACAAATTTGTGAATGTTGCACATGGTATAACACAATGTAAAATAGATAACTGCCGAGATACAAATTTGTGAATGTTGCACATGGTATAACACAATGTAAAATAGGTTACTGCCGAGATACAAATTTGTGAATGTTACACATGGTATGACACAATGTAAAAAAGATAACTGCCAGCAAACAAATTTGTGAATGATGCACATGGTATAACACAATGTAAAATAGGTAACTGCCGAGATACAAATTTGTGAATGATGCACATGGTATAACACAATGTAAAATAGGTTACTGTCGAGATACAAATTTGTGAATGATGCACATAGTATAACACAATGTAAAATAGGTAACTGCCGAGATACAAATTTATGAATGTTGCACATGGTATAACACAATGTAAAAAAGATAACTGCCAGCAAACAAATTTGTGAATGATGCACATGGTATAACACAATGAAAAATAGGTAACTGCCGAGATACAAATTTGTGAATGATGCACATGGTATAACACAATGTAAAATAGGTTACTGTCGAGATACAAATTTGTGAATGATGCACATAGTATAACACAATGTAAAATAGGTAACTGCCGAGATACAAATTTGTGAATGTTGCACATGGTATTACACAATGTAAAATAGGTTACTGTCGAGATACAAATTTGTGAATGATGCACATGGTATAACACAATGTAAAATAGATAACTGCCGAGATATGAATTTGTGAATGTTGACATGGTATAACACAATGTAAAATAGATACCTGCCGAGATACAAATTTGTGAATTTGGGCCGAATGTATAATATGTACAAACATTGATTGGATTGATTAAATATTAAGCGTCATTTTTATGCCATCGAGGAGCTACCAGACGATCAGTTGGCCTAACCACTGTTTCCTGAGTTAACCAATACTTAAGGACACCCCATTTCCACAAGTAACTGATAACTTTCCCACTTGAATCAGCGATTAGAGACAAATGATAATGAGACACAATGTTGTATACCAATCATCATGGAGTGTTGCCGGGTGGGGATTCAAACTCATGACCCCTAGATTGATAGTCACACGCGTTACCGACTGAGCTAATCGGGCCCGGCATGTATGTACAAACAAATATTTTTATACAATTTTCACATTATGATATAATGCACAACTTGAAAGTAATATTAAAAGCTGTTCATCAGTTCGAGACTGAAGTGATTTAGGTCTAAATTAATTAATAATGTGTTCCTATTACATGGAAATACAAAATAGTGTAGGTAGGTAAACTATTTACTTATTGTAAATTATTTATTTTGCGTTGTTGATACTATCTGTTTTCTGCGAGTATATGTTATGTCTGTATGTGGACACACTTGTCATACACGATGGCGAAGCAGCTCTTGCTGGAGGCCGCCATGCTGCTGCTATCGTTACTATGATCACTTCTGGCAGTGCACTTCTGGCGATCGGGTATAAAAGCTAAAGGCCTACAATACAGCAGAACCGTTGCCACCGGGAATGAAAATTTGGGACACGACAGATACGGCCCATTTTTTTTTATTTGATTTTTTTAAAGGAATAAATGTTTAGGGTCGGCAGAAATTAATAGGGAAGGTCGGGAAAACGGAACCACACTTTTATTTAATTTAGGCCTTATCTACCAGCACATGATGAGTGAAATGCTCACAACACTTATGTGGGACAGTAGTGTAATGAATAGAGTGTTGCCTGCTCACACCAGACGTTGCCGCTTGACCAAATGCCTAAAAAAACAACACTCAAAACTGGTTCTACTCAGAAAGCCGACTGGAGAGCAGCTCATATAAGCTCTGAGCTTTTTTCCTAATCAAGCTTAAATAAATTATAAGCTAAATACTCATAGCTTTTCAATTGAAATTTCATATATTTGTTAATTTTACATATATATTTATTCAATGTTCCAGTCAAATCGACTCCAAATTGACTAAAAATTAAAGATAAAATACTGGCCTAGGATCAAAATCATCAACTCTTTCATAAACAGTCAACACTCTATCCGCTGTACTACTGATTTTTTTAATAACAGATTTATTACCTCTTGCTGTTTCACAGTTTCGTTATTGAGTAAGCCAAACCCACGACACTTGTTATACCCATTAATCCTGTCCTCTGATACTGCCTGCAGTCTGTGCCTGAGGAGCTGACCTTGCTTGGTCTTTAGTGATGAACATAGGGCAGATACAATGTCCTGGTCCACCACAGGGTCTCCCTCCATTACAATGCAGACAAAATGCCCAACATCCCTGTTCAAAACAAAACAATACTTTTACTCTTTCACAAATATTGCAACAACATACTTTTTATCTATGTAAATAAAGCTTTCTTAATTTTTTTTGTTTGCTATATTTTGTTTCATCTAAGAAAATATTGCTAATCAGTTCTCATTTGATCTGACCAAAGGAGATAATTGGTATTTTAAGATATTTTTTAAATATGCGTAAGTGCTCTTTTTTCTTCTTCAGTTTTTTAATTCAAAACATGGTTTATTGTAGTTTTCAGTATAAAAATTAGCAATTGTTTTCATAGCTTTATCATGTCAGATAATTGTGCTTTGTATTGGTATTCAGCCCATGTGGTTCTGGCTAAGAATAGAGTTACTGCCGATCTCTGCAGAGGGGTAGGAATCCTCCAAATTGGGGTCATGTTCATTTTATCATTTTTTGTCATGTTCATTATTGGGGCTAAATTACCAACCCCCGTGTGGTTCCAGGGAGCCATATGAGTGATTTCAAGAACAGGATCACTGTGGCTTATGCATGTCATTAAGAAGCAAGCAACAATTTGAGCGATACAATAGAATTTGCTGCAACTCTGCAGTTATTAAGGGTTCACTCTACATATTTATTTGTTGCTTTTTATCTGTATGTTAATTTGTAGATAATTTACATGTAGAGTGAACTAGGAATCTTCCTTCCTGTTGGCATCATATAACTTATAATGTAATGGTGCACTGTAAAACCATTCATTCATTCATTGTATTGGTATGCATATTTTATGTTTAAAATGTCTCTTTAATATAGTTCTTTTAGAATGGCTATTTACAGGTTCAAACATTCATGTATATGTTTTTTATGTACGTATATAAGACGAAAAAAAAAAAGATAATACTAATACTGTTAGTACCTCCTAATTACACAAAAATTAACACCTCAAGATACGATCAATTAAAACAAATTAGGGAATCAGGTGTCATAAACAAACATATGAGTAATTTGTAATTCTGTAACATCATGACCATCAGCTGTCGGACAGTTGATACCCACAGAAACACAATATATGATCAAAATGTAAGGAGTTTAAACTGATTTTTTTTATTTTGATTGTGAAACAAGTTAGACCTAAAAATAAGTTTCCTCTAACATTCCCAAAAGGTAGAAGATATTTTTTATTTTATTTTAGATTTTATTGACAATGTTTTGTATTAAAATTAGTCATATTTTACATCCTTATCATGTGGAAGATAATGTAGAAGTCACCAAACACAGAGACAGCTATCTTACTAATCACATTGTTGTCATATTGTTCGAGAGGTATTAATGGAAAGGATTAGTGACCAATTGCTTTTAATTGGAGTTTTGATTCTGATTATTCTTCCAGACTGTCAATCAAAATTTCTTGGTTTTTAATTGTGTACAGTAAACAAACAAACAAACAAACAAACAAACAAACAAACCAATTAAAAAATTAAATGACAATATGTTTATTCAGTAATTTAGGCCTCTGGCCCATAATACAATGTGTACAATTTTATAAAGTCTGGTGTATATAACAAGAGTATAGAATATGCAATAATGTTATAACATTATATAAATATAGAAAAATGTTCTATTAATCCCTATATAATGACATATATATGTCAGTTTAACATTAGGTCAAAATATTTTCTATGTTATTTTGCAGGAATTCTTGTCTTTTATAAAAAAAATACAACTCATAAACAAGTTTACAAAATAGAACAAGTTAGTCTTTTTTGAATTCATTATATTTTAAAATATGGTTGGAATTGAAATGTAAAAAAACATTTTATTGATTCCTTAAAAATAAATTATGTGAGATAGATGTCTTCAGGGTTATTTTGAAGGAATTGTTTTCTTTTATGAAAAATCTCATAAACAAATTTACAAAGTTGAATAAGTTTGTCATCTTTTTTTGTATTCATTATATTGTAAAATGTGTTCGGGGTAGGGTGTTTGCCAGTAATTACCAGAATACCAAATTTGTTTCTTAAATCAATATAGTATTTACATTTCATTACACCGTGGTATTCATCTTCAATCTCATGAGATTGACATAGAGTACAAACTCTCTCCATATACAGGATGTTATTGTGTCTTCCTGTTTCTACATTAAGACCGTGTGCTGAACATCTCAGTTTGGCAAGTGCTATTTTGAATTTTAAAGGTATTTTCAAACTCAAATATTGTTCAACATTAAGAAGAGATTTATAGTGTTGGCAGTGCAAGCTTTGCTAGATTGACATATTTCAGCTCGCCAATCCTGAAAAGCGCTTAAGGGCGTTTATAAAAAGTAAGCTATCCCCGACTTCGTCTGAAATCCAAATGAACATAAAGTCTTATCTATACAGTAAATTCTTAACATTTGATGCCCATGTATTTCTGCCGGCTTCATCTGAACTACGAAGCATCATATGACAGTGTTAAGGATATCTAGTTCTACACATTCCAATAAAATGTAGCCAGTATTTAAAAAACTTAAAAAAATACATGTAGATGACATATAATGGAAATCTCCCACATTCGCCTCTTTGCATTGCGTGGAATGAATTTTTTTAAAAGTTTAAGATATCTGGAACAAAACTGATTATGCACTTTTCTATTTGTGGCGCATGTTGATATCCCCAAATTTCTGCTCCATATGTTAAAATAGGTACTACCATAGTATCAAACAGTTTAAATAATTCAAAATAGCCAACATTTTTTTGGAGTTTTGATATTGAAATAATTGACTTTTTACTTTAAGTGGCCAACGTCTCTTTGGCTTTGGTCCAAATTAATCTAGGTGTGACTAAGAGACCCATAAATTTATAAAAAGAAACTGATTCAATAGCAGCACCATTATAAAACCATTTTTCTGTATTCTTTAAGAATCCACCATTTCTAAAAACTATAACTTTGGTTTTCTTTAATTTAAAACTCGTTCCAGTTCTGTTGCAAAAATTTGCAATTATATTTATTTGTCTTTGCAAATTCCCAACTGTTTCGCTACAGTTTACCATATTGTCTGCATATAAGATAGCAAAAATATCATTAATTTTGTTTGAAATTTGTATACCATAATCACCTGATAGTTTTAATTCATCTATCAAATCATTTATGAAAAGATTAAATAAAATTGTACTCAATTTGAAGCCTTGTTGGAAACCAATATTGCATTTCAAGAACTCTGTATGACTACTATCAGCTAACTGAACGCATGATGTAAGGTTATTATACATTGATACAAGAAAATTTAAAAAATGTCCACCAACTCCTTTGCGAATAAGACAATTAAGTAATTCTTCATGTTTAATGGTATCAAAGCTTTACTAAAATCTACAAATAAGCAATAAAAACATCCTCCCTTTTTGCTAAAGTATTTTTGAACCATTGACTGCAATGTGAATAAATTATCTATAGTTGAAAAGCCTTTCCAAAAACCAGATTGTGCTTCGTCAATTTTACTTTCATTATCAGCCCAAATAGTAAGTCTTTTAAGCATCATGTCTGTAAGAACTTTATTAAGTGTATCAATAAGTGAAATACCTCTATAATTGTTAGTATCTTCCATTGAGCCCGATTTGTGAAAAGGACACGATATACTTTGTCCCCAAGCTACTGGGAAATTACCTGTTTCTAATATTCTATTGTATAATAGTGATATGTCTTTTAGAGAATACTTTAACATCTCTGGTAAAATTCCACTGGGACCAGTTGGCTTACTAAGTTTCAAACCGGAAATTGTCGTCTATAGCTCTAACATTGAAAAGGGGTCATTAAAACGTTTATCTATAATAACATTTTCCCCGTTCAAATTTTCATGAGAAACACGTTCTGCTTCACTCAATTGTAACAGATTTTTGAAATGGGTATACCATGCGTACCTAGTAATACTATTTTGGCCTCGTATTTTCTTAAATCTTAATTTCTTCACAGTTTTCCAAAATAAATTGGTATTGGACCGTGAGTCCAGAAGCTCTTTTTTATATTTGTCTTGCTGTTCGGTTTGTTTAAGTTTGCAAACCTGCTTGTACTTATCTTTTAATGACTTGTATATTCATTAATTTTTGCATGAACTGTTTAGTCTTAACTTACGTGAGGCCTTAGTCATTGTTATTCTGTTAATTTTCTATATAACTCAAAATACAAACAATGAAATTCCTATTTTGATATGTTCTACATTAGTCATAAAAGAGTAGAAGCCTACGTCATGCGCACTGCTAAATACAGTGCCAGGACATTGTTTCAAAAGCTGGTTACGTGATTTTTCATGTCGATTTTGGGTTCACCATCTGGGTATTAGAGGATTCTATTTACTGATATAAATTCAGTGCAACCTACAAAATTCTTGATTACTTCAAAACAGTTGATCTGAAATTGTATGGATTGCACTGATCTATATATCGATGAAATAAATACCTCTAATACTCAGATAAGTCAGTGGGAACTATAAAATATGTATATGTATGAAAAATCAAAATGAAATATCACTTAACCAGGAAAATATGTTAGGTAACGTTGGCAAATGTCTGACCAAACTAAACGCTGCCCAGTACTACCAATGCTTTCTGCCCATTATAGCTTTAGAAAATAGCCTTGGATTATGATTAAAATAAGTATCACATGTTTATACACAATACAAAAGATAACAAAAGTCTGAGAAACAGATGTAGTCACCCTAAGTTTGATACCTTTTTAAATTCTTTAACACTTGATGCAACAGATGCAGGGCCTCCGCTGGGATTCGCCAATGTCGCCAAATGCGAAAGAAATTTTTAATTTGCGAAAGATTTTCCTCTTTTGCGAAAGTGGTTGCGACAAGGAAATCAACGGCCAATTCTCGTATTCAAATTTTCTAAAAAAAAATAACTGTAGAAATTTATTTGGCTAATCCATTTAACTGTCCCCTCATCCCAATAAACAACCATGACAATTAACAAATAAATCAGCACCCAGCTGTGATATCTCCCTCAGGCCATTGCACTGTCACACATAAATTTCAACACAAGAGTAAGATTACCCAAAGCTAAAAATAGCATATGCTAAAATAGTCACGCGGTCACATAGTGACAACCGGCATATTCATATTTTTAATTATTATATATATTTACATTTTTAAATCATATAGAAATTTAATATGTCTTAAAATATGCTAAACAGGTTTAGAAAAATTGTTTATGCCAATACACTGTCAACTATACTTTCTTGGGTAACCCCAATTTTTTGTCAACAAATAGTTAGTTTCAAAATGGCGGCTTCCGGGATAAAACCAATAAATGACTGTAGATTTTGTCTGTAAAATAATTTTGTTGATAATGTCAGCGATGACTTTGGTTGTTTGATATCAATACTAAGGTTTTACAATAAGTAGATATGTTTGATCTATATGCTCTGTTGTTATAATGCTAATAATGACCATATTTATAGCGAGTCTGTAGTGACAAAGTGGGTGGGATAATAAAGTTATTTAGAAAATGTTGTGGAATGTTTTAACCAACGACAATTTCAGTCAATACGCTAGCTGGAAATCTATAATTTATGTATTAATAATTTTAAAATAAATTGATGTATATAAATTTTAAATAATTATAAAATACACTGTATGGGGTTTTGTGAGAATAGCATGCTATAGATAAAATAAAAGCAAAACAAAATAAGGCTCAAACAACTGTTATTTATGTGTACAAACGCACAAACATTGACAAAATCAAACAAGTACAGAAACATGACTGGGGCCGTTTTGGTTTTTGACTGCACTCCATTTAAACTAATGCATCATTTGCAATATAAATCAACAACTTACTACCAATCATTGCTTCCCCTAATTATCGACTTCAGGCAATAATAACTCACAAGATAATAAATAATTTTTAATAGTATTGCAATATACATTAAAAATTATATTCATAAAAGATGTGTTTAAATCAATTGCTAAAACAAGTAAAAGAAAACATGCAGTAAGTTACTGTAACTTATGAGTGGTTTGATAACGATTTAAAGAATGTTGGCCGAGGTACGCAGTTTAGTTGAATACAAAAATGGCTCTTAATTTGGCTCCATTTTTTTAAATTTGGTTCAAACTTTTCAAATATGGCGAAAAGAAAAAAATAGCCAGAGGAGGCCCTGAGATGTGGTTATGAAAAAGAAGACGCCGAGCACTACTTTATGCAATGTCCAATATATACTGATGAATGACATCGTCTTTTTCATTTTACACGCCATTTTCATCCCTTAGTACACAAGTACTTTTATTTGGTAAGAGTAAATTATACCAGTGACACAAATACTTTTATATTTACACAGGTACAACAATACATTTAAGACACAAACATTTTTGTCAACAACTGACTCGGCATCGGATACCCAATTTTATGCAGCCCTTCAATGCAATTGAACATTATTATGACAGCACTTAAAAACATGTTATGTCTTTTCTCTCTTTTTCTTACCTCCTACTTTAATTATTATGTCTTTTTGTTTATCTCTTCATTTCTTTGATTGTTGGTTTACATCCTTTTGAATGTTATAATTCTAATGTTATTTGTATATTGAAAGGTCGTAACTAATGTTGCTAGAATTTGTGGCCCAACCCGTTTGCTATGTAAATTATGCAATAAAACGTTTAAACCAGCCAAAGTCAATATTAAATGCGTCAGTTTTGCGGCAAGTCTCAGCTGAGACGTCTCTGGTCTCTGGTCTCTGAGAGCCAAAACACACATACATGTGAGTGACCCGTACAAGGAAGTCGTCATTTCCCAACACACTTAGCTTATGTGCATAATTCGAGAATATTCATCAATACCATTAAACAGGATAACGTTTTTATTTCGTGAAAATGTCTGTTTAGTAAGCTAAATTATGGCATTTACCTAAACGTGCAGTGTAGCACGATCCGAATGGAAATTTACATTTTCATCCAAACCACCAACTACACCGGATGCCAGGGTGTTTACAACAAAATGGGCCAATCTAAAACGCGGGCAATTCTATTCCCCGGAGCCCGTGAAAAAACCGGAACACACTGTACAAGGAAATCGTCATTTCCCAACACACTTAGCTTATGTGCATAATTCGAGAATATTCATCAATACCATTAAACAGGATAACGTTTTTATTTCGTGAAAATGTCTGTTTAGTAAGCTAAATTATGGCATTTACCTAAACGTGCAGTGTAGCACGATCCGAATGGAAATTTACATTCTCATCCAAACCACCAACTACTCCGGATGCCAGCGTGTTTACAACAAAATGGGCCACTCTAAAACGCGGGCAATTCTATTCCCCAGAACCCGTGGAAAACCCGGAACGCACTGAACCCTTCATAACTTACTTATTATGCAAATATTAATTCACAGTTTTGGTTTTACATGAAAGAGTATGAATAAAAAGGTAGTTAAGTAACATAATTTTATTTTTAAACTAGGATCTAAGTTAGGTATGTTTTTGTTAAAATAAAACGCTGACTTTCACGGCTAAGGTCAGCTTTGACGGGAATACGCTGATCAGCGGCAGCCGAGACATATTTTTGACACGTTTCACCGTGGAGGAGACGTAGGAGCTAACGTTTGGTGACATTGCGATAACGATGAATGTTGGCGGGATTTGCGGTCAACGGTAAGGAAATAAACCCTTTTAACTATTGTTGATATTTTTTGGAAATTCTGAGTCGAGCAAGATGATGCCGTAGCATTTTTTATCACTCGGCAGCAACCGAACCTGTACAGACTGTAGCCCTTTTCTTGATAATTCGGGAAATAAAAGGGATTTTATGTGTAAACATTGGAACGAGTGTTTTAAAAGTGCAAAAACCTAATTTGATATATCATTTTCATTTACAAACAATACCCTTCTCAACATTATATTTTCACCTTATTCGGTCTTTTATTATTGTAAAACTGATTTAGTGAATGTATGGTGAAAAGTTAGCGCAACGATGGAGGAGGTGATGTAGTGCGACATATTGCACGTCTCTGCGGAGCCTTTTGACATTTTTTTGCGTCTCCCGAAACGTTAAGGACAGCAGATCAGATATCCAAATAATAAAAAAGCTGTCCATTCGCGCCTTATCATATTAGGCTGTTGGTGATGGAGCTGTTTGAAAGATGCGTAACGCTTGAGGATGGTGGATTTCCTAAAAGTCCCCTTTCTATAGTTTTCGATACAAACACGTGTCTGCTCGATTGCCAATCTAATGTAAAACTATTACAATATGTTATGACGATAAAATATGCTTCTATAAGGAAATCAAGTTAAAAATTGGCCATTATAAACTCTTATAAAATATCACACGAGTTATATCGACTTTATCAAAACATCCACACTGAAGTTCTCATTATGTTCTGTATGTGTTGAAATCGTTTTTGGAATATCACAGTGCTTTGTTTTTAATACTGTAGTGAAAAAATAGAAAGGAAAATAAGTATTTTTTTATCTAAATGGTGAATTAAAAGTATTTTCCCTAGTGCAGGTCACGATCGAATAGGTACCATGATCGTTACTGACTATCCTTCCGGTGCTGTAATGTATGACTTAATGTCATATAGTTCTTAAAATTAGGTCATCATTAAAGAAAATGTATAGTCAATGTTCAAAATGGCAAACTAGTTTTATGCTTTTCTTCTATCCTCATTTTAGTATACAGCTACATATGTATAGAAGCTATTTTTGTTGTAGTTAATTAGTTAGACATTAATTCAAACTATCACGACAGACTGCTGAAATTATTTTATTTCACTCTGGACATTTCCATTTATTTTCACATAACGTCTTTTTCTGAGATTTACGTACATGTCATTGAAATACAACAGTAATTATCATTACTTGTTTTGAAAGAGGCAAAATTCTGGTAAATGGTTGAAAGACTTAAAATCACCAGTGACATGTTTGGTAAAATAAAAGTAAAGACCATTTTGTATTTTTAAAGATGTTTTACTCATGTGTTCAAAACTTGCGATACAGCACTAGCTTAAAAAATGATAATTGCTATGTTTATCAAATTATTAAGGTGTGTATCGCAATGATAGGAGGTTACTATTTCCATAGGAGTGCAAATTGATTTATATAAATGTGTGGACATGGTGATATATCAATTTCTACATAACTTATAACTGAAGAATCAAATTTATTAGAAGGTATTTTGACATATGAACAAATTTCACTTTCGTTATCTAAAATGAAAAACAGTCGTTCACCAGGGTCCGACGGGTTTGGAGTAGACTTTTTTAAAACATTTTGGAAAGATTTAGGTCATTTTGTTGCCCGCTCAATTAACTATGGATATTTGAAAGGTGAACTATCAGTCACACAAAAAGAGGGTATCATTACGCTTATCCCTAAATATAACAAACCAAGAAGATTTTTAAAAACTATCGTCCAATATCTTTATTAAATTGTGTCTATAAGATTGCTTCAGGTGCAATTGCAAATAGATTAAAAGTAGTACTACCAAAACTAATTAATGAGAGTCAGTCAGGGTTTATTGCGGGTAGGTACATGGGTGAAAATACAAGAACTATATTTGACATAATGCAATTTGCAGAAGAAAATAGTTTGCCTGGACTTATTTTATTAGTAGATTTTGAGAAGGCATTCGATTCACTTTCTTGGGCATTCATATGCAAAGTTTTGAAATTCTTAAATTCGGCAAATCAATTATCTCTTGGGTCAAAGTTTTTTATAAAGATGCAAAATTGTCAGTTTCGCAAGTTGGTAAACTATCACCATCTTTTAACATAGGAAGGGGTTGCCGGCAAGGAGACCCACTATCTCCTTATATATTCATACTTTGTGCAGAAATTCTAGCCATAAAAATACGTCACAATAAAAATATTAAAGGTATCTCAATAAACAGTCATGAATACAAGCTTTCTCAGTTCGCAGATGACACTTCAGCTATACTAGATGGTTCAGAAACATCATTAAATGAAACACTTAAAGAATTATCCTTTTATGCAAAAACATCAGGTCTTAAAGTTAATTTTGACAAAACGCAGGTAGTATGGATAGGAGCTAAAAAATATAGTACGGATTCAATTAAAACAAAATGGAAATTAACATGGGGCAGCAACACTTTTAAATTATTAGGTATTCAATTTAATGTAGATCTTGACAAGATAATAGACATAAACTATAAAGACAAAATATCAAAAATTCAAAACCTTATTAAACTATGGAAAAGTAGATTTTTAACTCCACTAGGTAAAATAACTGTCATCAAAACATTATTGTTACCAACCCTTAACCATTTGTTTATTTCAATTCCAAACCCATGTGAGTTAACCATTAAAAAAATTAATGATATGTTTTATGATTTTTTATGGGCAGGACCAGCAAAAATAAAAAGTAGTGTTATAATCAAACAATATAATGAGGGAGGATTAAAAATGATTAATCTTAAAGCTTTTATAAATGGACTAAAATCAACTTGGATCAGAAGACTTACAATTAAAAATGGGTCATGGCAACATGCAATAAAACATATCATAAATATACAAGATATTATAAACTTAGGAAAACATTATACAGAAAAATTAGTATCAAAAATGAAAAACACTTTTTGGAAAGATGTTCTTAAAGCATACTTTATGATCTTAGACTGCAGTAAGCCAAATGAAAATTCATTTTTATCAAATTCATTGTTTTTAAACCCTTATATTAAAATTGGAGGGAAAGACATTTTTTTTATGAGAAATGGTATAAAAAGGGTATAGCCTTTATCAATGATCTTGTAAAAAATACAGGAGAATTTTATACATATGAAGAGTTTGAAAAACATTATAATTTAAAAACAAATTTTATTCAATTTAATGGAGTAATTGCTGCCATTAAAGGCTTTGCAACAAAATTTAATATTAAAATGCCTACCTTAAAAATAGCATGTCCATTTATTCCCTGTAATATTCATCCATTTATCAAAGACATTCAAGGATCAAAATGTCTCTATAATACTCTCAATTAAAATAACACAAAACCAACTTCAAAAACAAAATGGGAACTTATTTATACTATTGAAGACGAAACATGGTCTGATATATACACATCTCCTTTCAGATGTACAAAAAATACAATGCTACAATGGTTCCAAATACGAATTAATCACAGGATTCTCCCAACAAGAAAATTTTTATATATGATAAATATTGTTGACAGTCCTATTTGTAAATATTGTCAAATGGAAGAGACCTTGACAAACATGTTGTGGTCATGTCCTGCTACACAATCACTATTAAAGGAACTTAAACTTTGGCTATCCATAAAACATTTCAAATTAACACTGATAGAAGAATCATTTATATTCAATACAGGAAATAAATTATCCAACACAGAACTTCATATAATACTTGAAACTAAATATTGCATATTCTATACTAAACGGAATCAAAGTTTATTAAGCTTAGACACACTCAAGAAACGTTTGGAAATATCATATGAGATCCTTAAATGCATATTTGTAAAAAATAATAACATAAATTTATTTGAAAATAAATGGTCAGACTTAACAAATATTTTCATGTAATCTCTTTATATTGCCTGCAGCACTATTTTTGATATCGATTAACCAAGGAATTGACAATGAACTTGCCCAATAAACATATTTGAAATATTTATATTCTCACATAAATAGACTGAACATCAATTAATCAGGTGGAGTGAACTTTTTTTTTTCATTTTTTTAAACTTTAACAGATATAATATAATTATTTCAGCTTCTTTAAGAACGATATCTTAGTCATGTAGTTTATTAAATTATTAAAAATTGTAATTTTTACATCACATCTACTTGACACATTTACTCCATATTTTCTATGATTATACTTTAATGCTTTGTACGGTGTGACAGGGGGTGGTCCTCCCCGACCCTTGTCTCACCTATGACGGGGAGAATAAATGGGTCACCTTAAGGTGGCTGAAAAAAAAAAAAAAAAAAAAAAAAAATTCTACATCACTTTGTGTCCCCTTAACAACTACACGTATTTAATTTGATATGTTTTAAAACGTTAGCTTACATTTGTAATTATCGCCGCCAGTTATATTTGAACCACAAAAGTATAGTTGCTATAGCAATGAAATTAGTAAAATTACAAATACGAATTGGTTCTTGTGATAACACAAAAAATATCCTAGCTATATTTGTGAAACTTTACATATATATAGAGAAGGCAATAAAAGATGTAGATCGTTTTATATTTCAGTCGGACAAAAGTGTGGTTGCTATGGCAATACATTTGGTAAACTTGTGAACCTTTAAGGGATTTATATCATTGCTTGCAATACTCCAGTGTCTTGTATTAAATATTAGTCCTGTCCTCTGAATGTTACGTCTTCTTCTGTTAAATACAATTTTCTTAATTTGGACCAGAATTATAGTCCTGTGTATTATTGTCAATGTGATAAACATACAACAACTAAACTTCACATAAACTGCTGCAGTCGTGTTGTTCAAACTTGCACGGATTTATAACAATTTTGCGTAAATTAACATGTCTCTCATGCAGTGTCTCAACTTAAACCAGCATTTTAGTATCAGTTTAAACATATCTTATTTCTGAACATATATACAATGTGTAAAACAAAACCTTGGTGAACAATAATAGAAAATGGGTAAGTAGTGTTTGTTATTGTGTGTAATGTGTTACTGTTACTGTGTAACTGTTACTTCCGCAAATGCAGATGAACACGTCCCCTCCAATTTACGACTGACCAACCTACGGCTCATATATACAACATAGGTTAACTGACCAACATATACTGTAAAGGCGACGTAAGTGTATTGATTAATTTGTTATGTAACAAATACAATAACATATTCCTTTTCCGTGACAATTGGAACTTGGATGACCCAGACGCAGACGACCATACTTGCCATATTTGCAATGCGTCGTTTACCAGGAAAGACGTTCTCACCGCCACCTGTTGATACATGCAGACATTCCCGCATTTCAGTGTAGTCAATGTTCAGACACATTCTCTAGGAAAGATTCCCTTGTCAAAACATGAAACAAATACGATATGATGAGCCAAGTGTGTGTTGTATGTGTGTGAACATACAGTCAACGAGGGCTAATTTGAAAAGACACATGACGCAGGTACATTCGCGAACGAACAAATCTTAACTGTTCCATTTGTGATCAATCATTCTTGAATAAATGGAACCTTCAGAAACATGTCTAACGGACACACAATGGCATAAAAAGAATGAGGGTTATGCCACAAGCAAGTTCTTAACATAAAGCAACATAAGAATATATGCAGCAATCTACTCAGAACATCACGTTATAAATGCGACGTCTGTTCAGTGATATTTAAAGAGAAAAGATACGTTAAGGAGCACTTAGATATTAGCATGAGGATGAACGATATTGTCGTCAACATTGTGGAGTTTTGTTTGCACACAGAAAATTCAGAATGTATCATGATAAATATTGTAACTGATATGCAGACATGTTATTCGAATTAGTACATACTACTGCCATTGCGTATACAGTGGTAATCATATTGTAAATGATTATCATTTTATAATATTGCCTGACGAACTTTGGAAGCAAAAAAGCACAGTTTCAGAAGAAAAAAACTGAAATCCAGCATTTAATAACGGTTGATTTTGTATTTCTTTAAAATATGCATATTGAATACATGGATAGAGAAAAGAAAAGAAAACGATTGACAAAACGATAAACCATGTATTTGGCAAATATAATATAATTAATGACAACACACGCAAACAAGAACGCACGTACGCACGCGCTATAAACAACATTGGTTCATATTTCCTCTGTAGAGCTGGCTACCTTATCGAAATGAAATATAAGGCTTACCGAGAAAACGTTTAATAAGCCATTTTTCACAATTATAAAATGTATATTGCTAGTGCTGTATCGCAAGTTTTGAAAATATGAGTAAAACATATTTAAAAATACAAAATGGTCTTTACTTTTTTTTTTATCACACTGATCAAATGTTTTTGTCACTGATTAATTTAAGTCTTTCAACCATTTACTAGAATTTTGCCTCTTTCTAAAACCAGTTATGAAATTATGTACTGTGGTATTTAAATGGCATGTACATAAATTTCAGAAAAAGATGCTAAGTAAAAATTAATGAAAATGTCCAGAGTGAAATAAAGTAATTTCAGCGGTCAGTCGTGATTGTTTGACCTTAATGTCCTACTTGTTAAATGCTATAAATAACTTCTATACATATGTAGCTATAAACTAAATGAGGATAGAAGAAAAGCATAAAACTAGTTTGCCATTTTGAACATTGACTATACATTTTCTTAAATTATGACCTAAATTTAAGAACTATATGACATTAAGTCATACATTACAGCACCGGAAGGATAGTCAGTAACGATCATGGCACCTATTCGTGACCTGTGCCAGGGAAAATGCTTTTAATTCACCATTTAGATAAAAAATACTTATTTTCCTTTCTATTTTTCACTTTAGTATTAAAACATAGCACTGTGATATTCCCAAAACGATCTCAACACATAGAGAACTATGGAACGTCAAACACGACTTTGGTGGTTAATTTTCATTATGATGTGGTCCGATGACATTATGCTGTAGTTTGTTGTCATTCTGTTGTGGTTCGGTGTCATTCTGATGTGGTTAGTTTTCATTTGGGTGTAGTTTGATGTCATTCTGATTTGGTTTGACGTCATTCTGATGTGGTTCGATATCATTCTGATATGGTAATTTTACATTTTGATGTAGTTTGATGCCATTCTATTGTGGTTCGATGTCATTCTGATGTGGTCATTTTACATTTTGATGTAGTTCGATGTCATTCTGACGTTGTTACTTTACATTCTGATGTGGTTCGATGTCATTCTGATGTGGTCATTTTCATTTTGATGTAGCTTGATGTCATTCTGGTGTGGTTCGATGTCATTCTGATGTGGTCATTTTACATTTTGATGAAGTTCCATGTCATTCTGTTGTGGTTTGATGTCATTCTGATGTGTTCATTTTACATTTTGATGTAGTTCGATGTCATTCTGATGTGGTTCGATGTCATTCTGATGTGGTCATTTTACATTTTGGATGTAGTTTGATGTCATTCTGTTGTGGTTTGATGTCATTCTGATGTGGTCAGTTTACATTTTGATGTAGTTCGATGTCATTCTGACATTGTTACTTTACATTCTGATGTGGTTCGATGTCATTCTGATGTGTTCATTTTCATTTGGATGTAGCTGGATGTCATTCTGTTGTGGTTCGATGTCATTCTGATGTGTTCATTTTACATTTTGATGTAGTTCAATGTCATTCTGATGTGGTGCAATGTCTTTCTGATGTAGTTCGATGTAATTCTAATGTGGTTCAATGTCATTCTGATGTGGTTCGATGTCCTTCTGTTGTGGTTCGATGTCATTCTGCTGTGGTTTGATGTCATTCTGCTGTGGTTAGATGTCATTCTGATGTGGTCATTTTACATTTTGGATGTAGTTCGATGTCATTCTGTTGTGGTTCGATGTCATTCTGATGTGGTCAGTTTACATTTTGATGTCGTTCAATGTCATTCTGATGTGGTGCAATGTCTTTCTGATGTAGTTCGATGTAATTCTGATGTGGTTCAATGTCATTCTGATGTGGTTCGATGTTCTTCTGTTGTGGTTCGATGTCATTCTGTTGTGGTTCGATGTCATTCTGATGTGGTCATTTTACATTTTGATGTAGTTTGATGTCATTCTGATGTGGTTCAATGACATTCTGGTGTGATCAGTTTTCATTTGGATGTAGTTTGATGCCATTCTAATTTGGTTCAATGTCATTCCGATGTGGTTCGATATCATTCTGAGTCATTTTGATGTAGTTCAATGTCATTCTGACGTGGTCACTCTACATTATGATGTAGTTCAATGTCATTTTGATGTGGTGCGATGTCATTCTGATATGGTCATTTTATATTTTGATGTTGTACGATGTCATTCTGATTTGGTTCGATGTCATTCTGATGTGGTGACTTTACATTATGATGTAGTTCGATATCATTCTGATGTGGTTCGATGTCATTCTGATATGGTCACTTTACATTATGATAAAGTTTGATGTCATTCTGATGTGGCTCGATGTCATTCTGATGTGGTTCTATGTAATTCTGATGTGGTTCAATGTCATTCTGGTGTGGCTCGATGTCTTTCTGATGTAGTTCTATGTAATTCTGATGTGGTTCAATGTCATTCTGGTGTGGCTCGATGTCATTCTGATGTGGTGCGATGTCCTTCTGATACAGTTCGATGTAATTCTGATGAGGTTCAATGTCATTCTGATGTGGTTCAATATCCTTCTGGTGTAGTTCTATGCCTTTCTGATGTGGTTTGATGTCATTCTGATGTGGCTCAATGTCATTCTGATGTAGTTCGATGTCATTCTGATGTGGTGCGATGTCATTCTGATATAGTTTGATGAAATTCTGATGTGGTTCAATGTCATTCTGATGTGGTTTGATGTCCTTCTGGTGTGGTTCGATGCCATTCTGATGTGGTTCGATGTCATTCTGATGTGGTTCGATGTCATTCTGATGTGGTCATTTTTATATTTGATATGGTTACATTCCTTTCTGACGAGATAACTTTACTTTATGATGTGGTAGCTTGTCATTTGGCAGTGGTAACTTGTCATTCAACTGTGTTAACTTGTTACTTGTCTTTCGGCAGTGATAATTTGTTATGCAGCAGTGGCAACTTGTCATTCGTCAGTTTTAACTTTTTATTCAGCAGTAGTACATTGTCATTTGGCAGTGGTTATTTGTCATTCGGCAGTGGTAACTTGTCATTTGGCAGTTTTAACTTTTCATTCGGCAATGGTTACTTGTACTTCGGCTGTGGTTGTTTTTCATTTGGCAGTGGTAACATTTCATTTGTCAGTGCTAACTTAAAACGGTGTCACCATCAGTGGCGCTTACACCTGTATGGCGTCAAAGAACCGGTGATACGGTTGTTTACAATGGCTGATTTGAGAAGCATTCTAGTTTCTCTCAACCTCAGTGATGAAATTATACAAAGATTTATAGATCAAAATGTGAGTATACGTGTAAATAATGAAAATAATATATATAAAGAAATAAACTTGTTATTTTGAAGTTAAACTGGCACCAAAAGCGACAGCATCTCTACGTGTATGCACAGGAGCTTGGTCTCGATCTATCGCTGAATTATTAATCTTCAGTTATGCTCACTCATATGTGTCGCACCTTTTTTTTTGGTGACTTATATTGAGATTCCATTTTCAAATTTTTGAGATTTCATTTTCCCCTTTTTATTAATGCTTTTACCTAATTTTTAGATATCATTATCCCCTTTCTGTTCATGCTTTTTTCTGATTTTGAGATTTCATTTCCCTCCCCCCCCCCACACTTTTTATTCATGCTTTTTCCTGATTTTGAGATTTCATTTATTTATACTTTTTCCTGATTTTGAGATTTCATTTATTTTATGCTTTTTTCTGATTTTGATATTTCATTTTTCCCTCTTTTAACTTATGCTTTTTCCTGATTTTGAGATTTCATTTTCCCCCCTTTTTAATTATGCTTTTTCCTGATTTTGATATTTCATTTTTCCTCCTATTTATTCATGCTTTTTCCTGATTTTGATATTTCATTCCCCCCCCCACCTTTTTATTCATGCTTTTTCCTGATTTTGAGATTTCATTTATTTATACTTTTTCCTGATTTTGATATTTCATTTTCCCTTTTTTATTTATGCTTTTTTCCTGATTTTGAGATTTCATTTATTTTATGCTTTTTCCTGATTTTGAGATTTCATTTTTCCCCTTTTTAATTATGCCTTTCCTGATTTTGAGATTTCATTTTCCCCCTTTTTAATTATGCTTTTTTCCTGACTTTGAGATTTCATTTATTTATGCTTTTTCCTGATTTTGCAAGTTATATATTTTTGAAAAGGTATGACCGAGTACATTACAAAAAATATGGTTTTCACCGGAAATAACGTCATATGAGATTTCATTTTTCCCCTTTATAATTATGCTTTTTCCTGATTTTGAGATTTCATTTATCCCCATTTTAATTATGCTTTTTCCGAATTTTGAGATTTCATTTTTCCCTTTTTTTTTATTCCTTTTCCTGATTTTGAGTTTTCATTTTCCCCCTTTTTATGGATGGTTTTTAATGATGCTTTTCCCATATTTTGAGATTGTTAGATTTTATTTTTCCACTTTTTAATTAAGCTTTTTCCTCATTTTGAGATTTCATTTTCTCCTTTTTAATTATGCTTATTCCTGATTTGAGATTTCATTTCTCCCGATTTAAATTATGCTTTTTCCAGATTTTGAGATTTCATTTTTCACGTTTTTATTGATGCTTTTTCCCGATTTTGAGATTTCATTTTCCCCTTTTTTATTGATGCTTTTTATAGATGTTTTTTTTTCCTGATTTTCAGTTTTCATTTTTCCCCTTTTTATTGATGCTTTTTCCTGATTTTGAGATTTCATTTCCCCCTTTTTAATCATGCTTTTGCCTGATTTTGAGATTTTAAGATTTCATTTTCCCCTTTTTAATGATGCCTTTTCCTGATTACTTGATTTTGAGATTTCATTTTTCCACTTTTTAATTATGCTTTTTTCTGATTTTGAGATTTTAAGATTTCATTTTTTCCCCTTTTTAATGATGCTTTTTCCTGATTACCTGATTTTGAGATTTCATTTTTCCACTTTTTAATTATGCTTTTTTTCTGATTTTGAGATTTTTTAGATTTCATTTTTCCCCATTTTTATTGATGCTTTTTCCTGATGTTGAGATTTTTCCTGATGTTGAGATTTCATTTTTTCTCTTTTTAATGATGCTTTTTCCTGATTTTGAGATTATGCTTTTTCCTGATTTTTAGATTTCATTTTAGATTTTTAGTTTTGAGATTTTTTTGAGATTTTTATATTTGAGATCTTTTTTTTTTTTTTTTTTGAGTATTTTTTTAGATTTAAGGAAGAGTAAGTAGCAGAGTGGGAGGGTGGGTGGGTAGAGTAAATAGTAGAGATGGATGGGTGGGTAGTGTAAGTAGCAGAGTGGGTGGATGGGTAGAGTAAATAGTAGAGTAAGTAGTGGAGTAGGATGGGTGGGTAGAGTAAGTAATAGAGTAAGGTGGGTGGGTAGAGTAAATAGTAGGGTAGAGTGGGTGGGTAGAGTAAGTAGTGGAGTAGGATGGGTGGGTAGAGTAAGTAGTAGAGTAAGGTGGGTGGGTAGAGTAAATAGTAGGGTAGAGTGGGTGGGTAGAGTAAGTAGTGGAATAGGGTGGGTGGGTAGAGTAAGTAGTAGAGTAAAGTTGGTAGGTAGAGTGATTAGAGTAGGGTGGGTGGGTAGATTAATTAGCAGAGTAGGGTGGGTGGGTAGAGTAAGGTGGGTAGGTAGAGTAAGTAGCAGAGTGAGTGTGTAGAGTAAATAGTACAGTAGAGTGGGTGGGTAGAGTAAACAGTAGAGTAAGTAGTGGAGTAGGGTGACTGGGTAGAGTAAATAGTAGTGTATGGTAGGTGGGTAAAGTAGCACAGTGGGTTGGTAGAGTAAATAGTACAGTAGGGTGGTTGGGTAGAGTAAGTAGTAGAGTGGGTGGGTGGTTATAGTAAGAAGTGGAGTAGGGTGGATGGGTAGAGTAAGTAGCAGAGTGGGTGGGTGGGTAAAGTAAATAGTACAGTGGGTAGGTATAGTAAGTAGTGGAGTAAGGTGTGTGCAAGTTCAAAGGTAGCATTTTTAGAAATTTACAACACACATTATAACAACCTCAGATCATTGCAAAAACAATTAACACGTGTTGATTCCGTTACTGGTTCAGAAAGCGATCAATTTAAGTCGGTAGGGCTTATGTACAGCATCTTGCTAGTATTCTGGTGTCGCGAGTTCGAGTCCCATATTGGTCAGCATATTTCACAGATATTTTTTTATATAAACATTTAATCCTGATTTCGTGTAGTTACTGATATAATGTCATGTTGTTGTTGTATGGTGTTAAGCATCGCTTTCAACAATTGTTCAGTCATATCGCGACAGTGTCTGCTTGAGAAAATATTCTAAGCGCTGTCACAATGGAGTATCATGCCGCAGACATATGGTATGATACCCCACCCAGTCACGTTATACTGACACTTGGCCGACCAGACCTAGAACTCTCCTCTAAATGCTGTGTGTCAAGCAAGGAAGCTTCTAGTCTTTGGAATGACCTGGCTGGGGATTGAACTTACGACCTTCCGCATGCAAGGCAGACGCTCTATATAATGTCATGAATCAGTAACATGTGTAAACTTATATTTAGATGTGTTCTGCATACACGTAGAGATGCTGTCACTGTTTGTGCCAGTTTAACTTCTTAATAATAAGTTTATTTCTTTATATATTTATTTTCATTATTTAGATACACGTATAATCAAATTTTGATCTATAAATCGTTTTATAATTTCACCACAGAGGTTGAGAGAAACTAGAATGTTTCTCAAATCGGCCTTTGTAAACAACCGTACCACCAGTTCTTTGACGTCATACAGGTGTAAGCGCCACTGGTGGTGTTACCGTTTTAAGTTAGCACTGCCGAATGAAAAGTTACCACTGCCAAATGAAAACCAACCACTGCCGAAGTACAAGTAACCATTGCCGAATGAAAAGTTAAAACTGCCGAATGACAAGTTACAACTGCCACATTACAAGTAACCACTGCCGAATGACAATGTACTACTGCCAAATGAAAAGTTAAAACTGACGAATGACAAGTAACCACTGCTGAATTACAAGTAACCACTGCCGAATGACAGGATACCACTGCCGAATGACAAGTTACCAATGCTGCATGACAAATTATCACTGCCGAAAGACAAATTAAAGCTGATGAATGATAAACAACCACTGCCAAATGACAAGTTAACACAGTCGAATGACAAGTTACCACCTCTGAATGACAAGCTACCACATCATAATGTAAAGTGACCTCGTCGGAATGGAATGTAACCATATCAAAATGTAAAAACATCAGAATGACATCGAACCACATCAGAATGACATTGAACTACACCAGAAGGACATCGAACCACATCAGAATGATATTGAACCACATCAGAACTACATCAGAAGGACATCGAACCACATCAGAATGACATCGAACCACATCAGAATGACATCGAACTACATCAGAAGGACATCGAACCACATCAGAATGACATCAAACTTTATCAGAATGACATTGAACTTCATTATACAGTGACCACGTCAGAATGACATCAAACTACATCAAAATGTAAAATGACCACTTCAAAATGACATCGAACCACAACAGAATGTTATCTTACTACATCCAAATGAAAAATTACCACATCAGAATGACACTGAACCATATCAGAATGTAAAGTAACCATGTCAGAATGACATCAAACCAAATTAGATTGACATCGAATGACATCAAAATGTGAAATGACCACATCAGAATGACATCAAACCACAACAGAATGACATTGAACTCTTCCTGCACTGTTTTTAAAGGCCTTCTGTGATTAGTGCAGGAAAACGCATATCTATGGAGTAAAGGGTTAAACCAAGTCAGTTTTCACACTATTAAATTGTTCATTCCTATGTTTACACAGAAAAATCTTTTTTTCCCCCGAATGATCAAGAAAACGGCTACAGTCTGTACAGGTTTGGTTGCTGCCTAGTGATCAGAAATGTTACGGCATCATCTTGCTTGACTCAGAATTTCCAAAAAACTATCAACAATAGTTAAAAAAGTTAATTTTCTTACCGTTGACCGTGAATTCCACCACCATTCAACGTTACGTTAGTTTTTATTTCCAATATCTAAAAGGCATGCATGCCCATCTGGTACATGATGTATACACAAATACATGACAGACAGTGGTTTATTAATGATACAGTTACAATGTTATTTTCATGATATAAATCACATCGAATAAATTTAAATTTAAGCAAGGGTGAAAGTTGTTAAGGTGGTATGCATAACAGTAATAATATTCAAAAGTCATGTCGGAAAGCAAATATAATGCAACATGATCTTACCTTCCATAAATATTGTAACTGAAAATACATGTGAATCATACGCATATGGCTATATTTCTTATTTGAAAAGCTTTTAGAATAAAAGTTTTTTTATTGTACTGTTGATTTCTGAATTTAACAAATTGATAAACTTAGGCATGTTGGGTCTTTCACAATTATATTTATTTATATATACTCTTTCTCAGATCAGAATATAGCACACATTCAATAATAAAATGATATTCATCCTCTAATTTATTACATACTCATCACTTTCGTTAGTCAAATGGTGTTCTTATTGGCCGTATCTAATTGACTGCCTCTACTTCTAATCGATGCGACGCGACTCGTAACTGAGCAAAAGCTTTAATGAACTTATCAAGTTTGATACAATTTAGATAAGGCTGCAATCTAAAATTAATAATACTATTGTAAAAGTATGCACAAATTGACTTAGTTGAATGCCAGTTTTCAATAAATTGATCACTAATGCATTGTTTTACTGTTAAAATAAATAGTTACGGTGATCCGTGATGTAGCCACACATCATTAAAGCCTAAATTTGATAAAAGATTTTTCAATAAAGAAACCCAAGTAGTGTTATTTGGATATACCTCTAAATCAGTTAAAAGCATATTATAATGTGCATGGATAAGTGAAATAACAAAGAAAGGGCCGTAGCTCTCTATCCTTTTATACAACATAATTATAGGGACATATAAAGTTAGTTGTGACAGCAGTACTGGTATAACGGACCTCTAACAACTATAGGGACATGTAAAGTTAGAAGTGATAGCAGTACTGGCATAATGAACCTTTAACAACTATAGGGACATGTAAAGTTAGTTGTGACAACAGTACTGGTATAACGGACCTCTAACAACTATAGGGACATGCAAAGTTAGTTGTGGTTGCAGTACTGGCATAATGAACCTTTAACAACTATAGGGACATGTAAAGTTAGTTGTGACAGCAGTACTGGTATAACGAACCTCTCACAATTATAGGGACATGTAAAGTTAGTTGTGACAGCAGTACTGGTAAAACATATCTTTAACAACTATAAGAACATGCAAAGTTAGTGGTGACAGCAGTACTGGTATAACTACCTTTAACAACTATAGGGACATGCAAAGTTAGTTGTGACAGCAGTACTGGTATAATGAACCTTTAACAACTATAGGGACATGCAAGTTAGTTGTGATAGCAGTACTGGTATAACGTACCTTTAACAACTAAAGGGACATGTAAAGTTAGTAGTGATAGCAGTACTGGTATAACAAACCATTAACAACTATAGGGACATGTAAAGTTAGTAGTGATAGCAGTACTGGTATAACGAACCTTTAACAACTATAGGGACATGCAAAGTTAGTTGTGGTTGCAGTACTGGTATAATGAACCTTTAACAACTATAGGGACATGCAAAGTTAGTTGTGGTTGCAGTACTGGTATAACGAACCTTTAACAACTATAGGGACATGCAAAGTTAGTTGTGGTTGCAGTACTGGTATAACGAACCTTTAACAACTATAGGGACATGCAAAGTTAGTTGTGGTTGCAGTACTGGTATAATGAACCTTTAACAATTATAGGGACATGCAAAGTTAGTTGTGACAGCAGTACTGGTATAAGGAACTGTTAACAACTATAGGGACATGCAAAGTTATTTGTGGCAGCAGTACTGGTATAACGAACCTTAAACAATTATAGGGACATGCAAAATTAGTTGTGATAGCAGTACTGGTATAACGTACCTTTAACAACTATAGGGACATGTAAAGTTAGTAGTGATAGCAGTACTGGTATAACAAACCATTAACAACTATAGGGACATGTAAAGTTAGTAGTGATAGCAGTACTGGTATAACAAACCATTGACAACTATAGGGATATGTAAAGTTAGTAGTGATAGCAGTACTGGTATAACAAACCATTAACAACTATAGGGACATGTAAAGTTAGTAGTGATAGCAGTACTGGTATAACGAACCTTTAACAATTAAAGGGACATGTAAAGTTAGTAGTGATAGCAGTACTGGTATAACAAACCATTGACAACTATAGGGACATGTAAAGTTAGTAGTGATAGCAGTACTGGTATAACAAACCATTAACAACTATAGGGACATGTAAAGTTAGTAGTGGCAGCAGTACTGGTATAACGAACCTTTAACAACTTAAGGGACATGCAATGTTACTTGTGATAGCAGTACTGGTATAACAAACCATTAACAACTATAGGGACATGTAAAGTTAGTAGTGATAGCAGTACTGGTATAACAAACCATTAACAACTATAGGGACATGTAAAGTTAGTAGTGATAGCAGTACTGGTATAACAAACCATTGACAACTATAGGGACATGTAAAGTTAGTAGTGATAGCAGTACTGGTATAACAAACCATTGACAACTATAGGGACATGTAAAGTTAGTAGTGATAGCAGTACTGGTATAACGAACCTTTAACAACTTAAGGGACATGCAATGTTACTTGTGATAGCAGTACTGGTATAACAAACCATTAACAACTATAGGGACATGTAAAGTTAGTAGTGATAGCAGTACTGGTATAATGAACCTTTAACAACTTAAGGGACATGCAATGTTACTTGTGATAGCAGTACTGGTATAACAAACCATTAACAACTATAGGGACATGTAAAGTTAGTAGTGATAGCAGTACTGGTATAATGAACCTTTAACAACTTAAGGGACATGCAATGTTACTTGTGATAGCAGTACTGGTATAACAAACCATTAACAACTATAGGGACATGTAAAGTTAGTAGTGATAGCAGTACTGGTATAACGAACCTTTAACAACTTAAGGGACATGCAATGTTACTTGTGATAGCAGTACTGGTATAACAAACCATTAACAACTATAGGGACATGTAAAGTTAGTAGTGATAGCAGTACTGGTATAATGAACCTTTAACAACTTAAGGGACATGCAATGTTACTTGTGATAGCAGTACTGGTATAACAAACCATTAACAACTATAGGGACATGTAAAGTTAGTAGTGATAGCAGTACTGGTATAACGAACCTTTAACAACTTAAGGGACATGCAATGTTACTTGTGATAGCAGTACTGGTATAACAAACCATTAACAACTATAGGGACATGTAAAGTTTGTAGTGATAGCAGTACTGGTATAACAAACCATTAACAACTATAGGGACATGTAAAGTTAGTAGTGATAGCAGTACTGGTATAACAAACCATTAACAACTATAGGGACATGTAAAGTTAGTAGTGATAGCAGTACTGGTACAACAAACCTTTAACAACTATAGGGACATGTAAAGTTAGTAGTGATAGCAGTACTGGTATAACAAACCATTAACAACTATAGGGACATGTAAAGTTAGTAGTGATAGCAGTACTGGTATAACAAACCATTAACAACTATAGGGACATGTAAAGTTAGTAGTGATAGCAGTACTGGTATAACAAACCATTAACAACTATAGGGACATGTAAAGTTAGTAGTGATAGCAGTACTGGTATAATGAACCTTTAACAACTTAAGGGACATGCAAAATTAGTTGTGACAGCAGTACTGGTATAACGAACCTTTAACAACTATAGGGACATGCAAAATTAGTTGTGACAGCAGTACTGGTATAAGGAACCTTTAACAATTATAGGGACATGCAAAATTAGTTGTGACAGCAGTACTGGTATAAGGAACCTTTAACAATTATAGGGACATGCAAAATTAGTTGTGACAGCAGTACTGGTATAAGGAACCTTTAACAATTATAGGGACATGCAAAATTAGTTGTGACAGCAGTACTGGTATAACGAACCTTTAACAATTATAGGGACATGCAAAATTAGTTGTGACAGCAGTACTGGCATAACGAACCTTTAACAATTATAGGGACATGCAAAATTAGTTGTGACAGCAGTACTGGTATAACGAACCTTTAACAATTATAGGGACATGCAAAATTAGTTGTGACAGCAGTACTGGTATAAGGAACCTTTAACAATTATAGGGACATGCAAAATTAGTTGTGACAGCAGTACTGGTATAACGAACCTTTAACAATTATAGGGACATGCAAAATTAGTTGTGACAGCAGTACTGGTATAAGGAACCTTTAACAATTATAGGGACATGCAAAATTAGTTGTGACAGCAGTACTGGTATAAGGAACCTTTAACAATTATAGGGACATGCAAAATTAGTTGTGACAGCAGTACTGGTATAAGGAACCTTTAACAATTATAGGGACATGCAAAATTAGTTGTGACAGCAGTACTGGTATAACGAACCTCTAACAATTATAGGGACATGCAAAATTAGTTGTGACAGCAGTACTGGTATAAGGAACCTTTAACAATTATAGGGACATGCAAAATTAGTTGTGACAGCAGTACTGGTATAAGGAACCTTTAACAATTATAGGGACATGCAAAATTAGTTGTGACAGCAGTACTGGTATAACGAACCTCTAACAATTATAGGGACATGCAAAATTAGTTGTGACAGCAGTACTGGTATAACGAACCTCTAACAATTATAGGGACATGCAAAATTAGTTGTGACAGCAGTACTGGTATAAGGAACCTTTAACAATTATAGGGACATGCAAAATTAGTTGTGACAGCAGTACTGGTATAAGGAACCTTTAACAATTATAGGGACATGCAAAATTAGTTGTGACAGCAGTACTGGTATAAGGAACCTTTAACAATTATAGGGACATGCAAAATTAGTTGTGACAGCAGTACTGGTATAAGGAACCTTTAACAATTATAGGGACATGCAAAATTAGTTGTGACAGCAGTACTGGTATAAGGAACCTTTAACAATTATAGGGACATGCAAAATTAGTTGTGACAGCAGTACTGGTATAAGGAACCTTTAACAATTATAGGGACATGCAAAATTAGTTGTGACAGCAGTACTGGTATAAGGAACCTTTAACAATTATAGGGACATGCAAAATTAGTTGTGACAGCAGTACTGGTATAATGAACCTTTAACAACTATAGGGACATGCAAAATTAGTGGTGACAGCAGTACTGGTATAACTACCTTTAACAACTATAGAGACATGTAAAGTTAGTAGTGACAGCAGTACTGGTATAACGAACCTTTAACAATTATAGAGACATGTAAAGTTAGTAGTGACAGCAGTACTGGTATAAGGAACTGTTAACAACTATAGGGACATGTAAGTTAGTTGTGACAGCAGTACTGGTATAAGGAACTGTTAACAACTATAGGGACATGCAAAGTTATTTGTGGCAGCAGTACTGGTATAACGAACCTTTAACAATTATAGGGACATGCAAAATTAGTTGTGATAGCAGTACTGGTATAAATTGATAAATTCAAAGCCAGTTTACAAGTAAAGACATTCTCTTTGAATAACATCATGTTAGCTGAAAATATACAAAATATTTATGTAAAAATCTGCCAGTTACTTGCAGAAGGACAGTGATTCCACTCAGATCCATATCAAAGTTCTTTATTGCCACAAAACATAACACAGTATGTGTTGAAAATGATGGTAAATCCAATAAACAAACAAAAAAACAACTTAAAACATGTTAATAATATATTAACCGCTCATAAAGACGCATTTCGACAACCTTACCGTGCGCTTCATAAATAAAAAAACCTGCTAACATGTATTTTTGACTTGTAATCAGCACTAATTTTAGAAAAATAGACAATATTTTGAAATGGATGCTTTTATTATCGAAAGACATATGTTGATCCCAATAAGTACTTCTTATCAAAGGTTTGCTAATTTAAGTTCACATTTAAGCTCCTCTATTCCATTTCGAATCCCGAGCTCGTCAATAGTAGACAGAGCTCAGATTTATACCAATTATGATCTGTTACTAGTTGAACCTAAAATGAGAAAAACTAATTTTTTTTTAGAATAGCATTTAGTTAGGCTGTACATAATACAAAATTTACTGACTGCCACTTAGAGAATCCAGTGCTTAGATTATATACTAAATGTCATTTAGTAAATCCAGTCAATACAATATATACTAAGTCTCACTTAGTAAATCCAGTATTTACATTATATACTAAGGTCATCTAAGTAGATACAGTCCTTACATTATATACTAAGCTCTACTTAGTAAATACAGTCCTTACATTATATACTAAGCTCTACTTAGTAAATACAGTACTTACATTAAATACTAATACCTCAGTCACACCGGGTCTGCGACCAGGTTACAAGCTTAATGTGATTGAAAAATGTCGGAATCACAGGCAAATTGTAGAAGAGCACACAGCTAGTCACAGAGGTTGTGGGTGATCTCCAGAGCAAAATCCATCACAGCAAGGTCGATGGTCATGTACAAAACTTCTGACCTGTGATTCCAAATCGTCAAAAGGTTTTACATGGTCATACCACCAGTTGTGCATGGATGTACCAACAGTCAGCCATGATTGTGGGTTATGTTGTCACACAATTGGTCATGCTACTGGTCCTGCCACCTGATGATTGGTAGTGCTACCTGTTGAATAACCCCAGGATCTGTAGTGCAACAAGTCCCGACAAATCACGACCTGTCCCGACTAGTTACATGACCTTACGATTGGTGGTAGCACCAGTCTTTAGCTCGCAGACCAGTATACTTGGAGTGGCTTTTGGGGTTCAGGTCACTCTCCACTATGACACCTGAAGAGAGCATGTCACTATTGCGGTGTTACTGCCGAGAATACTAGAACTTACGTTGATCTGACTGCAGATGAAGCAACAACAACAGCTGGATGCTGTGGCTGCAGCTGTACTTCTCTGACAAAGAAACCAGCGCCAAGAGAAGAGGTGCCAGTACTGGGTGCATCCCTGGATAGAGAAGAGATCTATTTACGGCAACTATGCTAACCTGATGTGGGAACTGGAGGAGTCACAGGGCGTTTTCCTAAACTACATGCACATAGAACCAACAGATGCATGATCATGAGCCTTTATATCTGATCATGTGACCCATCTCACGGCTGGCTGCAATTGGCATTGATCGATCATGTGGGCAGTTACAGGTCGCCATGATTGATCATATGATTGGTTGCTGATCGCTACCACAAGACACACAATTTATCTTGTGATCTATCTTCTTCAATCGCTGGTGATCACACAACCACATGTACCAAACGTACGATGACCTACCACCAGTTTTAAGAGCAATCACAGTAGCAAACATTGCCTACTGGTCCTACCTTAGCCAAATTGCTACCAATCTCATGATCCAGAAAACATACAATCCAATGTGACTGAGGCCTAAGTGTTACTTAGTAACTCACTCAGACATGAATACTTAGTGTCACTAGTACTATTTCCAAAAAATAGTAATATAAACAACAAAAATACTAAATAAATCCATTCTATCATAAATGAATATATGATAAATACTAGTAGTAATTATAATTTTATTCAGTCTTACAGTCATGATATAACTAAAAATGAAATGCCTTTGAAATCATATGTTCAAATAAAACAATATTTTTAATACCCCACAAATTTACATCTGACACCATATTCAGGTAATTGTTATCAAATTAACAAAATTTCATGGCAGGATGTATTATTGTCACTCACTAAATCAAACTTTCTTATGGAAGCAGATTTACACAAGTTTCAAAAGCTATTTTCTGTATCTTTTTCACATGTATTAAATGTTATTGCTTCATTGTTAAAGGGAGTATAACGGGATTTTTCAAAATTTTATAATTGGCTTAAAACATTTTTTCCCTATACCCTGCTTAAACTTAAACTTACAGACCCTGTTTTGCCAAAAAGATATTAAATTGAAAAGCGTTACGCACCTAGGTTAGACTAATATAGATTTGTCACTGGCAACATATATTTCATGACGTATTAAACGAATCGCATGATTTCATTTTGATTTCAATTTGATCTGTTATACAGGTCTAGATGTAGTAAAGATTGTTTCATTTTAGAAACAGTCAGAATGACGATGCAAAGGTCATCAAACAGTATTTAAGTGTTATCTATTTTTAAAATGGGGATTTCGTTTCAAGTTTACCGCTTCAATTTACATCTTGATTTTGTCACATTTTTGTGGATTTGCATACTAAACTATTAGGTTTATATTTAATAATGATAATGACATGCTTTTTATCCATTTTGATAATAATTTTATTTTTTAAGACATTTAAAACACTTTATCCTGATACACTCCCTTTAAATGTATGCAAAATATATATTACGTACTTATGTGTATAAAATATTGTTTAAACTAAACTAAACTTTCTCAACCGACTTGCTGTTGTGCATATTTTATATGACAAATTTGACAAGTTTATATTCAGAAAGTCTGAGACCCATAGTCACATAAATATGATTACATATATGGCAACAAAATGTAATAAACATCATATAACATAATTATACACAATATCATAAATTATATGTATATACATTGATTTCACTCAATTTCATAATTGCAGAAAACAAATTTTTAAATGGCTCCTACATCCCCTCCCAACTATTAATTTATATTTAAGACTTCTTAACTGATATTTTTAGTCTCCAACTCTTGTCTGATTTCCCCTCCAATGCTCAACTGATTTTCATTGGAATAAACTTATTTATTTTATATCAGTCGTTATAAACGTTCTTACAACTTAAAAAATTCATGCTCAAAGTCTTCCTGGGTAGAACCAGTACTAAGCATATGTGGATAAAGTGCCTTGCTTCAAGGACATCACATATAGCTGCGGCAGAGAATCGAACCCACAATCTCCCAATGCTGGTGCAATGCTCCACCACTTCCAACTTTTAATTGATTTTCCTTCAATTTCAACTGATTTTCTCCTTAAATTTTCACTGATATTTTACTGCTTTTTAGTGATTGCATCATGCCATGACTTTCCAATAATGAACACTTTTGCCCGACTTGAAGCAAAATCACAGGTTTACCACTGACCTTGACAACTTTAGTTCCTCCGTAATATATTTACTATATAAAATGTGTAACTCATTATAACATTTTGATAAATAATCTGGTGCAGTTCTCATACAGTTGTATCACCTGTTGTATGCTTCCAAGATAACCAAAGTCAAATCTAAGACTGCAATTAAAATCAAACAAAAATGACATTTCTTGATAATACTATCTCAAGATTTCGTGCCTCCAATCATAAGAACTAGGATAAAAATGAAATGCACAAGCATTGTTAGTATGATGAAGATCACCAGAAACATTCTGTCCATATTATTTGCCATTTGCTGCCATGACAGGTCAGGGGTCAACTTCTGTACTTTTGTAGATGCTGTTTTGTTCGACCTATTTGACCTTACAGATGTTTCAGAGTCTGGTCGCACTTTATTCTTTCCCCGATGAATTATTAATGGATCCATAGGGGGTAAGTGTCTTTGCGAAACAGCTGGTAGGGGCTGTACCCCATTCGGTTGATTTGTCTTGGGTGCAGGCGAAGCCACCGCAGGTTTTAAATCCTTAGCAATATGTGCTGGTGCTTCCTTAGCAATATGTGCTGGTGCTTCGTTCACAACTTCTTCAATATCAAAATCATCAATATCATCATGGTTTTGACAGCAGATTGTCATGAGAAACTGCGCAACACTGTGCGCAAATGTAGACATTGTCTGTTTTGGATCGTGATGGTGCACCCAAAGTACTAAGATGGCACACTGCAATTCTAGGGTTGCTATGATGATCATCATCGCCATATACACACCTGCAGAGTAATGAACATATATGTTATATAGCAGCTAGTAAATATATCTTGATAACAAGTGATAGAAATTAGTGTCCAGCATTTTTGTTTCATGGGGTTTAACACCATTTTTAACACATTTCAGGTTATACATGTGTATCCAGTTTTACTGGTGGAGGAATACCTTAGGATGAATCTGCAAGTAACTGACAAATTTTCCCACATTGGAATGAGTGGAGCTCGGTACCAGTATATACAAACACAATATTGGCCTATTACAAGAACATTATGTGACACTGGGAGGTACATCACCACAATACCAAACACAGGTATATAATAATGCAATATGTACTGACCTACTACAGGAACATGTGACACTGGGAGGTTCGTCACCACAATACCAAACACGGGTATATAATAATGCAATATGTACTGACCTATTACAGGAACATTATGTGACACTGGGAGGTACATCACCTAACTACCAAACACGGGTATATAATAATGCAATATGTACTGACCTATTACAGGAACATTATGTGACACTGGGAGGTATGTCACCACAATACCAAACACGGGTATATAATAATGCAATATGTACTGACCTATTACAGGAACATTATGTGACACTGGGAGGTACGTCACCTAACTACCAAACACGGGTATATAATAATGCAATATGTACTGACCTATTATAGGAACATTATGTGACACTGGGAGTTACGTCACCTAACTACCAAACACGGGTATATAATAATGCAATATGTACTGACCTATAACAGGAACATTATGTGACACTTGGAGGTACATCACCACAATACCAAATACGGGTATGTACAAATGAAATGTGTACTAACCTATTACAGGAACATTATGTGACACTGGGAGGTTAGTCCCCATGGTAGTGAAGCACACAATGATTGACAGCAATATGACGGCACAGTAGCTTGCTTTCTCTCCACTCTCTGACGGCAGCAGAAACACCAGCATTGTCAGCATGGACAGAAACAAGCAGGGGATGATTATGATTAGAGCATAAAAGTCTGTACGGCGTGTAAGCGTCACAAAATATGTCACTTTGGAATAAGTCCTTGTTTCTGTTCTGCTGCCTACATCCATGGTCTGGTTTTCTTGACTCAGTTCTACCGTGGTGTTCTCATCTAAATCCCATTCTGTGTTTGATCTATAGATAAAAAAATAAATTTTGAAATATGGTGTGTTTGAAACACATATTTATTTTACATTGATTGTGAAACAAGTTCTTACAACTAAGACAAATTACACATGAAGTCTTCCTGGGTAGAACCAATATTAAGCATAAGTGGTCATAGTGTCTTGCTCAAGGACAAGACAAATGACTGTGAGTGGGAATCATACCCATGACCCCTCCCACTCCCCCCCAATCATAGGTCCAGTATTCTACCAATGGACCACACAATTCACAATGCTTTTGAATGGTTGAGAAAAAATGAAAACCTATGGGCTTGGCATGTTTGCTTATGAAATAATGTTTTAAGAATACATAATTGTGAGTTGATCAATCAAACAATGGCTGTTAATGCAAATCTATTTTGAGGAGAAAAATATACAATCTGTCTTCTCTTTCACTAACATTTATTGTTTTACTTATTATAAACTGTGTTTCGACTGGTAAATCATCTATTCTGTGACCATTTTTATGAATACAATATGCAATTGTATTGGAGCCAGTCTAGAGTGTAATCACCACCTGTAAGCTGTACCACAGATATATTCTGAGTAAAAAATAATATTATACAGTCTGGTTGATTCACCACAGACATATTCTGAGGAGAAAATATGCAACCTGGTTGTGGACAAAAACAAATTAACCACAGATGCATTCTTAGAGAAAATATGCAATCTGGTTGTGGGCAAAAACAGATTCATCACAGATACACTTGAGGAGAAAATATGCAATCTAGTTGTGGGCAAAAACAGATTCATTACAGATACATTCTGAGGAGAAAATATGCAACCTGGTTGTGGTCAAAAACTGATTCACCACAGATGCATTCTTAGAGGAAATATACAACCTGGATGTGGACAAAAACAAATTCACCACAGATGCATTCTTAGAGGAAATATACAAATGGTTTTGGCCAAAAACAGATTTGTCACAGATACACTTGAGGAGAAAATATGCAACCTGGTTGTGGACAAAAACAGATTCACCCAGATACATTTTGAGGAAAAAAATATGCAATCTGACCATGTGCAAAAAAAACCAGATTCACCACAGATGCATTCTGAGGAGAAAATATGCAATATGGTCATGGGCAAAAACAGATTCACCACAGATGCATTCTTAGAGAAAATATGCAACATGGCTGTGAACAAAAACAGATTCAACATAGATACATTCTGTGGTGAAAATATGCAACCTGGTTGTGGACAAAAACAGATTCACCACAGATGTATTCTGAAAGAAAATACACAAATTAACCACAGATACATTTCGAGGATAAAATATGCAACCTGGCTGTGGACAAAACAGATCCACCACAGATATATTCTGAAAGAAAATACACAAATTCACCACAGATACATTTCGAGGATAAAATATGCAATCTGGCTGTGGACAAAACAGATTCACCACAGATATATTCTGAAAGAAAATACACAGATTCACCACAGATACATTTTGAGGATAAAATATGCAACCTGGCTGTGGACAAAACAGATTCACCACAGATATATTCTGAACATATACTATCTGGCCGCGACAACAGATTTACAGCTAACAAGACGTACAGATTTCAGATAGAGATTTTTTATCATTTCAACATTAGTGTCATATACTTGTTATGCACACACTATAATCATGTGTGTGGCAAACTGAATGTTTTTTTAACTGGTCATCATGAAGCCTGTAAAAGAAAAAATGTATGGTATTTAAACAAAAAAATATAACCTACTCATATAAGTCTAAATTGATGGTACTGGTAATCGTCGCCAATGGCATCTCTGCATGGTTGAGTGACCAGCTGGACACCGTGATACCGCACCTCTGTCTGTCAAACGGGTAATATGTCATGTCAAGTTTACAGTGCACCTCAATAAACTTAGCTGGCTGCCACACGATATACCCGTCATAGTTTAATCTGTATTTAAGGAATTCGTCTTCAATCACGCCAAAGTTGTTTGCTCTGGAAAAGAAAATGACAATTACAGTCAAACATGCGTAAGTGGTTGCCTCTATTAAGCAGCCACCTGTTTTAAGCAACCATATTTTCGATTTCCCATTTTTATGCATTCAGAGTAAATTAACCTGTATTAAGCAACAACCTGTCTGGAAAGGCACACTTTTGCTCATTCCCTTGACTGGCTGCTTAAGACAGGTTTGACTGTATATCAGACTGTTTATATAATATATTCAAGAGGCAATAAAAGATATCATTCAGATGGTTATATCTATTCTGAATTTATGATAAATGCATTCAGTCTGTCATCAGATAAACAAATTGATAGCATAATGTATTTACAGATTGCACCAGTGGTCTAGGGGTAAAGCTTCATGGGTTCAATCCCAAGCCGGTGTAACATTAAATTTTGACCGCATTGAAAATTGACCCGGCTCACATTTCAACATTAAATTCTGATCAAAACAGTCGTTGAAAATTGATCAGTGTTAAATTTTGATCAGACATTGGTTCCGTTTTTAACGTTTTGTTAAATATTAGCAAAACATCACATGACTGCTGTCGCATGTTTCAACAATTAAAAATAAACCATTGTAAGCTTTGTTACATGATTACAAATGGTTGCTATAGCAGTTAGTGATAATAGCCAAAAAAAATTCCTTTTCAAATTGACATTGACCAAATCCATGCGAACCATTTGATATAATCATATAATTATATAATGCAAGGCAACTCCCTTTAACAACAATGTACAATCTGCATTCTTGTTTATGTTAAGGCTGTTTAAATATATTATCATATTACAAAAAAGGTAATGAATTGCATCGAAAATAGGAAGGTATTGGTAGAAAAACAAGACTGTTACACAGCATGCTGGACTGATTCGCACTGCTCTGTCAAAAAACACTAAAGACCTGTCCAAGTTATTTTTTTTTATTACACTCATGCACTTTTCACACACAAGTGAGTGTTATTAAGTTCTAGGTTCAATATCTGTTTCTGAGTTATTAAACGTTTTAAGTGAGAAGAGAAGTTTAACCAAGATGTTTGTTTGTTGTTTGTAGTTGACACTGCAACTCTCGTATAAGCACTGTCCACACAAAACAATACCCCTATCCATTATCTATAGATCTACTCCAATGCCATATGTATAAGCACTGTCCACACAAAACAATAGCTCTATCCATTATCGTAACAAAAATATTGTGTTACACTAAGGGGCGATATGTGACATATTGTTGGAATATGTAACACAATTTAGGAAATCATCTTCTCTATAATACAGAATTCCTACATATTATGGCAAATTACACAATTTATACAGTTGATCTGTTTAATACTAATACATATTTTTTATGCAACATCCTTTAAATTTGGGGATGGGGTGGTGAGGGGGATATTGTGCTACAAAATTTATTTTGTTACTTATTTTCTTTCACTAATGTTTCTGGTTAGGAATAACCCTTAGTGTAACAAACATATTAATATACTCATTTAAGTGTTCAAAAACAGCCACATATTTTTTTAACTGATTTTCAACCGTCCAAAAACTTCTAACCCTAAATCCTACTCATTCTTGTGTGTTGACGGACAAACATTGGCAACGCCATATGCCCCCATTCCATAGCAGGGATAAACACATTTCTAGTTGAACAAACATTGCTACCCAAAGTGAACCTTATGATAATCAAATGTCAATACATGTACCAAACATACGCTTCGTGTAACAATTACACTAAGGGTTGACACCACAGCCCCTTAGTGTAACAAAACCCATTACATTTGATAACACAAGGGCGTTAGCGTAGTTTCAAATTAATCGCATATGAGGTTACAGAGATATGTGCATGATATCAAGATGCACGGAAAACAACCACACCAGCAAAAGGTTAAACAAACACCATCCCCATATCACACATGTTATCACCAATGAAACAACATATCTATAGCATACCGGCCTTTGTTATATATAGTGTATATCAACATTTTCTGGTTATATTTCACACTTTATATCCACGAGAACATCCGACTTTATTATAGCAGTTTTCAATCTTGAAATGTGGTCCGGCCGACTATTCGGTCAGTTTCCAATTGTTGGTGATCAGATTTTAACAAGGGTCAATTTTTCAGGTGTGGGTGGGTCATTAAATAACGGTCAGGTCAGTTTTCAATGTTAAAAATGGATCACTCATTGTTGAAATGTGACCCATGGGGTCATTTTTCAATGGGGTTAAAATTTAATGTTACACCGATTCATACCAAATACTTGAAAAATTGAACTAGAAGCTACTTCGCTTAACGCTCAGCATTTAGAGGATAGTTCTTGGTCTGGTTAGCCCGAGTCAGTATAATGTGATTGGGTGGGGTATCATACCATGTTTGCTGTTTGATACTCCAGTGGGCAGCTCTTAGGATATTACCTCAATTAGACACTTTTGTGATTTCACTGAAAAATTGATGAAAGCTACCCTAAACAACAACAGCATTGATAGTATTGTAGTTGTAGGAATCCCCTTGCCAGTGACATACAGCAGTGAAAGTTGTTGCTTACTACAGCTACAAGTTTGCTTATAAAGTGCTCAATATTGATGTATTTATAGTTATGCATTTTTATATAAATGTTTATATAGACACTTACGAGTTTTCTATAACAAGTTCTGGCCTCCAAACCTCTCCTTCTGTTACCTCAAATACCTCAACATTCTTGTAAGTACTGGTAGCAGGAGTCCATGCCAGTCTTTCATCTTTCCATATCTGAAACATTGTTGTTGTTTGCTTGAGTTATCAATAATGATAGTAACAAATGGTCACATAGTTTGTGTGTCGTGGGTTCAATCCTCTGTTATGGCTTTGTGTGGTGTCCTTAGGCAATCACCTTCTCTGCATATGCTTAGTACTGGTTCCACCCTTTTCCTGTGTATGCATAGTACTGGCTCTACCCAGGAAGTCTTCAAGCATGAGCTGTCTAAGTTGCAAGAATTTGTTTCACAAGATAAGTTTAAACTAATGGTCACATATTTTACAGCAAACTTTATTGGACCACTAGTCTATTGCACATCAGTTATAATTATAAGATAAAATCAATCATGGTATTGTGGCTATTGTAGGATAATTGTGAAACAACCTAACTGACAATATCTCATTTGTGTTGCTATTGTAGAATAAGTGAGGGACAGTCTCTCTGATGCTATCTCATATGTGGCTAGTGTAGGATAATTGGTAGATACTTGACTCTATTGCTTGTACAATCTACTTATTTTGCTGAAACATGAGGTGTTTCAAAAAAATTATGTGGACTTTGTACATTTAATATTGCACATGAATAAAAATTAAATTGCCATTAAAAGTATTATTTCCTTTGTTGAAAATATTACAAAAGTCCGCATATTTTTTTAACACACCTCATAGTTGGTATCTTATGATATAAGCAAAATGGTAATACTTTATACATTAGATATTTGCTAGTTCTTACATCATGTCATTAGCATGTATATGATGTGATATGATAAACTGAATGGAACAGTGAACCCACCACATTTGACATTTTATGTATTTTCTTAAAAAGTATCAAAGCAATTTCCTTGAAATTTCGACTTGAACTAGGCTATGTATAATACTTAATTGTCTGTTTATGTATTTTACAAACTTGAACTAGAAAGACCAATTAGGCTATGTAAAATACATAATTATCTTTTAAAGAAGTTTACAAACTTGAACTAGAAAGAACAATTACGCTATGTAAATACTTATTTGTCTGTTAATATAGTATACAAACTTTAACTAGAAAGAACAATTAGGCTATGTTAAATACTTAATTGTCTGTTAATATAGTTTACAAACCTTAACTAGAAAGAACAATTAGGCTATGTTAAATACTTAATTGTCTGTTAAAGTTGTTTCCAAACTTGAACTAGAAAGAACAATTACGCTATGTAAATACTTATTTGTCTGTTAATATAGTATACAAACTTGAACTAGAAAGAACAATTACGCTATGTAAATACTTAATTGTCTGTTAATATAGTATACAAACTTGAACTAGAAAGAACAATTAGGCTATGTTAAATACTTAATTGTCTGTTAATATAGTATACAAACTTGAACTAGAAAGAACAATTAGGCTACGTTAAATACTTAATTGTCTGTTAATATAGTATACAAACTTGAACTAGAAAGAACAATTACGCTATGTAAATACTTAATTGTCTGTTAATATAGTTTACAAACTTTAACTAGAAAGAACAATTAGGCTATGTTAAATACTTAATTGTCTGTTAATATAGTATACAAACTTGAACTAGAAAGAACAATTAGGCTATGTTAAATACTTAATTGTCTGTTAATATTATTTACAAACTTGAACTAGAAAGAACAATTAGGCTATGTTAAATACTTATTTGTCTGTTAATATAGTTTACAAACTTGAACTAGAAAGAACAATTAGGCTATGTAAATACTTAATTGTCTGTTAATATAGTTTACAAACTTTAACTAGAAAGAACAATTAGGCTATGTAAATACTTAATTGTCCGTTAATATAGTATACAAACTTTAACTAGAAAGAACAATTAGGCTATGTTAAATACTTAATTGTCTGTTAATATAGTATACAAACTTTAACTAGAAAGAACAATTAGGCTATGTAAAATACTTAATTGTCTGTTAATATAGTTTACAAACTTGAACTAGAAAGAACAATTAGGCTATGTTAAATACTTAATTGTCTGTTAATATAGTTTACAAACTTGAACTAGAAAGAACAATTAGGCTATGTAAATACTTAATTGTCTGTTAATATAGTATACAAACTTGAACTAGAAAGAACAATTAGGCTATGTTAAATACTTAATTGTCTGTTAATATAGTATACAAACTTTAACTAGAAAGAACAATTAGGCTATGTTAAAAACTTAATTGTCTGTTAATATAGTATACAAACTTTAACTAGAAAGAACAATTAGGCTATGTTAAATACTTAATTGTCTGTTAATATAGTTTACAAACTTTAACTAGAAAGAACAATTAGGCTATGTTAAATACTTAATTGTCTGTTAATATAGTATACAAACTTTAACTAGAAAGAACAATTAGGCTATGTTAAATACTTAATTGTCTGTTAATATAGTATACAAACTTGAACTAGAAAGAACAATTAGGCTATGTTAAATACTTAATTGTCTGTTAATATAGTTTACAAACTTGAACTAGAAAGAACAATTAGGCTATGTAAAATACTTATTTGTCTGTTAATATAGATTACAAACTTGATCTAGAAAGAACAATTAGGCTATGTTAAATACTTAATTGTCTGTTAATATAGTTTACAAACTTGAACTAGAAAGAACAATTAGGCTATGTTAAATACTTAATTGTCTGTTAATATAGTTTACAAACTTGAACTAGAAAGAACAATTAGGCTATGTTAAATACTTAATTGTCTGTTAATATAGTATACAAACTTGAACTAGAAAGAACAATTAGGCTATGTTAAATACTTAATTGTCTGTTAATATAGTATACAAACTTGAACTAGAAAGAACAATTAGGCTATGTAAATACTTAATTGTCTGTTAATATAGTATACAAACATGAACTAGAAAGAACAATTAGGCTATGTTAAATACTTAATTGTCTGTTAATATAGTTTACAAACTTGAACTAGAAAGAACAATTAGGCTATGTAAATACTTAATTGTCCGTTAATATAGTATACAAACTTGAACTAGAAAGAACAATTAGGCTATGTTAAATACTTAATTGTCCGTTAATATAGTTTACAAACTTGAACTAGAAAGAACAATTAGGCTATGTTAAATACTTAATTGTCCGTTAATATAGTTTACAAACTTGAACTAGAAAGAACAATTAGGCTATGTTAAATACTTAATTGTCTGTTAATATAGTTTACAAACTTGAACTAGAAAGAACAATTAGGCTATGTAAAATACTTAATTGTCTGTTAATATAGTTTACAAACTTGAACTAGAAAGAACAATTAGGCTATGTAAAATACTTATTTGTCTGTTAATATAGTTTACAAACTTGAACTAGAAAGAACAATTAGGCTATGTAAAATACTTAATTGTCTGTTAATATAGTTTACAAACTTGAACTAGAAAGAACAATTAGGCTATGTTAAATACTTAATTGTCTGTTAATATAGTATACAAACTTGAACTAGAAAGAACAATTAGGCTATGTTAAATACTTAATTGTTTGTTAATATAGTTTACAAACTTGAACTAGAAAGAACAATTAGGCTATGTAAAATACTTAATTGTCTGTTAAAGTAGTTTACAAACTTGAACTAGAAAGAACAATTAGGCTATGCTAAATACTTAATTGTCTGTTAATATAGTATACAAACTTGAACTAGAAAGAACAATTAGGCTATGTTAAATACTTATTTGTCTGTAAATATAGTTTACAAACTTGAACTAGAAAGAACAATTAGGCTATGTTAAATACTTAATTGTCTGTTAAAGTAGTTTACAAACTTGATCTAGAAAGAACAATTACACTATGTAAAATACTTATTTGTCTGTTAATATAGTTTACAAACTTGAACTAGAAAGAAGAATTAGGCTATGTTAAATACTTAATTGTCTGTTAAAGTAGTTTACAAACTTGATCTAGAAAGAACAATTACACTATGTTAAATACTTAATTGTCTGTTAATATAGTTTACAAACTTGAACTAGAAAGAACAATTAGGCTATGTTAAATACTTAATTGTCTGTTAATATAGTTATATAGTTTACAAACTTGAACTAGAAAAAAGAATTAGGCAATGTAAAATACTTAATTGTCTGTTATATTTGTTGTTTACAAACTTTAAAAGCGCTACTCCATATTTTGACGAAAATATTGGAAATATAAAAGTGGCGGATTAGCTGTTCCATTCAGTATATTTTTATGATGTTAACATCTGTTTACTATAGAATGTATCAACCTTATACAAACATAAACTCAAACTAGTATTATTTTCTGATTTGGGTCTAAACTGTGCACTGATTATTTACCGAAAAGTTCTTAGAACTTCTAGCATAAGGTGTGGATCATATGTATGGGTCTTGATGTGGTTTCGAGTTTTTATTTTTATATTGCTATATACCGGTATATTCAGAGACAGTGGGGTCCAGATCCCCTGGTATTCCTCCCTTTTATGGATCCCCCACACCATTAATGTAGGAAAAAATCCTGGACCCACCTACGTTAAGGTCCGTTTTTGACATTTTTTTAATAAACAATAATGGACATTTTCAGCAGGTATGCACGATGTTGATTTGTACCAAATAAAATAAATAGGCCAGTTGACCTCCTCATCAGACAATAATTATTATTGGGTACATATCACATTAAATTATGTATTCCAGTCAAAAATTCCATTCACACCATTTTCAAAAGACATTTCATCATTTCTGTTTTTTTTGTTTTTTTTGTTGTTTTTTTAACAAATCAATTGCCATATTTAACTATTATTCAGAGTGATGAGAATCATGTGCTATACTGTTCAACAATTTTGTTACATTAAAATAGACATATTTAGTATTTCATTCTTATTTTCATAGCATGATTTTTGTATCATGAACCGTGGTCTCTGTACCAATCACCTTTGATGCATTTCATTTTAAAATACATTTTTTCGTTGGAGAATTTAGTCGTAAAGAACATCACATGTTCTCTCTTAACATAAAGGTAAACAGTTCAATTGGGGAATTAAACAATGGTAAAAACATTTTGTAAGACTAAGTGTACCTCTGTTGTCAAAGTTGCCTGAACAGAAGATAATGATTTCTAACAAAATTGTATCCTTGATGTTTACCAGACATCGTCTGTAAGTCCAGGTTTCAAAAACAGGTCACACTATGAATTTTGATGTTTAAAAAATCAATGTTGATATTGAAACATCATATGCTTCTTATCTTTCATATATTGTTTTAGGACACACAAGTTCTATACGGGAAGTTACACATATGACAAAGATATGTACCGCATGTGTGTATAGAAGGCGTGAAATTAACCTCATGGAAAAAATTAAAACACAGCAAAAAATATAGAATAGACTACATACAACATGAAGCTATAATGAAGCTCATCACTTACCACAGTAAACCAGCCTGATGCAGACAACTTCTGTTCTTTGGCATCCTGCAATACAAGAAAAAGTACAAGTACTTCCGCATGGCAAATATATGCTACAATCTTTAGTTGATTAATTGAATGCTTAACATCATTTTTATGCCAACGAGGGCTAACAGATAATCTGTCAACTGTACAACTCTTTCTTTGGATCCTGGAAGGTTAACCAGTACTCAAGCACACCCCATCTCCGCAAGTAACTGACAACTTTCTCACTTGAATCAGGGGTGACAGATGATTGATAATGATATACATTATGTCATATATCAGTCATCATGGAGACTGTGGCCAGGTGGGGATTTGAATTCACGAGCCATGGATTGATAGTCAGCAGCACTACTGACTGAACTACTCGGGTCCTTCTTTGTGAGGTAGTGTCTAAGCACAGTACACGTTCCATTGGGACTTGTTTACCATGAATTATTGCCTTTAAAACTGTTTGGTTGATAAGATATATTAAAAAGATGCATCTTAATGAGTAATGTTGTTGCCTTGATTCAAATTAACAAGACCGCGGTGTGGTCTTGTGGTAGAGCGTCCGCCTCACATGCGGAAGGTCGTGGGTTCAATCCCGGGCCGGGTCATACGAAAGACTTTAAAAATGGTACTAGAAGTTTCCTCGCTTGACACTCAGCATTTAGAGGAGAGTTCTAGGTCTGATCGGCCCGGTGTCAGTATAATGTGACTGGGTGGGGTATCATACCATATGTCTGCAACATGATACTCCAGTGGGACAGTGTTAGAATACTGTCTCAAGTAGACACCGTCACGATATGACTGAAAAATTGTTGAAAGTGACGCTAAAAACCATACAACATCCAATTAACAATTACAAATTCCTGATCATACAAGTACACATGCATATCAAAGACAATAAGATATATCTTTATCTGCATTAAAAATAACAAGGGGTCTGTGAGGACATTATGTTGCTCTGCTAGAAAACCAATGCCTGGTGACTTCACTGCAAACACATCAAATAAATAGATTGATGAAGGATGAAAATGTGTTAACCTAAAAAGCCACAGATTCTGAATGGCAATAATGGATGATTAAGTAAATAATTTAATGAATTCTCATTTAATTTAAAATAACTTACCAGGTCAATGATACTGCGAAGATAAAATCCAACATTTACTTCTGTTGAAATATTAGGACGTATCTTAGCATTGTAGCTTAAACCATTCCAGAGATCATTGCGTAAGTTCTGAACCCCGTCCCTGTAATCTGAAGCAATTGTTGCAACAGCATCTGTAAGATACATACAATATGTGTTAAAAAATTGTAGGAACATGAACTTAATTAACTCAAACTTGTTTATTTTACATCGATTGTGAAACAAGTTCTTGCAATAAATCATGCTCAAAATCTTCCAGGTAGTACCAGTACAAACCATATCTGCAGATAAAGTATCCTGCCCAAGGACACCATCTGTAGCTGTGACAGAGGATCATACCCATGGTCCCCAAATCCTTTGATACTGGGTCCAGTGTTCAACCACTGGACCTGATGCGCCCCACACAAAGTCTATTTTGGGACTGGAATATGTAGCCATTTCTCTGTAAAAATGTTTTAGCATGCCATGTTGTTCAATTTCTTATAACTGTATTTTTTTATAACAGTAAGTGAAAAAACAAATAACCATAATAACATCAGCATTGTCCTAAGCTGTATCCTCAAAGAAATATTATTTTATTTTGGTTAACCGAGTGGTTTAAGATGCTGTCCTCTATTGACCATTTACCTATTGGAGCAAAAAGGTATCAAGTGCTTTTTTATTTCATATACACTTGGTACCTTATTGATTTAATGGGATGCACTGCCTTAATCCATTTTTGTCAAAAAATTGATATATTTGGTGTCAATACTTAATGTGATATGTGTGACACATTTGGTGTCAATATCTACTGTGATATATGTGGCACATTTGGTGTCAATACTTCCTGTGATATATGTGACACATTTAACGTCAATATCTACTGTGATATATGTGACACTTTTGGTGATATAAAGTATGTCAATACTTGCTGTGATATATTTGTCACATTTGGTGTCAATACTTGCTGTGATACATGCGACACATTTGGTGTCAATACTTGCTGTGATAGATGCAACACATTTGGTATCAATAAATACTGTGATATATGTGACACATTTGGTGTCAATATCTACTATGATATGTGTGACACATTTGGTAATATATATATATATAGAATGTCAATACTTGCTGTCATATATGTGTCAAATTTGGTGTCAATACTAACTGTAATATATGTGTCACGTTTGGAATCTCTGTAATTATGTGGAAGTACAACGACTTTACCGTTTAGTTTTGACACTTGGCAATACAATTTTGTGTTCACTAAGCAACGTGACAAATCATGACCCATGTGGAGAACCCTGGTCCAACTAATTCTAGTTATTATATATTTATCGTTGCTGTGAGGGGATAATGAAAATTTTAATGATAAGATTTTGATAATTATGGTAAAAAAGAAAAAGTCAGGAAGTTTTAGAATGTGCATGTCATTGTTAAAATGTTAAAGGCAAACAGCAAAAAAAAACGCAAAAAGATGCCAGTTTATCTATATATTTAAACTCTGGTTTCACCAAAATTACCGAAGAACAATACGGAACTGTGCAGCATGGTTCCTTAAAGCATGCTCTTAAATATAATTACTAGACCAAGTTGTGAAATCAAAGACAGACAAGCACTCCTACTGCCTGGGTTGAGACAATGTGGGTTATAAACTCAATGGCTTGTAACAGTAAAACTAATTGTTCAATATATTTGTACTTTTGTCTGTCAAAATTTGGTTATGTGTCTGGGTGACAAAATGAATTAAATGATAATGATTTAAACCTATTTATTTTACCTTGATTGTGAAATAAGTTCTTACAACAACTTAGAAAAATCATGTTCAAGATTTCCTATGTAAGATCGGTACTATGCAAGTGCGGGTAAAGTGTCTTTGTAAGATCAGTTCTATGCAAGTGCGGGTAAAGTGTCTTTGTAAGATCAGTACTATGCAAGTGCGGGTAAAGTGTCTTTGTAAAATCGGTTCTATGCAAGTGCGGGTAAAGTGTTTATGTAAGATCGGTACTATGCAAGTGCGGGTAAAGTGTCTTTGTAAGATCAGTTCTATGCAAGTGCGGGTAAAGTGTCTTTGTAAGATCAGTTCTATGCAAGTGTGGGTAAAGTGTCTTTGTAAGATCAGTTCTATGCAAGTGCGGGTAAAGTGTCTTTGTAAGATCAGTTCTATGCAAGTGCGGGTAAAGTGTCTTTGTAAGATCAGTTCTATGCAAGTGCGGGTAAAGTGTCTTTGTAAGATCAGTTCTATGCAAGTGCGGGTAAAGTGTCTTTGTAAGATCAGTACTATGCAAGTGCGGGTAAAGTGTCTTGCTCATTGATACCCCACATAGCTGTGGGGGAGGATCGAACCCACGATGAATAATATGGAACTTTTATGATGTACCAACACATAATGCCATTTTGATACCATCAACAGGAACATTCCAGACTCACTTTCATCTTACACAGACCACAGTGTGGTCTTATGGTAGAGCATCTGCCTCATATGCAGAAGGTCGTTGGTTCGATTCCTGACTGGGTCATACCAAAGACTTTATAAATGGTACTAGAAGCTTCCTTGCTTGATGCTTGGCATTTAAGGGAAAGTTCTAGGTATGGTCGACCTGGCGTCAGTATAATGTGACTGGGTAGGGTATCATACCATGTGTCTGCGGCATAATACTCCAGTGTGACAGTGCTCAGAATACTGTCTCAAGTAGACACTGTCGCGATATGACTGAAAAATTGTTAAAGTGACGCTAAACACTATACAACACCATACAACATCATCTCACATAGAGGGACAACAAACCAAACACAGTCATATGAGTTAAAGTAAAATTTAATATAATGATACAGATGAGTATGTAGAATGAATGGGGGGCGGGCATCAGGTTAACGGATTTAATGCCAATTTCATATATATATATTTCATGTGTTGAACATGATGTTAAATCTGTTGACCATGCCCCCCACCCCCACCCCTCTATTATATAAATATATATAATGAGATAATTATTTGTGAATAACCAGACATAAATGTACAGACCAGTCTACGGCAAGCGCACCTAACTCCAAACAAACCATAGGCACAATATCAAGATATCTGCCAAACCAATAAATTTGATGTCAACCTTGACTTATATACTATGGTTTTACATGCAACACATCTGGACTGGGTTTACATACATGAACTTATAGCTTTATATGAGTAAGACCCAGTTACATATATGTATATATGGTATTTGAAGTTTGAATTTTCAATCTATATAAAAGGTCCACCATGGCCCAGAAGTCTAAGGCACTGTCATTTAATGATCACTTATCTCTCACCGCTAAGGACCAGGGTTTGAGCTTTGCTCCAAAAACTTTATTTGAGAAAGTTTACCAGTTACTTATGGAAGGACAGTGGTTCTGCTCAGATTCATTCTGATGTATTCCTCCACCAATAAAACTGAATATGCCATATATAATCTGGAATGTGTTGAAAATGATTTTAAATGCTATTCCAAAAAAAAAAAAAAAAAATATATATATATATATATATTATTTTATGAGTGTTTGATTATAATGTTTTGAAGTTGTTTGATTAAAATGTTTTGAAATAAGTGATTTCATACTGGCTCAGTGGTTGACCTACTTGCCAATATAAGGACCTGGGCCTAAATTCAACAATATTTTTAGTCTGAGAATTGGATTCTGACTCAAAATCATACATTTTTGTAAAATCATGTAAACATACAATTATGAGTTAATTTCTGTTAAATTATCATTAAAAGATATTGATTCTGCTAACAAATATATTAATTTGCTTGTTTAATAGATATAATTTGAATCTTAAAATGTTGACAATTTAAGTCTTAGTCAAAATCTAAGACTCAAATAATTGATGAGTTTCGGTCCTGGGCCAACTGGGTCATAGTTTGACAATGTGTTGGCCGCACACACCAGAAGTCATGGGTTTATTCTCAAAGTCGATCCAATGACCTCTCATATATTATAATACAGGAGGAATGGACTAGATGGAACCCCCAGCTTAATTCACAATCAAGTAACAATAATATAGATTACAGAAGTTGTTCAGGTAAGTTGTTTAGATGAACCCCCAGCTTAATTCACAATCAAGTAACAATAATATAGATTATAGAATTTGTTCAGGTAAGTTGTTTAGATGAACCCCCAGCTTAATTCACAATCAAGTAACAATAATATAGATTATAGAAGTTGTTTAGGTTAGTTGTTTAGATGGAACCCTAAGCTTAATTCACAATCAAGTAACTATAATATAGATTATAGAAGTTGTTCAGGTAAGTTGTTTAGATGAACCCTCAGCTTAATTCACAATCAAGTAACAATAATATAGATTATAGAAGTTGTTCAGGTAAGTTGTTTAGATGAACCCCCAGCTTAATTCACAATCAAGTAACAATAATATAGATTATAGAAGTTGTTTAGGTTAGTTGTTTAGATGGAACCCTCAGCTTAATTCACAATCAAGTAACTATAATATAGATTATAGAAGTTGTTCAGGTAAGTTGTTTAGATGAACCCTCAGCTTAATTCACAATCAAGTAACAATAATATAGATTATAGAAGTTGTTCAGGTAAGTTATTTAGATGAACCCCCAGCTTAATTCACAATCAAGTAACAATAATATAGATTATAGAAGTTGTTCAGGTAAGTTGTTTAGATGAACCCCCAGCTTAATTCACAATCAAGTAACAATAATATAGATTATAGAAGTTGTTTAGGTTAGTTGTTTAGATGGAACCCTCAGCTTAATTCACAATCAAGTAACTATAATATAGATTATAGAAGTTGTTCAGGTAAGTTGTTTAGATGAACCCCCAGCTTAATTCACAATCAAGTAACACTAATATAGATTATAGAAGTTGTTCAGGTAAGTTGTTTAGATGAACCCCCAGCTTAATTCACAATCCAGTAACAATACTATAGATTATAGAAGTTGTTTAGGTTAGTTGTTTAGACAGAACCCTCAGCTTAATTCACAATCAAGTAACTATAATATAGATTATAGAAGTTGTTCAGGTAAGTTGTTTAGATGAACCCCCAGCTTAATTCACAATCAAGTAACAATAATATAGATTATAGAAGTTGTTCAGGTAAGTTGTTTAGATAAGTCAGACATATTCATAATAAAAGAGTCTGATGGACAATTGTTAAGATTCTATAAATGTGATGGACAAGTCCTGATTTTCTGTCTGTTTTCTATTTAATCCTCTAAATCTAGTCATACTCTCTAAATATGACCTTTTTGTGTTATAATAGTGATGTCATATATTGAACTTTACAATAAAAATTCAAATTAATGAAAGGGGGGGGGGGGGGGGGGGCGATTGTGTAGTAAATAGAGTGTCGGTAGCTCACACCAGAGGTTGCCACTTCGATCTGATGCTCCTCAAAAAATAACAGGAAGTGGACTCGAGAGTGGTTCATGTAAGTTTTGAGCTGTCTTCGCAGTCAAGTTCAATTAAATTGGTATAAGCTAAAAATAAAAATAAGGTAATACTAACCTCCTATCAAAAACACTGTAAAGAAGGTTAAAATCCACATTTTGTACATTTTAGGAATATAAATCCATGTTCATACTAACTACATTTCCATGGAAACTAGCAGTGTTTATTCAAGAGAAGACATTAATCTTGAAACGTTTTATTTTGTTTTAAGTTCGGTATTATATTTCCTTTTAATTTATGTGGAAAAAATGGCAGTCATAACGTTGTGTTATAAACATTTGATCCCAGTAATGCATTTCACTTTCAGTTAATTTGCCAATTAAAACAATAAACAATTAATGGTTAATGATTTCCTATAGCTTTCCATTTTTTGTCATTTCAGATAAGGACACCTTATATCTTCTCACCCACTAGCATAGCACGCTCAAAATTTGTTTGAAATTTAAACGCTGAAAGTATAAAACAATAAATATATGTGTATTATACTTATCACATAACAATAAACAATGTTTGAAATAAACAAAATTAATAGAGTCATGACCCTTTATATGAGATTGTTTTGTCAATTTCTGATCAAATGATAATTTTAAAATCACTGTTCCGTGAAGTGTCAGAAACAAACAGTGATTGTCATATTGTAACAATAAAAAACATAAAAAAATGTGGTTTAGCATACCTGTGGTATTTACTGCATTACACTTGCATTAATTTGGTCATTAAAACTATTTAATTGGCAGCTTAGGTGCTGAGCATGGAATAAATCCCTGGCCTGACAAACTCTCATTCTTTCTTTCTTAATACCAGTGTAGACCAATCTGAAATATTGAAACAAATGTAAACATTTATCAAATATAGATATAATGATGATAAACCCATGGAAATAATTATCTTGGGAAAAGAGGAAAGGATAAGCTAGCTGATTTCTCAGGGAAAGCTCAGAGAAAGAATCAACCAGCTAAATTCCCAGGGAAATAACCAGCTGATTTCTCAGGGAAATGAATAGTAAGCTGATTTCTCAGGGAAATAATAAGCTAGTTGGATGTTTCACTTGGGAAGAATTAACCACTACATGTCATTTCATCATTATGGTATAAACGTAAAAAATAAAAATAAATAATATTTGATAATTGTCTATGAAAATAGAATGCATTAAAATTGTACCATACTGTTGTACTGCTGTATTTCTGTACTGCCAACTTCTTGCAATCATACATATTTATTTTTAAACATAATTTAAAATATATCTTGTTTTATTAGACTTTTAGTGTACATTTATATCTATTATTACTTTTTTCGTTAGAGCGGGTGCACATTGAGCACAAAGAATGATACAGAAAGCATAATTTAGATTTAAATATATGAAAAAAAATTGATTTTGAAGAAGGGTCGGGGGCGCCGGATGTTCACTCCTTTCCCCCCTGAATCCACCCTTGTATTACAATTTATAATTTTATTTGTGTAATTTCTTTTATATCTCTTTTACTAAATGTGTAGATTTAGAACGAGAACATCAAAATGTGATGTGTGAGTTATTTCTTTAAAATACCACTGATTTGATAATGTGCAATTGTGATCAATTTTTTATTCTGTCTTCGTTGAAATTAATATTATAAGTCCTTCTTTCTTTAAATTCTCCCTTCTGTCGTATAATTATAACTATGTCATCTGCTCACAGGAAGAAACAGTAAATGCATGTTTAATGCTGAATTCTGGGCCTGTAAACATTTTATTGAACCCTCATTTATCTTTTTCTATAATAGATGGTGCACAACTGTGAAATAGTTGTTATGATATGAATTAGTCAAAGAAATATCTTAATATGAACTATTTCATCAAGTCATCATATGTCAGTGTAATGTCAGTGTGAAGCCAGTGTGGTATATGTGATGACAGTGTACAGCCAGTGTGATGTCATTATAACCCAGTGTGGTATATGTGATAACAATGTAAAGTCAGTGTGATGTCAGTGTTAAGCCAGTGTAATGTCATTGTAACCCAGTGTGGTATCTGTGATGTCAGTGTAAAGCCCTTGAAATGTCATTGTAACCCAGTGTGGTATCTGCGATGTCAGTGTAAAGCCAGTGTGAAGTCAATGTAGCCCATTGTAGTACCTGTGATGTCAATGTAAAGCCAGTGTAATGTCAATGTAACCCAGTGTGGTATCTGTGATGTCAGTGTAAAGCAATGGTGACATCAATGGAACCCATTGTTGTATCTGTGATGACATTGTAAAGTCAGTGTGATGTCAATGTAACCATGTTTGGTATCTGTGATGTCAGTGTAAACCCAGTGTAATGTCAGTGTAACCCAGTGTGGTATCTGTGATGAAAGTGTAAAGTCAGTGTGATGTCAATGTAACCATGTTTGGTATCTGTGATGTCAGTGTAAACCCAGTGTAATGTCAGTGTAACCCAGTGTGGTATCTGTGATGAAAGTGTAAAGTCAGTATAATGTCAATGTAACCCAGTGTGATATCGGTGATGTCAGTGTAAAGCAATGGTGACATCAATGGAACCCATTGTTGTATCTGTGATGACATTGTAAAGTCAGTGTGATGTCAATGTAACCATGTTTGGTATCTGTGATATCAGTGTAAACCCAGTGTAATGTCAGTGTAACCCAGTGTGGTATCTGTGATGAAAGTGTAAAGTCAGTGTGATGTCAGTGTAACTCAGTGTGGTTTATGTGGTGACAGTGTAACCCAGTGTGGTATCTGTGATGACAGTGTAAAGCTGGTGTGATGTCAGTGTTATCCAGTGTGGTATATGTAATGGCAGTGTTAAGCCAGTGTGATGTCATTGTAACCTAGTGTGGTATCTGTGATGACAGTCTAAAGCCAGTGTGATGACAGTGTAAAGTCAATGTGATGTTGGTGTGGTACCTTTGATTTCAGTGTTAAGCAAGTGTAATGTCAGTGTAACCCAGTGTGGTATATGTGATGACAGTGTAAAGTCAGTGTAATGTCAGTGTAATCCAGTGTGGTGTCTGTGATAACAGTGTTACCCAGTGTGGTATATGTGATGACAGTGTAAACCCTGTGTGATATTTTGATGACAGTGTAAAGCAATTTTGTTTTCAGTGTAACCCAGTGTAGTATTTGTGAAGACAATGTAAAGCCAGTGTAATGTCAATGTAACCCAGTATGGTATCTGTGATGTCAGTGTAAAGTCAGTGTGATATCAATGTAACCCAGTGTGGTATCTGTGATGACAGAGTAAAGCCAGTGTAATTCACTGTGGTATCTGTGATGATAGTGTAAAGCCAGTGTGATGACAATGTTAAGTCAGTTTGATGTCAGTGTAACCAAGTGTGGTATCTATGATGACAGTGTAAAGCCTGTGTAATGTCATTGTAACCCAGTGTGGTATCTGTGATGTCAATTTAAAGCAAGTGAGATGTCAATGTAACCCAGTGTAGTATCTGTGATGACAGTGTAAAGCCAGTGTGATTCCAGTGTGGTGACAGTGTAACCCAGTTTAGTATTTGTAGTGACAGTGTAACCCACTATGGCATCTATGATGATAGTGTTACCCAGTGTGGTATCTGTGATGACAGTGTAAAGTCAGTATGATGTCAATGTGATGGTAGTGTGGTATCTGTGATGACAGTGTAAAGCTGGTTTGAAGCCAGTGTTACCCAGTTTGGTATCTGTGATGACAGTGTAAAGTCTGTGTGATGACAATATAAAGTCAGTGTGATGTCAGTGTAAAGCCAGTGTAATGACAGTGTAACCCAGTGTGGTATATGATTGGATGACAGTGAAAAGCCAGTGCGATGCCAGTGTAACCCAGTGTGGTATCTGTGATGACAGTGTAAAACCAGTGTGATGTCAGTGTAACCCAGTGTGGTTTCTGTGATATGACAGTGTAAAGTCAGTTTGGTGTCAGTGTCATCCACTGTTGTATCTGTGATGACAGTGTAAAGCCAGTGTGATGTCAGTGTAACCCAGTGTGGTATATGTGATGACAGTATAAGTCAGTGTGATGTCAGTATAACCCAGTGTGGTATCTGTGATGACAGTGTAACCAAGTGTGGTATTTGTGATGACAGTGTAAAGCCAGTGTGATGTCAGTGTAACCTAGTGCAGTATCTGTGGCCACAGTGTAAAGTCATTGTGATGTCATTATTACACTGTGTAGTATCTGTGATGACATTGTAACCAAGTGTGGTATCTGAGATGACAGTGTTAAGTCAGTGTGATGTCAATGTGATGACAGTGTGGTATTTGTGATGACAGTGTAACCCAGTGAGGTATCTGTGATGACAGTGTAAAGCAACTGTGATGATGGTCTAACCCAGTATGGTATTTGTGATGACAATGTAAAGTCAGTGTGATGACAGTGTAATGCCAGTGTGATGACAGTGTAACCCAGTGTGGTATATGTGATGACAGTGTTAAGCCAATGTGATGTCAATGTAACCCAGTGTTGTATCTGTGATGACAGTGTAAAGTCAGTGTGATGTCAGTGTAACCCAGTGTGGTATATCTAATATGACAGTGTAAAGTCATTGTGATGTCAGTGTAACCCAGTGTGGTACCTGTGATGACAGTGTAAAGTCAGTATAACCCAGTGTGGCATCTGTGATGACAGTGTAAATTCAGTGTGGTATCTGTGATGACAGTGTAAAGTCAGTGTTATATTAGTTTAACCCAGTGTGGTATCTGAGATGACAATGTAAAATTGGTGTAATGTCAGTGTATCCCAATGTGGTATCTGGGATGACAGTGTAACCAAGTGTGGTTTCTGTGATAATAGTGTAAAGTCAATGTGATGTCAGTGTGGTACCTGTGATGACAGTGTAAAGTCAGTGTGATGTCAGTGTTACCCAGTGTGGTATCTGTGATGATAGTGTAAAGTCAGTGTGATGTCAGTGTAAACCAGTGTGATATCTGTGATGACATTGTAACCTAGTATGGTATCTGTGATGACAGTATCAAGTCAATGTGATGTCAGTGCAATCCAGTGTGGTATCTGTGATAACAGTGTTAAGTCAGTGTGATGACAGTGTTAAGTCAATGTGATATCAGTGTGACCCAGTGTGGTATATGTGATGTCAGTGTGATGACAGTGTAAAGTCAGTGTGATGTCAGAGTAACCCAGTGTTGTATCTGTGATGATAGTGTAACTCAGTGTGATGACAGTGTAAAGTCAATACGATGTCAGTGTGATGACAGTGTAACCCAGCATGGTATCTGTGAAAACAGTGTAAAGTCAGTGTGATGTCAGTGTAACCCAGTGTGGTATATGTGATGTCAGTGTCAAGTCAGTGTGATATATGCGATGAAAAGTGTAAAACCAATGTGACATCAATATGTTGTTGGTGTAAAGTAAGGTTATGCCAGTGTCATAACATACCTTGAAAAGAATTCCATTAAATATTATTTAAAATCTTTACAAATATGTGTCATGGCCCCTCTTTTTAAATATTAATTAGTATGCATATGTTGTTTAAAATTGAAGTATGAAATTAATAGTTGGTCAATCCTTGATATTTTTAAACTTGTCCAAAGTTTATTATTTTCATCATTGTGAGATTTTAAGACTTGGAACAACTAATCTTTCTGGAATTTATTACTTATTTATTTCTAAATAATTACAAACTGAAAACATTTAACTTTTGGAGAGCAGTATTAATGACCAATGAAACTTGATGAACCTCTATCGTGTTTCTTAATACCTGACGCAAGACATAAAATACGAATAAATAATCACAATCCTTGTGGCAATGGAAAAAAAACATAAAAAGGGAAAGTTATAATTTGAATACTTACAATTATATATATTGTGGTATAATAATGCACCTATAAAAGTTTTCCACCAACAGAGAAAATGGACAACAAAATTCCAATATGTGGGAATTAGACACCATTGAAGATAACAAGAGAGTTGGGAAATAAACAAAGTAAGTTAGTCGCCATGAGAGTAATTAATATCTGCATAGACTACCCTACCCTGTGGAAATTGACAAATGAGTCCATCTTAGGGATGGGAATTAGAGCCTTGTTCCCTTCACTCCGGAAAGGAAATTTGAAACTCATGTTAGATTCTTATAGTCCACCCAGGGGAAATGGACACATGTGTCCACAAAATAAATGCGTCTAATTCCCCTGGGTGTGCCTACTGCCCTTCCAATGTGTGTGTGTGTGGGGGGGGGGGGGGGGGGGAGGGGGGGATATTGATAGGTAGGCAAAATTTAATTATATAGTTGTCATAGATATTTACCGCAAAACATGTAATCACTTACTCAGTGAAAATATCTCATAACACATGGACCATAAACTTGGCAAACTTTGAAGGCTCCTGCGATGGACAATTCAAATAGGTTGACAAAGATTTGATAATGAATATAACTGAGTGTTAGACAAGCTTCCTCTGTATTGAGGCTCATCAGTAACACTCATATGATGGCTTATATAGAACAGAACAGACTCATCAGTAACACTCATATGATGGCTTATATAGAACAGAACAGATTCATCAGTAACACTCATATGATGGCTTATATAGAACAGAACAGACTCATCAGTAACACTCATATGATGGCTTATATAGAACAGAACAGACTCATCAGTAACACTCATATGATGGCTTATATAGAACAGAACAGACTCATCAGTAACACTCATATGATGGCTTATATAGAACAGAACAGACTCATCAGTAACACTCATATGATGGCTTATATAGAACAGAACAGACTCATCAGTAACACTCATATCATGGCTTATATAGAACAGAACAGACTCATCAGTAACACTCATATGATGGCTTATAGAGAACAGAACAGACTCATCAGTAACACTCATAAGATGGCTTATATAGAACAGAACAGACTCATCAGTAACACTCATATGATGGCTTATATAGAACATAACAGAATCATCAGTAACACTCATATGATGGCTTATAGAGAACAGAACAGACTCATCAGTAACACTCATAAGATGGCTTATACAGAACAGAACAGACTCATCAGTAACACTCATATCATGGCTTATATAGAACAGAACATACTCATCAGTAACACTCATATGATGGCTTATATAGAACAGAACAGACTCATCAGTAATACTCATATGATGGCTTATATAGAACAGAACAGACTCATCAGTAACACTCATAAGATGGCTTATATAGAACAGAACAGAATCATCAGTAACACTCATATGATGGCTTATATAGAACAGAACAGAATCATCAGTAACACTCATATGATGGCTTATATAGAACAGAACAGAACACTCATCAGTAACACTCATATGATGGCTTATATAGAACAGAACAGAAACATCAGTAACACTCATAAGATGGCTTATATAGACCAGAACAGACTCATCAGTAACACTCATATGATGGCTTGTATAGAACAGAACAGAATCATCAGTAACACTCATATGATGGCTTGTATAGAACAGAACAGACTCATCAGTAACACTCATATGATGGCTTATATAGAACAGAACAGATTCATCAGTAACACTCATATGATGGCTTGTATAGAACATAACAGACTCATCAGTAACACTCATATGATGGCTTATATAGAACATAACAGACTCATCAGTAACACTCATATGATGGCTTATATAGAACAGAACAGACTCATCAGTAACACTCATTTGATGGCTTATATAGAACAGAACAGACTTATCAGTAACACTCATTTGATGGCTTATATAGAACAGAACAGACTCATCAGTAACACTCATTTGATGGCTTATATAGAACAGAACAGACTCATCAGTAACACTCATATGATGGCTAATATATAACAGAACAGAATCATCAGTAACACTCATATGATGGCTTGTATAGAACAGAACAGACTCATCAGTAACACTCAAATGATGGCTTATATAGAACAGAACAGAACATCAGTAACACTCATATGATGGCTTATATAGAACAGAACAGAATCATCAGTAACACTCATATGATGGCTTATATAGAACAGAACAGACTCATCAGTAACACTCATATCATGGCTTATATAGAACAGAACAGACTCATCAGTAACACTCATATGATGGCTTATATAGAACAGAACAGAATCATCAGTAACACTCATATGATGGCTTGTATAGAACAGAACAGACTCATCAGTAACACTCATATGATGGCTTATATAGAACATAACAGAATCATCAGTAACACTCATATGATGGCTTATATAGAACAGAACAGACTCATCAGTAACACTCATTTGATGGCTTATATAGAACAGAACAGACTCATCAGTAACACTCATTTGATGGCTTATATAGAACAGAACAGACTCATCAGTAACACTCATATGATGGCTTGTATAGAACAGCCAGAATCATCAGTAACACTCATATGATGGCTTATATAGAACATAACAGAATCATCAGTAACACTCATATCATGGCTTATATAGAACAGAACAGACTCATCAGTAACACTCATATGATGGCTTATATAGAACAGAACAGATTCATCAGTAACACTCATATGATGGCTTATATAGAACAGAACAGACTCATCAGTAACACTCATATGATGGCTTATATAGAACAGAACAGACTCATCAGTAACACTCATATGATGGCTTATATAGAACAGAACAGACTCATCAGTAACACTCATATGATGGCTTATATAGAACAGAACAGACTCATCAGTAACACTCATATGATGGCTTATATAGAACAGAACAGACTCATCAGTAACACTCATATCATGGCTTATATAGAACAGAACAGACTCATCAGTAACACTCATATGATGGCTTATAGAGAACAGAACAGACTCATCAGTAACACTCATAAGATGGCTTATATAGAACAGAACAGACTCATCAGTAACACTCATATGATGGCTTATATAGAACATAACAGAATCATCAGTAACACTCATATGATGGCTTATAGAGAACAGAACAGACTCATCAGTAACACTCATAAGATGGCTTATACAGAACAGAACAGACTCATCAGTAACACTCATATCATGGCTTATATAGAACAGAACATACTCATCAGTAACACTCATATGATGGCTTATATAGAACAGAACAGACTCATCAGTAATACTCATATGATGGCTTATATAGAACAGAACAGACTCATCAGTAACACTCATAAGATGGCTTATATAGAACAGAACAGAATCATCAGTAACACTCATATGATGGCTTATATAGAACAGAACAGAATCATCAGTAACACTCATATGATGGCTTATATAGAACAGAACAGAACACTCATCAGTAACACTCATATGATGGCTTATATAGAACAGAACAGAAACATCAGTAACACTCATAAGATGGCTTATATAGACCAGAACAGACTCATCAGTAACACTCATATGATGGCTTATATAGAACATAACAGAATCATCAGTAACACTCATATCATGGCTTATATAGAACATAACAGAATCATCAGTAACACTCATATGATGGCTTATATAGAACAGAACAGAATCATCAGTAACACTCATATGATGGCTTATATAGAACAGAACAGAATCATCAGTAACACTCATATCATGGCTTATATAGAACATAACAGACTCATCAGTAACACTCATATGATGGCTTATATAGAACAGAACAGAATCATCAGTAACACTCATATGATGGCTTGTATAGAACAGAAGAGACTCATCAGTAACACTCATATGATGGCTTATATAGAACATAACAGACTCATCAGTAACACTCATATGATGGCTTATATAGAACATAACAGAATCATCAGTAACACTCATATCATGGCTTGTATAAAACAGAACAGACTCGTCAGTAGTGCTCATATGATGGCTTCTATAGAACAATACAGACTCATCAGAAACACTGGTGTTATGGCTTCTATAAAACAGACCATACTCATCAAAAACACTCATGTGATGGCTTGTATAGAACAGAACAGACTCATCAGTAACACTCATATGATGAATTCTATAGAACAGAACAAAACAGATTAATCAGAAACACTCATGTGATGGCTTGTATAGAACAGAACAGACTCATCAGTAACACTCATGTGATGGCTTATATAAAACAGAACAGACTTATCAGTAACACTCATATGATGGCTTATATAGAACAGAACAGACTTATCAGTAACACTCATATGATGGCTTATATAGAACAGAACAGACTTATCAGTAACACTCATATGATGGCTTGTATAGAACAGAACAGACTCATAAGTAGCGCTCATATGATGGCTTCTATAGAACAATACAGACTCATCAGAAACACTCATGTTATGGCTTCTATAGAACAGACAAAACTCATCAAAAACACTCATGTGATGGCTTGTATAAAACAGAACAGACTCATCAGTAACATTCATATGATGAATTCTATAGAACAGAACAGACTTATCAGTAACATTTATATGATGGCTTATATAGAACAGAACAAAACAGACTTATCAGTAACACTCATATGATGGCTTGTATAGAACAGAACAAAAGAGACTCACCAGTTACACCCATATGAAAGCTTATATAGAACAGGACAAAACAAACTCATCAGAAACACTCATATGATGGCTTATATAGAACAGGACAGAACAGACTCATAAGTAACACTCATATGATGGTTTATTTAGAACAGAACAGAGCAGATGCATCAGTAACACTGATATGATGGCTTGTATAGAACAGAACTGAACAGAACAGACTAATCGGTAACATTTATATATGATTGCTTATATAGAACAGAACAGACTCGACTCATCAGTAACACTCATGTGATGGCTTATATAGAACAGAACAGAATCATCAGGAACACTCATATGATGGCTTGTATAAAACAAAACAGACTCATCAGTAACACTCATATGATAACTTGTATAGAACAGAACAGACTCATCAGTAACACTCATATGATGGTTTATTTAGAACAGAACAGAGCAGATGCATCAGTAACACTCATATGATGGCTTGTATAGAACAGAACTGAACAGAACAGACTAATCGGTAACATTTATATATGATTGCTTATATAGAACAGAACAGACTCGACTCATCAGTAACACTCATGTGATGGCTTATATAGACAGAACAGAATCATCAGGAACACTCATATGATGGCTTGTATAAAACAAAACAGACTCATCAGTAACACTCATATGATAACTTGTATAGAACAGAACAGACTCATCAGTAACACTCATGTGATGACTTATATAGACAGAACAGAATCATCAGGAACACTCATATGATTGCTTATATAGAACAGAACAGACTCATCAGTAACACTCATATGATGGCTTTTATAGAACAGAACAGACTCATCAGTAACACTCATGTGATGGCTTTTATAGACATAACAATATCATCAGGAACACTCATATGATGGCTTGTATAGAACAGAACAGACTCATCAGTAACACTCATATGATGGCTTATATAGAACAGAACAGATTCATCAGTAACACTCATGTGATGGCTTATATAGAACAGAACAGAATCATCGGTAACACTCATATGATGGCTTGTATAGAACAGAACAGACTCATCAGTAACACTCATATGATGGCTTGTATAGAACAGAACAGAATCATCAGTTACATTCATATAATGGCTTGCATAGAACAGAACAGAATCATCGGTAACACTCATATAATGGCTTGTATAGAACAGAACAGAACAGAACACTCATCAGTAACACTCATATGATGGCTTGCATAGAACAGAACAGAATCATCGGTAACACTCATATAATGGCTTACATAGAACAGAACAGAACACTCATCAGTAACACTCATATGATGGCTTGTACAGAACAGAACATAACACTCACCAGTAACACTCATATGATGGCTTGTACAGAACAGAACAGAACACTCATCAGTAACACTCATATGATGGCTTATATAGAACAGAACAGATTCATCAGTAACACTCATGTGATGGCTTATATAGAACAGAACAGAATCATCAGTAACACTCATATGATGGCTTGTATAGAACAGAACAGACTCATCAGTAACACTCATATGATGGCTTGTATAGAACAGAACAGAATCATCAGTAACACTCCTATAATGGCTTGCATAGAACAGAACAGAATCATCGGTAACACTCATATAATGGCTTGTATAGAACAGAACAGAACACTCATCAGTAACACTCATATGATGGCTTGCATAGAACAGAACAGAATCATCGGTAACACTCATATAATGGCTTGTATAGAACAGAACAGAACACTCATCAGTAAAACTCATATGATGGCTTGTACAGAACAGAACAGAACACTCATCAGTAACACTCATATGATGACTTATATAGAACAGAATATCCTTTATTTTGTATATAGTACATTGTACAACATTATTTGAAATAGGTCATTAAGACATATGATCAAACATTTCAGAATATTGTTGTTACAAATATACATTAAATGACCAATATAATTACTGATTTCGAAGGTAATGATTGCATGTTGCAGGATGTACCAGTATGTAGATATTTTGCTAAAAATTAAATCTTAAAACCCGAAAAGATGAACTATTGCTGGGAACAAGAAATGGATATTTAGTTTATATGCATCTAAAGTATTGGAAAAAAAGATTATGAGAGCTGAATTACACCTAGATGGCATTTGATATTGGCAAAAAAACACTCTGAAATATATATCAATAGTTTTCAATAAACAAGTTATAAAAAATAACTCAACAATCAATTATGAAATTATGGTCACGTAGACACTTCTAGCAGACAAGGTTCGATATGGATTTGAACCAAATCCATTTCAAAGACAGTGTGGTCCATTTAAAATGTCAAATACTTACTGAGTGGAACAAAAAAGTGTTTACCTGCAAGATATCGGGATATTCAATACTACAATCTGTAATTTGAATACAAGCGATCACATGTGCAACAGTCACTAGTCCTGTACAAATAACTAGCACAACTGGCTCACATTTGTGCACTAAATATTTTCAAATATTGCTTCAATTATTGTTGCGAACAATCATAATGTGCAAATAAATGGAAAATGAAAAGTAAACATGATGAGAATTGATTTTTGTAAAGTTACCATGAAACCGAAATTGGAAATAAGATCTCAGACACTGTAGCCTTTAATTTTGTAATCAGTGTATTAGTTGTACTCTATTTGTACAACCCAATTGGCTATCAATCAAACAAGTTGATAATCCAATCAGTGATCAATATCGTTTCCAGGTACGCCATTTCTCCTAGCGAGCGGTCTCTAAGTAAACAGTACATTGTATTAAATTGTATTTACTTGGAGAAACAATGCAACATTGCCAGTGGGCCGTGCGATAGTCACTTTAGCATCAGGTCAATTTGAAACTAGAACTCCCAAAGGATAGTTACACAGTTGGTCACACCATGGCAGTATATTAAATAATTTTAACATATTTTTAATTAAATATGCATATTTCCTTTTTATGGCCCTTTTGTCATTTGAATGCCATTATTGATGTATTTAGTTTATTTTTTGAAGCATTGTCATGTTTTAATTTTGAATTTAACAGAAACTGAACAAACATGGAAATTAGATATTGGTTTCAAGTTCACTAACAAAGTTTAAATTGTGTCCAAATACATTCATAGTTAGCATCATTTTTTATGCCATTGAGGGCTAACTGATGATCAGTTAACCTAACCACCTGGACCCTGAAAGGTTAACCAGTACTCAAGCACACCTATCTCAGCAAGTATCTGATTACTTTCCCACTTGAATCAGCGGGGAGACAAATTACAATGAGACCTAATGTTGTATATCAATCATCACAAAGACTGTGGCAGGGTGAGGATTTGAACTCACGACACCACTGGATTAAAAGGTCACATTATCGTCTAAGATTACCTATTCCAACTTTTGTTACTTATGATAATCTAAAATAACATTTAAATTTATAGTTGATTTAGGGTTTTCTATGAAACGACAACCATAAACAATGTTCTATTCTCAAAGAAACAAAAAGGGTTTTTCTATAATTGTAAAGTTTGAATAACAATTTATTTTTAAGTAAATAGTCAGTTTGCACCGACACATTGGATCAATGTATTTCTTGTTTTTTTTTATCAACCTCAGACTTTAACCATAGCATTATCATTAGAAAGGATTTTAATAAGAATATATCGATTTAAAGGCAAGCAATGTAGACCCTGACTAGGCTGCTTGTTATTCTCTGACCAACCTTGATCTTCATGTAGCAAAAATAGTATCAACAATGGACTGGGTGGTCTGATGGTCCGGAATTAGAGGGTTGTGGGTGGTTCAATTTCCCGTCATGCGTTGTGTTTTGTGCAGAAACTTCATCTGTATAGGCTTTGTACCAGTTCTGTACGAGATAATATCACCAATGGACTTGAGGGTCTAGTCACTCAGTAAAGGCCCAGGATAGGAGGGTAGTGGGTTCAATCCCCCCCACAAAGACATGTTATGATCTTGTGCTTATATTATGTCTGCATAAAAGTATCCTTAGTACCAGTTCTATACACGACAGTATCAAGCAAGTTTTGTAAAAGTTGCAAGAACTTGTACATGTACAATAACTAACTAAAAGATAAGTTCAGAAAATAAAGGTTAGTCAGTATAGATACTTTGAGGTATTTTTTTTGACAGGAAATAAAGTTAAAACAAATAACTTACCTAAGAGCAATTCTAGGATAAGCTTGGACGATGTCCCATCTTTACGTTATTGAGGTGTTCTGTCCAGATTATTTCAATGTGACCACGACACTATAGAATTGCAACATTTTCCGCAAGACTAATCATACCAACTTACCTGGGCACGTGCAATACATGTGTTTTTAAAAGTCAATAAAACCAGTTTATATGAATGGCTAGACATGAATTGACCAGTGTATTATGAAATAAGCAGGTCAGTTGTATATGAAGATTTCATATGCTAGGTTAAAATTTGAGACTAGATAAATTATTATTATTATTATTATTATTATATGGTGTTTAGCATCGCTTTCAACAATTTTTCACTCACAGCAGTCTACTTGAGACAGTATTCTGAGCACTGTCACACTGGAGTATCATGCAGCAGGCACATGGTACCCCACCCAGTAACATTATACTGACACCGGGCCGACCAGGCTTAGAACTTTCCTCTAAATGCTGAATGCCAGGCAAGAAAGCTTGTAGTGCCATTTATAGAGTCTTTGGTATGACCTGGCTGGGGATCGAACCCACAACCTTCCACATGAGAGGCGGATGCTCTACCTCTAGACCACACTGTGATCTCGAGACTAGATAAAAAATGCTGACTAAATAGCTTCTAAGTATATTAATGTGAACAAAAATCTTAAGACCTAAGAACATTTCATGGATTTATATTATAATGGTGTGGTTAAATGGTTAGAGCAGAATATAGGTTTCACTACACAGTTGAAATTTGTTCTTTGTTCTATATTAAATAAGGTTTAGGATTTTTATGATAAAAAATAATCTCCAAATAAAAATTTTTTAAAGTATTTTTTCATAGCAGGAATGTATCCACACATAAAATGCATAATAACAGGTGGGTTGACACCTTAGGACTTTTAAAAAGAAGTCCTCAAATGTCCATAAATACATGCATTGACTGTTAAAATCCTATGTAAATAACACCAGTGATGTCTTATTGCAGTATGTGCTATGCCAGCTTTTGCTTTACTCATCTGCAGCAAAAAAATCACAGCATTTTGAAAATATTACTTACCAAATTACACAAGATTATATTTAAGTGCAAGAATCATGATACCATGGCAAGGGAAACAACTGTGTAATGAGACCTAATATATTTATAGTACTGAGATTTCTGTTGTAGTCTTTCAATATAAATATATATGGTAAAAAGGAAGAACAACTCGCTTCAGTTTATATCATTAAATTATATTTATTCTAAATAAAAAGCACTTTAACAGCACAACAAACAATCCAAATAATAAAATAGTCATTGATGAAAATGTCCAATGTATTGAAAATGAAAACCAATATATCATCATCTGTTTATCCCCTTTATTTGAGGCAGAAAAGCTATATATAATAAAACATACCATTGCCTACTTACTTGTCTGATATAAAAGCTTTGCAATCTGTTACAATTCTAGCGCAGATAATTCAGTAAAAAAATAAGCAGTTTAATGAAGGCTAGGATGTTTCCAGATATTCATGTTTGTGAATTTGATATCTTAAAGGGAATATATCAGGATTTTTCAAAATTTTCAAACTGGCTTAAAACATTTATTTCCAATATAGCATCCCTATATAAACTTACTGATCCCGCATTGCCTAAAGGATATCTTTTTAAACATGTCAAAATATTATATTGAAAAGGGATTTCACAACTTGGGCTACACGCCTAGGTTAGACTAAAATAGATTTCCCGCTTAAAATTGCAACATATTTTGTGACATATTAAATGGGTCGAGCAATAACATTTTGATTTCATTATGATCCGTTATACAGGTTTACACGTAACACAATTTATTTCATCTTTGAAATGTCCGAATAATGATATAAAGGTATTTAAGTGCTGTCTATTTTTAGAATTGGGATTTCATTTCAAGTATTGCACTCCAATTTAAATATTGATAATGTTACGTTTTAGTGAATTTGACATACCAAACCATTTGGATTTTATCTATTAATGATAATGAGATGCTCTTTATCTATTTTTAAAATAATTTTATATTTTGAGATATTTATAGCGCTTTTTTCCTGATATACTCCCTTGAAACCTTTTTTTTTTGTTTTGTTTTTTTAAGAAACAATTTTTTTGTTGCAGTCTTATGAATTTGGATACATTGATAAATTTTCTGGCATCAAACATGTAAACTTTTCACCAAAAGTTTTTTCAAATTTTATTTTCAACTTCTGGCATCACTTTCTTATCAAGAAAAACAGGGATTGGGGTGTAGAATATCGAACTTGAACTGTATTTTTATAATTATACAGGTACACAAAAAATATTAATTAAATACATAGACTTAAACAGCTGTTGATCAAAAACCAATTTATTACCTTAACAGACGGTCAGACGAATGCATGAACATGGGTAACACTTAACGCCCCTTAACCGTTCTTCAAATCCCATGGGCATAAAAATACCCTTGTCCCTTTTTTTTCAATTTGTAATTTACACTATTTTAAAAAAAAAGTGACAGGTGCCAAATAATAATAAATATCTATTTCTTTATACAATGAATAAACTGTCGACACCAGGCTTGTGATTTAAACACAAGACAATGACCTGTATCCATTGTATTTTCTCAGAATAAAGCTGTTTTAAAGCTATAAAGCTCTATCCCCTTGTGGAGTTTGGCCAAATATTGGTACAAAACTCGGAAGATCAAAAGTTACGTTTCCGTTAGAATAGCCAAATAGCTAACATGACTATTTGGGTTGAGAAATAAAAACAATATAAAAAGGCAATATATAAACATAGGCTGTAAGAGGTTCATGTTAAACAAGGCATCATATCAAATCTGGTCTAAATCTGTCAAAGAAACGTTTTAATAAATAGTTAACAATATCCCAGTGACTGGCACATAGGCTAGATGTAACTTCTCTGACAGCAACGGAGCCTCAGCTGATAACAATAACATTTCGTTATTGACAACTGACCTCAGACGCGGGCTTGTCAATCAAACAAGTTGATAATCCAATCAGTGATCAATATTGTTTCTAAGGCCCTAATTTTCCTTAGACAAGCAAATGGTCTCTAAGTAAACATTGCATTGTATTACATTGTATTTACTTGAACAATGCAATGTGGCCACGGGCGAAGCAATGGTCAAATTTCCCGTCAGGTCAATTGACTAATCAAGACATGATGATAATTATATTGGATGTTTTATTTATGTTACGACAATTAATAAGTTGAAACGATAAAGAGAAGAAAAAATGTTTAATGAATAAAATGCATTCCAAAATTAAAATATTTTTATTTGCTGGCACACCTACAATTATTGAAATATGAAACACCACACAATGTGCATCTTAATAACAACGAAATACTCTGTAGATAAAAATCTATATAAAATGACCCAAAGTACTAAAAAAAAATTTAAAAAAAAGATACCAATACATCTATAAAAAAAAATTATCATGTGGTATAATAAATTAAAAGTTCAAGTACTTTGTGAAGCAATTCTAAATGGTCACTTAAGTGGAAAGCTTTTAAGCAATTATATTTCCATAGCAATTCATATTACCATATTACCTGAAGATGAAATTCCAACCACAATTTATTAACTACGCCGCCCATCTTTCTAACCAGTGGGATGTCCTGCAGTTACCTATATTTACTATATACTTAACCTGTTGTATTGACACAACATGTCTATCTATTTTTTTGAAATTTTTTAAAAAAATATTTAATTTGATCTTGAACAGGAAATTTCAATGCATTATTAATTTCAAAACAGATTATCTTATGTATTACTCTATATCAGTATTACTTATTCTCAATTATACATTTTACTTTCCAATTATTGTTAAAAAAAAGTCATTTTTCTGATATGAGATGGATGGTTCATTGTCAAACATATTCCAAATACAAAATTCACAAAAGATTGAAACCCTTGAGCTGAAAAACATAAACCCAAAATGTCGCTACTAATACTTTAGAAGAATCTCTGGGAAACCTCCATGCAGGTTTATGCAACTTTATTGAGGTTCCAGTCAAAACAAACATTAAAAGTAGTAGTCTGAATATTACACAGGTAGTGAAAACAGAAATCCAACAATTCCCATTCCTTGGGAAACTTAGATATTTCAAAATCCTATTTCAATTAAGATTGGAATACTTACCCAACAAGTATTAGGCTGAAACATTTTGCTCCAACAATAACAGATTTTTTAAAAAAGATTATGCGAATAATAACCTGGGCAACTGACCCAACATGTGCTGTCAATGGAACAATAATATAATCAGTGATCAATACTGTTAGCTATGTCTATCTCACCATTTATAAGCACAGCAAGAGTCGTTCTTGCATCAAATCAATCATTTTTCATCGTCATTTTTATCCAGTCATTAACATATTTCTTAAATAATGCAATTATTTCATAAAAAAACACAGTTTTACTAACAATTCTTAAACTATGAAAAAATACAATTTAAACAATAATATACTCAGAATTCATATTCTGTATATAAAACCAATATTATTAAATAATTTAAATCAAATATATACAGATATCACAGGCTTTGTAGTCATTTTTTTTTTCATCATACAATTACAAAATAACATGATAGTCACAAAACTTCCAACATACATGTCTATTGAAGTCACACACTAAACAAGATACTGTACTGGAAAACACACAGAGAGAGTAAAAAATACCATAATAATCAATGACAATAAGTTTGTCTATTCTTGAACATTCAAAGAGTCACCAACATTATTTAATTAACCTGGTTCCTGTTTCACCAACATTTTACTTAAATACTTAGAAACTTAAGTTTTGACTGGTTATTTATCTATTATATAATCAATATCAATTAAACTATATGCATTTTACTGGAGCCAGTCTAAAATCATCTGGCTGCTTTTCTTAGATTTAAGTTTTGATATATACTTAAATACTTTGTAAGAAAAGCAGCTAGGTGATCATAATTTCAGACTGGTTCCAGTAAAACTACATATGGTTTCATTAATATTAATTAAATAATATATAAATAACCAGTCAGTATTTAAGGTAAGTTTTAAGTATTTATGTAAATGTTGGAGAAACAGAAGCCTGGACCAAGTTCAAACTTATAATTTTACTCAATTCAAATTTTTAAAATGCTACAACTTTATTTACATTGATCATGTTTCAAGTTATCCTTAATCTATGAGTAAAGATTTGCTTAACCCTTTACTCCATAGATACGCGTTTCCCGCACCAATCACAGAAGGCCTTTGAAAACAGTGCAGGAAGAGTTCAGATTGCTCGTGACGAGCAATCTGAACACTTCCTGCACTGTTTTCCACTCTGTCAGTTAATATAAACATAATTCACCCATTGTTGATATATGATGAATTAATGCTTTCAATATTAGAGGTGTCCAAAGGCGTTTATATGAAGTAAAGGGTTAAAACTCCAATTATTTAATGTGTAATCTGTTCAAGTTATTATTTAGAGATATTAAGCTTGATGAGTTGAAGAAAATCTGAATTTTAGACGTTCAATGAAACCGGCCCCAGAAACTTTATATGTCTTACACTACAAGCATACCGTATATTCCCTAATTAACGCCCCCAGGGGCGTTACATTTTACAAGGTGGGGGCATTTATAAAAGATAAAAAAATCAAATTTAACAACAGTTAAAAATACAATAAAACCAATAAAGCCATGGAAAAAACCTTAAATCCGGTTTAAATCCCCGAAAAAGTGGTTCAGAATTATTTGAGAGTGAATAAAATAATCGACATAGGATGAAAAATAGCTGAAAATCTGTATGAAATTACTAGTCTGCGTACTGGAATGTCCGAATTTATGGTCAGTTTAACTTCACTTTAAATCACTTGGATGCTTGCTCTTATCAACAGGGAACAATGAACTTTCAGCGTACACAGACTAACGGCATTGTCGACGTTTTGTAATGTTTTAATTGGCAGACGGTATTTTTACTAGTATTAAACAGCAAATATGGGGAAGTATTTGTTCAACCAAAAGTGGTTAAGTGATCACCCAAGATATAAACAATGGGTTTAAGAGTTCAAAGGTAATAAACACTCTGCTAATTGTTGTCTGTGTAACAAAATAATCGATCAGGGGAAAGATGGGCGAATACGCACTCAAATCGCATATACGTTTTATTTTTTGATTTTCCAGAAAAATAGGTGGGGGGCGTTTATTAGAGTGGGGGCGTTTATAAGGGAATATATGGTATGTGAGTATCTGTATGTTTTAAATTTTTAAGTATTTACTTAGCTGAGTTAATGTTGGTGAAAAGTTATCCCGATATTATAAAGTCATATAAAAAAAAGAAGGATAAAACCACAGTGGGCAGACTATCTCACAAGAGACATAGTTACTGCCAGACAGACAAAATTAGGCCACAAAAAAAATGATATTCAGGCTTATTAAGAACATCACAGAATCTCAACTGATTTATTTATTTTCAATGGAATTTATTGAATTCAATCCTAAACTGTAGGTTTGCATTTATTTGTGAAAATGATTTAAGAACAATATTTTTGAGAAAATATTAGTATCCCTTTATACAACATTAAATATCTAAATACAAAATCTCTAATACTGAAATGCAGCTTTTGGAATAAGCAACATCATTTTTAAGTCTAGTCATGAGTGCAAATTTATAAAACATATACAAACATTATACAGGGACAGGGTTATGGCACTCTAGCTACAGATACATATATGGTGCCAATGGAGAACATATCATCAACTACCTTTATAATGTTTAAAGAAGGTTAAGATAACCTTTACACAATTACTTTAAGCAGAGGAAATGCTAAATTTAAATATACAATTTGTTTCTACATTCTCAACAGTTCAAGCTTAATTAACAGTTCTCAACAGTTCATGCTCAAATGACAATTTTCAACAGTTCAAGCTTAGTTGACAATTCTCAACAGTTCATACTCAATTGACAATTCTCAACAGTTCAAAGCTATTTGATAATTCTCAACAGTTCATGCTCAATTAACAATTCTCAACAGTTCAAGCTGAATTGACAATTCTCAACAGTTCATGCTCAACTGACAATTCTCAACAGTTCAAGCTTAATTGACAATTCTCAACAATTCATGCTCAATTGACAATTCTCAACAGTTCAAGCTTAACTGACAATTCTCAACAGTTCATGCTAAATTGACAATTCTCAACAGTTCAAGTTTAATTGACAATTGTCAACAGTTCATGCTCAATTGACAATTCTCAACAGTTCAAAGTAAATTGATAATTCTCAACAGTTCAAGCTTAATTGATCATTTTAAACAGTTCAAGCTCAATTGACAATTCTCAACTATTCAAGCTTAGCAGTTCAAACATAATTGACAATTCTCAACAGTTTAAGCTAAATTGACACTTCTCAACAGTTCAAGCTTAATGAACAATTCTCAACAGTTCAAGCTTAATTAACAATTCTCAATAGTTCAAACTTGAGTGACAATTCTCCAAAGTTTAAGCTTAATTGACAATTCTCAACAGTTTAAGCTTAATTGACAATTCTCAACAGTTCAAGCTTAATTGACAATGCTCAACAGTTCATGCTCAACTGACTATTCTCAACAGTTGAAAGTAAATTGATAATTCTCAACAGTTCAAAGTTAATTGATAATTCTCAACAGTTCATGCTCAATTGACAATTCTCAACAGTTCAAGCTTAAGTGAAAATTCTCAACAGTTCATGCTCGATTGACAATTCTCAACAGTTCAAGCTTAATTGACAAATCTCAACAGTTCATGCTCAATTGACAATTCTCAACAGTTCAAGCTCAATTAACAATTTTCAACAGTTCAAGCTTAATTGACAATTCTCAACAGTTCATGCTCAATTGACAATTCTCAACAGTTCAAGCTCAATTGACAATTTTCAACAGTTCAAGCTTAATTGACAATTCTCAACAGTTCAAGCTTAATTAATAATTAACAAATTAACAAACTGAATCAGCACATTGTTATCTCATTAAAATACAGAAACACTGACATAATAATCACCTCATAGGGATACACATACACTAACATAACCATTCTACAGAAAAAATGAAAAACAATTATTTTATTGGAATACAGAAACACTGATATTAAAAGTATCCTATGGAAATACATAAATGCTGGTATAGCACTCTTTCTATACAAATACAGAATTACTAGTAAAACAATACAGACTTCAGCCCTGACTCCATTATATCTCACTCAAATACACCAGCACTGCATGATCCTGAATCTAGGAACAATGCTCCACACCGAGTTTATCTGACAATTTCTAAATCTAGCATTTGACTTAAATTGAATACAACATTATTTCATCAAAAAAAAAAATATATATATATGTAGATCACATTCAAAATAAAGGCTGTCTTATCGACAGAATAAAATAGGTGAATTCTAACAATTCAAGGGCCATAACTCAGACAATAATTATATGTTGTTAGAAAGAAGATTAATACATTTTTCATATTGTAGATTATATAAGAACAAGTTCTTGTGGTTAGGGAAATATTCAAAATCTAAGCAGAATCACTACCACTCCACATGTAACACGATAACTTTCTCACTTGACATTTTTTGACCGAGTTGGATTTGAGTTTTCAACTCTGACAAACTAAAATCCAAAAAACATTTACTCATTATTTCAAACATTTCCTAAATTTTAATTCACAGAAACAAATCAAACCCATAATTCATAGATATGTCAACAAATACTGTAGCAGATATTGGTTATAGCATGCTTTTCGATTATAGTATTCTATCACATATATAAACAATAATAACATATTTAAAATATCAAACCCAATATAGAGGTGTGTTCAATAATGTGAGCACCCGGAGAGATTCTGAGCACTCTGGTTCTGAATGCAGGCATCCACTCGAGTGCTTGCAAGCATGCTTGACTCTTCTTGATAGGTGATTTTGCCGTATTTGTATATTAAAGAACTCAGTTTTAATTAGAACTATAAACAGAGACAAATATTCTAAACATGTTCCAAAGAGAAAAGACAAGGTCCACGAAATTAGGCCTGAAAAATTAAAACTAGACGTAAATTTTTTTGCAAAATTTTAAGTTTTTTATATTAGTTATACTTAATGTGAAATGTGAATTTTGATTTTTTGCTTAATACAATATCATCAAAGTGTACATGTATGTAGGAAAAATGTACAATTTTCCTACATTTTAAGCCATTTTAGGTAAATATATCAGTTTAACAGTGAAGGCATTCTCGCCACCAGACAATATTTACACATATTATAGTGTACAAAACAAAGATCAGAAATAATATCTTTGGCAAGAATACCTTCATAATAAAAAAATTATCTAAATACAAAAAATACTGGTAGGACAAAATATGGGAGATAACCAGCATTTCCCTTAATCTTACTCTCTTTTATAGAAAGAAACTTAAAATTGAAGAGTAAAACATACATATCTCCAAAGAATAAAGTATATTTGATACAAATACACCAAGCTTTGCTGAACAATAAGTATTTAAAAGAAGTGCATTTTACAGGGCTGATATTTTGGTGAACCAGTTCCTTTATCAAATCAATTTCAGGGGGATATAAATAATTTTGATTCTTTACAAATTGCACTTAATGTTATTTTTCTTTGATTCATAAACTAACAAAATAATTCAAGTACGAGTAAATGAGTATTATCAGTCAGAGGTACTTGTCCAATGGACAATTTTGCGTGAGTATGTGGTGGGGGTAGGGGAGTTGGGAAAGGGGCAACGGGGGTGGGGGAAGGGTCAAGTGAGAAGGGGGTTCAGGGTCTTTGTACCAATACTATTCATTATTGAGAATTCATGCAGATACAGTTATTCATGTATACCAACATAAAGTTATTAAATACCAGAGAGGGCCATTCATCAAATTAATTGATAAAACATCACCGAATAATAATAGTCACTTGAATGCATTCGGATAAAATTGTACAGAGGCAAACACAATATTGGGTTAAAGGCCACAACACAAATTAACCATAAATGCTTTATAATGTTAACCAGTAAACCAAGATAAAAAACAATTAATATATTTATATGAAATGCAAGTAATTGATAAAAAATAATGCTAGGATCCACGTTTTCATACATAAACATTCACATACACATATACTTGTGTACCTTGCTAAGTCATCCATATATAGAAAACAAGACAAAGTCAATAAATTGAACAGGTCATCTCATCTCTATATACAGTAAAACCTGTATAAACGGTCACCTCTATTAAGCAGCCACTTGTCTTAAGCAGCCATATTTGCTATTTCCTTTTTCTATGCTTTTAAAGCAAATTAACCTGCATTAAGCAACAAACTGTCCTAAGAGGTCACTTTTGCTCCTTCCCTTCACTGGCTGCTTAAGAAAGGTTTGACCGTAAATACTTAGATAGACTCACCTATAATAACCAAGTAATCTCTATATAAGTTCTTACAGTAGATAAATTTGCCCATAAAAGTCAATTCATGTATTTTAAGATACCGAGAGTAAGTTATCAATAATAGCCAAAAACATCTCTATATAAGTAATAAGATAGACCCACCAATAATAACCAATTTACCTCTGTATAAGTACTTGGGGTAGATAGAATCACTCATAAAAAATCAATTCATGTCTGTATAAACACTTAAGAGTAAGTCATCCATAATAACCAAAGACATGTCTATATATATATAAGTCGGGCCCAATTAGATCAGTCGGTTACGCATCTGACTATCAATCCAGGGGTTATGAGTTCGAATCCCCCACTCGGCAACAGTCTCTGTGATGATTGATATACGACATTGTGTCTCATTATTATTCATCTCTCACCACTGATTCAAGTGGGGTGTGATCGAGTACTGGTTAGTCCCAGGAAACATTGGTTAGGTTAACTGATCGTCTGTTACCCTTCGATGGCATTAAAATGACATTTAATATTCAATCAATCAATCAATCAATCAATCAATCAATCAATATATATAAATATATATATATATATACACAGTTAAACCTGTACTGAAAGCGGTCACCTCTATTAAGCATTCACCTGTATTAAGCAACAATATTTTTTATTTCCCATTTCTATGCTTTCAGAGTAAATCAACCTGTATTAAGCAACAACTCATTCCCTTGACTGGTTGCTTAAGATAGGTTTTACTGTATACTGAAATAAAGTCATCCATAATAATCCCCCAAGTAATCTATTATAAAGTAATATGTATAAATATCAACTTGTACAACTAGACTACAATACCCAGTTTTGAGGTAAAGTAAGAGTCTAAGGAAGATGCAGACAACACCAACAGTTTGTAAGATAACTCCTTCTTAATCTTATTGTGTATTGCATGTGGACCAAGCACGCTTGTGGCCTACACATCTGGCAGAAATATCCATCCCAGAACCTGTGCCATGTCCTGGAATGCCCAGATGTAATTAAATGACACAGTCACTACTACGGGACAGTCAGATCTTGAGCTCTTTATTCGGGCTTATAATGGTCTCACGTTCGTGCTTGTGAGCACGGGCTCTCTTTTTTGTCTTCGTGGTGGAGAATGGTTGGAGACAGAAAATCTGAAATAAACAAGCAGATAAGTCAATACATCATGCTGATCTATCATTCCAGTGACAACAGTTTATTTTCATTTTAAACTTATTTATTTTACATCGATTGTGAAAAAAATTATTACAACTTAGACAAATCACTCTTTAAATGTTCCTGGGCAGAACCAGTACTAAGTGTAAGTGTTTTGTTCAAAAACATCACACATAGCAGTGATGAGGGACCAAACCCTTGACCCTCTGGTCCTGGGTCCAATACTCTACTACACCTTCACACAATCCACACAGTTTATTTTGTGATATAAATTATATGCTTGTCTTAAAGAAGATAAATTTTAAGAATCATTTAAATATTAAAACATAAATTATATAATTTCTAAATTCAAATCTTAGCAAAAATTGTACATTTATTTCACTGTATAGAAATAATCATTTTGTTCCTGAAGGGTAGGTAATTATTGTTTTAAACTATAGTGTGTCATAACATCATTCATTGATACAGCGTATCATCAAAGTCTCTATTACAACCTATCGCAACAGCCACTCGGAACTCAAGCATTAGGCACCTCTATAAAGTGTTTCAATCAAATATACAGCATATATAGAGTGTGAGTATCAGGATAGTATGGTCTAGTTCTTTCATGTGTTATTTTGTCATGCAATTGCCCTGACATACAGAAGTGCATGGTTAAATGCCATAAAAAAAAACAATGTAATTCAAATTGTATATTTTTCACAAATCCTCCATGCAAATTTATTATTCAAATTCAATTAGACACAGAAGAAACTAATGGTAATAGCCTAGAAGATGCTCGGATATATATGGGTAGATTTTAAGCTGAAACTAAGGTCTTCGTACAATTGATTGAGGCTACAAGGGTTCATTGGTAATTTATCAAAGCAGAGAGTATTATAACTGACACATCTTATATGAAAGAACTATTAAAATCATAAGTGCAACCAAATATTTCACTTTTAACGACATTTAAAGCCATTTTCACAACATTACAGGTTATATGACATCTAGTTTTACTGATGTTAAAAGACGTCACATGTCTTATATCTGATTGAGGCTCAAACCGACAACTTTAACAATGGCAGCGATCCTGAGACAGAGCTTGAGCCTAGTCGACCAAGGGGGATACTCTCCCCCACTTCCCTGTACAACTAAAATACAAACACACATCTTATATTTACTAGAACTTATCTTAAGATTTAGACTCAAAGTATAAAATAATCATCATTTTTGTTTATAAAACAAAAGTTTTATGTTCACTGTGAATCAACACATGTCATTTTAATCTAATTTTATTTATTTCATTGATTTAATGAAAAATTTAAATTAGTGAACATTTCAGTAAATGAATCATTACAATGAAGTGTGTCATCTGTAATATAAAACGTGTGGAGGAATGCCAATATGTAATTATTACAACCTTGTAAATTATCCAATATATTAAGTATATTGACTGAAATATACATAAATATGTTTGAAGTATAAACATACATACTGTATTGTGATAACTGTGTAAAGTATATTTACTGATTAATGAGTGTGTAAAATAAATTTGCTGCATAATATGTGTGTAAAGTATATTTACTGCATAATATGTGTGTAAAGTATATATACTGCCAATTATGTCAAGTATATTTACTGTATAATGAGTGTGTAAAGTAAATTAACTGCATACTATGTGTGTAAAGTATATTTACTGCATAATATGTGTGTAAGGCATATGTATTGTCTAATGAGTGTGTGAAGTATATTTACTGTATAATGATAGTGTAAAGTATATTCATCGTATTATAGGTTTATAAAGTATATTTACAGTATAATGAGTGTGTAAAACACATTTACAGCATAACATGTGTGTGAAGTATACTTACTGTATAATGAGTGTGTAAAGTATATTTACTGTATAATAAGTGTGTAAGCCAAATTTAATGCATAATATTCGTGTAAAGTAAATTTACTGCGTAATATGTGTGTAAAGTATATTTACTGTATAATGAGTGTGTAAAGTTTATTTACTGCATAATATGTGAGTAAAGTATATTTACTGTATAATGAGTGTGTAAAGTTTATTTACTGCATAATGAAAGTGCAAAGTATGTTTACTGCGTATATGTGTGTCAAGTATATTTAGTATGTAATATTGTGTGTAAAATATATTTACTGTATAATGAGTGTGCAATATATATTGACTGTATGATGAGAGAGCAAAGTATATTTACTGTATAATGAGTGTGTAAAGCATATTTACTGCATTATATGTGAGTAAAGTATATTTACTGTATAATGAGTGTGTAAAGTATATTTACTTCATAATGAGTGTGTAAGGCATGTTTACTGCATAATATTCGTGTAAAGTATATTTACTGCGTAATATGTGTGTAAATTATATCAACTGTATAATGAGTGTGTAAAGTATATTTACTGCATAATGAATTTGCAAAGTATGTTTACTGTGTGTAAAGTATATTTACTACGTAATATTGTGTGTAAAATATATTTATCGTATTATAGGTTTATAAAGTTTATTTACTGTATAATGAGTGTTTAAAGTATATTTACTGTATAATATGTGTGTAAAGTATATTTACTGCATAATGAGTGTGCAAAGCATATTCACTGCATAATGAATTTGCAAAGTATGTTTACTGTGTATATGTGTGTAAAGCATATTTACTACGTAATATTGTGTGTAACATATATTTATCGTATTATAGGTTTATAAAGTTTATTTACTGTATAATGAGTGTGTAAAGTATATTTACTGCATAATATGTGTGTAAAGTATATTTACTGTATAATGAGTGAGCAAAGTATACTAACTGTATACTATGAGTGTAAAGTATATTTACTGTATAATGAGTGTGCAAAGTATATTTACTGTATAATGAGTGTGCAAAGTATATTTACTGTATAATGAGTATGTAAAATATATTTACTGTATAATGAGTGTGCAAAGTATATTTACTGTATAATGAGTGTGTAAGGTATATTTACTGCATAATATTCGTGTAAAGTATTTTTACTGCATAATATGTGTGTAAAGTATATTTACTGCATAATATTCGTGTAAAGTATATTTACTGCATAATATGTGTGTAAAGTATATTAACTGTATAATGAGTGTGTAAGGCATATTTACTGCATAATATTCGTGTAAAGTATATTTACTGCGTAATATGTGTGTAAAGTATATTTACTGTATAATGAGTGTGTAAAGTATATTTACTGCATACTGAGTGTGTAAAGTATATTTACTGTATAATGAGTGTGTAAAGTATATTTACTGCATACTGAGTGTTCAAAGTATGTTTTCTGTGTAATATGTGTGTAAAGTATATTTACTGTATTATGAGTATGTAAAGTATATTTACTGTATAATGAGTATGTAAAGTATATTTACTGTATAATGATTATGTAAAGTATATTTACTGTATAATGAGTGTGTAAGGCATATTTACTGCATAATATTCGTGTAAAATATATTTACTGCATAATATGTGTGTAAAGTATATTTACTGTATAATGAGTGTGTAAGGCATATTTACTGCATAATATTCGTGTAAAGTATATTTACTGCGTAATATGTGTGTAAAGTATATTTACTGTATAATGAGTGTGTAAAGTATATTTACTGTATAATGAGTGTGTAAAGTATATTTACTGTATACTGAGTGTTCAAAGTATGTTTTCTGTGTAATATGTGTGTAAAGTATATTTACTGTATTATATGTATGTAAAGTATATTTACTGTATAATGAGTGTGCAAAGTATATTTACTGTATAATATGTGTGTAAAGTATATTTACTGTATAATGAGTGTGCAAAGTATATTAACTGTATAATGAGTGTGCAACATATATTTACTGTATAATGAGTGTGCAAAGTATATTTACTGTATAATATGTGTGTAAAGTATATTTACTGTATAATGAGTGTGCAAAGTATATTAACTGTATAATGAGTGTGCAACATATATTTACTGTATAATGAGTGTGCAACATATATTTACTGTATAATGAGTGTGCAAAGTATATTAACTGTATAATGAGTGTGCAACATATATTTACTGTATAATGAGTGTGCAACATATATTTACTGTATAATGAGTGTGCAAAGTATTTTTACTGTATAATGAGTGTGCATCATATATTTACTGTATAATAAGTGTGTAAAGTATATTTACTGTATAATGAGTGTGCAAAGTATATTTACTGTATAATATGTGTGTAAAGTATATTTAGTGTATACTGAGTGTGCAAAGTATATTTACTGGATAATGAGTGTGCAAAGTATATTAACTGTATAATGAGTGTGCAAAGTATATTTACTGCATAATATGTGTGTAAAGTATATTTAGTGTATACTGAGTGTGCAAAGTATATTTACTGTATAATGAGTGTGCAAAGTATATTTACTGCATAATATGTGTGTAAAGTATATTTAGTGTATACTGAGTGTGCAAAGTATATTTACTGTATAATGAGAGTGCAAAGTATATGTAATGTGTAATGAGTGTGTAAATATACTTGCTGAAAATGTTAAGTATATTTAGTGTATAAAATTACAAAGTAAAAACAGTGAACGTGTAATGTATATTTCAAGAGAGCATGACATATACGAGGGGGGAATCAGAAAGTTTGTAGACTTTTGCCATAACTTATTTATATCAATTATACAATGCACAATAGTGTTATTGTAATTGAAATAAATGTAAATGGGACATATTTTGAAAATTTCAGCATGATACGTCAACTATTAAGAAAATAATGCACTTTTCAATGCATAGCAGTTAAATATGTCAGGGCAAAATAATGACGTTGTATTCAACAAAAAAACGACGTCAATATTTTAAACAGGTGCTTTTGTATCAAATTTACTGAGTCACTCCATCTCAAAATACTTTCCTCCATGGTCTATACATTTTTGCCACCATTTACACCATTCAGTGAACATGTTAACAAAATCAAAAGATGGTATACTAGACACAAAATTCTGTAAAACATGCTTTGATTCATTTATATTTTCAAATTGACTTCCCATTTGCTCTTTTTTAATGACTGATTCCCAACCATCTCAAAAACGTTAATTTTGTGACATTTAAACACTAGAAACCTTGAAATATAGGATTCACTGTACATACTTTTGTTTCTCTCTTTGAGGAGGTGTATTACCTACCATGGAGCAGAACTTTACAGAACCGCAGTATTTTGCATGCTAATCCATTTTCAAGTGCCCTGACGTCATTTTGTTTCAAACAAAATTGCATACCATAACATCATAATACTGACGTCATTTTGAGATGCGCATAATTGGTGCCATTTTTTTTAAGGATGTAAACAAGCATACAATACAGCACACTTGATATTTTTTATTTAAAAATAAAATGCAACATTTGTTTGAATAATAAAGGTAGGAAAAAAGCAAAAACTGCTCTGACTACGTAAATCGACGTTTCCATAGTTACTAATAGAATATAATCTAATGATGAACAATTATCATTTTATTGCAAAATTACTACAAGTATATAGCGGCTCCCTGAGAATTAATAGAATACAATGATAAATAAAATGTTATGGAAAAATGCTACGAACATTCTGATCCTCCCTCTTATATACTGTATAATAAAACTATATTTACACTTTTATTACTGCACAAAGTATATTTACTATATACTGAGTTTGTAAAGGTTATTTACTGCATGCTCTGTTCGTAAATAATATTTATTGTTTAATGAGCTTGTAAAATATATATTTCTATAATGAGTGTTTAATGAGTGTGTAAAATATACATTTCTATAATGAGTGTTTAATGAGTGTGTAAAATATAAATTTCTATAATGAGTGTTTAATGAGTGTGTAAAATATATATTTCCATAATGAGTGTTTAATGAGTGTGTAAAATATATATTTCTATAATGAGCGTGTAAAAATATATATTACTATAACGGTTTGTAAAATATATATTTCTATAGAAAGTGTTTAATGAGAATGTAAAATATATATTTCTATAATGAGTATTTAAAATATATATATTTCTATAATGAGTGTGTAAAATATATATTTCTATAATAAGTGTTTAATGAGTGTGTAGGTTATATATTTCTATAATGAGTGTTTAATGAGTGTGTAAAATTTAAATTTCCATAATGAGTGTTAAATGAGTGTGTAAAATATATATTTCTATAATAAGTGTTTAATGAGTGTGTAAAATATATATTTCTATAATGAGTGTGTAAAATATATATTTCTATAATAAGTATTTAATGAGTGTGTAAAATATAAATTTCCATAATGAGTGTTAAATGAGTGTGTAAAATATATATTTCCATAATGTGTGTTAAATGAGTGTGTAAAATATATATTTCCATAATGAGTGTAAAATGAGCGTGTAAAATATATATTTCTATAATGAGTGTTTAATGAGTGTGTAAAATATATATTTCCATTATGAGTGTTTAATGAGTATGTAAAATATAAATTTCCATAATGAGTGTTAAATGAGCGTGTAAAATATATATTTCTATAATGAGTGTTTAATAAGTGTGTTAAATATATATTTCTATATTGAGTGTTTAATGAGCGTGTAAAATAAATATTTCTAAAATGAGTGTTTAATGAGCGTGTAAAATATATATTTCCATAATGAGTGTTAAATGAGCGTGTAAAATATATATTTCTATAATTAGTGTTTAATGAGTGTTCTATAATGAGTGTTTAATGAGCGTGTCAAAAATATTTATATTATGAGTGTTTAATGACCGTGTAAAATATATATTTCCATAATGAGTGTTAAATGAGCGTGTAAAATATATATTTCTATAATTAGTGTTTAATGAGTGTTCTATAATGAGTGTTTAATGAGCGTGTCAAATATATATTTATATTATGAGTGTTTATTGAGCGTGTAAAATATATATTTCCATAATGAGTGTTAAATGAGCGTGTAAAGTATATATTTCCATAATGAGTGTTAAGTGAGCATGTAAAGTATATATTTCTATAATGAGTGTTTAATGAGTGTTTAAAATATATATTTCTACAATGAGTGTTTAATAAGTGTGTAAAATATATATTTCTATAATGAGTTTTTAATGAGTGTGTAAAATATATTTTTCTATAATGACTGTTAAGTGAGTGTGAAAAGTATATATTTCTATAATGAGTATGTAAAGTATATATTTCCATAACGAGTGTTAAATGAGTGTGTTAAATATATATTTCTATAATGAGTGTTTAATGAGTGTGTTAAACATATATTTCTATAATGAGTGTTTAATGAGCGTGTAAAATATAAATTTCTATAATGAGTGTTTAAAATATATATTTCTATAATGAGTGTTTAATGAGTGTGTAAAATATATTTTTCTATAATGAATGTTTAGTGAGCATTTAAAGTATATATTTCTATAATGAGTGTTTAAAATATATATTTCTATAATGAGTGTTTAATGAGCATGTAAAATATATATTTCTATAATGAGTGTTTAATGAGTGTGTAAAATATATTTTTCTATAATGAATGTTTAGTGAGCATTTAAAGTATATATTTCTATATTGAGTGTATAAAATCTATATTTCTATAATGAGTGTTTAATGAGCATGTAAAATATATATTTCTATAATGAATGTGTAAAATATATTTTTCTATAATGAATGTTAAGTGAGCATTTAAAGTATATATTTCCATAATGAGTGTGTAAAATATATATTTCTATAATGAGTGTTAAATGAGTGTGTTAAATATATATTTCTATAATGAGTGTTTAATGAGTGTGTTAAATATATATTTCTATAATGAGTGTTTAATGAGTGTGTTAAATATATATTTCTATAATGAAAGTTTAATGAGCGTGTAAAATATATATTTCTATAATGAGTGTTTAAAATATATATTTCTATAATGAGTGATTAATGAGCATGTAAAATATATATTTCTATAATGAGTGTGTAAAATATATTTTTCTATAATGAATGTTTAGTGAACATTTAAAGTATATATTTCTATAATGAGTGTATAAAATATATATTTCTATAATGAGTGTTTAAAATATATATTTCTATAATGAGTGTTTAATGAGCATGCAAAATATATATTTCTACAATGAGTATTTAATGAGTGTGTAAAATATATTTTTGTATAATGAGTGTTAAGTGAGTGTGTTAAATATATATTTCTATAATGAGTGTTTCATGAGTGTGTAAAATATATATTTCTATAATGAGTGTTTCATGAGCGTGTAAAATATATATTTCCATAACGAGTGTTAAATGAACTTGTAAAATATATATTTCTATAATGAGTGTTTTATGAGTGTGTTAAATATGTTTTTATAATGAGTGTTTAATGAGTATGTAAAATATGTATTTCTATAATGAGTGTTTAATGAGTGTGTTAAATATATTTTTTATAATGAGTGTTTAATGAGTATGTAAAATATGTATTTCTATAATGAGTGTTTAATGAGTATGTAAAATATATATATTTCTATAATGAGTGTTTAATGAGTGTGTTAAATATATTTTTATAATGAGTGTTTAATGAGTATGTAAAATATGTATTTCCATAATGAGTGTTAAATGAGCATGTAAAACATATATTTCTATAATGTAATATAATGTAAAATATTTATTTCTGTAATGAGTTTTTAAAAAAGTGTGCAGGATATATTTTCTGTATAATGAATGTGTATAGAATGTTTTGTCCAATCAGTGCACGGAGAATATTTATTGCATTATGATTGAGTGTTTAGCTGCAAAGGAATGACACATCACCACAAAGTGTAAAGACAAGACACACATGACAGTAGACATTTTCATCAAAAGGGATTACAATTGTTGCTGTTACAATATAATGGAAACTACAGTTGATATATACAATAATACATCATTATTTTTGTATTATCCAACTGAATGTGTATGGGCAAGAACACTAAAATACAAATCACACTAAGCCTACTTAGAACAGAAAGATGCTGCTACAGGTCAGACACCATCCTTGTAATTTTGGTGGACTATCATGTTAAAACCTTACTGCTACTATTTCTTAGTTTTATAAAACTTAAAATTCATTTTAATAAAATATATCCAAGATTCTTTAAAAAAACACTTGAAGAGTGGGCATATATGTCCCTTTCTTCCCCTGTTTGCCCCTAGGGTAATTTAAATGTTAGCCTATCAATGCAAGGGTCAAGAGTTTGAATCCCTGTCCCTCCACAGCATCTGTGAGACATTGGGTCTCGTTGTCATTCATCTCACCATTGATTCAAGTTATCAGTTACTTGCAAAGATGGGGTGTGCTCGAGTACTGGTTAACCTTCAGCGATTCCAGGAAAGTGTTGTTAGGTTAACTCATCATCTGTTAACCCTTGATGGCATAAAAATTACGCTAATTATTCAAAAACAAACAAATAAATAAATAAAAACTGAATATGAAACAAGTTTTTTATGCGCAATATAACGATGTGTCGGCTTACTTTTCACTATGAGATGTGTCCCCCGCTATATAAGACAAAAGACAACAGACAAAGAAATATCTTGGAGTTACAGGCCATACTCCTAAGACGAATTGTACATTGATGTACAAGACCTGGCACCTGATGTTAGGTTGGCAGGATACATGTAAGTAACCTATAGTCCTCAGTCACTCTTATCAACTTGTCATATCTAAACATTATGAGTATTACTAATTGGTAGACAACATATGGTATTCTATACACTTTGTATATTCTGAAAAAGCATGGAGAAAAGAGTGCTACAAGTTAATATACCGGTATATATATGCCACCAAGATATTGGTAACAAAGCTGCAAAGCTACTGGCAAATAAAGCTGCTAAGTTAATGGTAAAAAAGCTGCCAAGCAAGTAAAAATAAAAGCTGTAATACTATGATAAATAAAACTACCAATTTATGGCAAATAAAACTTCCAATTTATGGCAAATAAAGCTGCCAATTTATGGCAAATAAAACTGCCAATCGATAAGCTATCAAAAGTCATGCTCAGACAGATATAGACAGAGTACACACGAATCTTCCAGATGATTTAAATCAATAATTTATTTGAACTTGTCAAATAGATTTAATTAATCCAATCACATGGTGTGTGACAGTGTCGTTACCTTGACTATGATCATGTACTGTTAGCATGGAAGTATGTGGAGAGACTGGATGCAAACATGAGACATTCAAATGTTCTTCTAACAACTTGAAGCTTGTAAATATTTAACATTCTTATGTATACAGGTGTAAGCCCACCAATGATTTTTGTTCTTTATTCTGTAGTAAATAATAAAAGTTTGAAATTTGTCATTCATAGAGAGACCCAAATGATTACATTCTACTGTTTGTCAACCTCTGCACTACCAAATACGATGAGAAAAGAAGGGTTCATGTGTCATAATTTATAAGATATTTGTTTCTGCTCAGTGTGTTCACTGTTGACAGAGTGAATGTTGACCTATGAAATCATGACATTTGTATCCATGCCCCAATTTCCAAGCAACAATTTTTCTTTCTAAATTCACAATTCAAATGTGATAATGTTTTCAAAATGATCAAGATACATCAATAATTCCATTCAAATAAAAAAATGAGCATTAAAATATAGATATTGCATTTTTAAAGATGAGGAAACAAGAATGATTTATAACCGCCATTATGCACCTACCCAACGGTAGCACTTCCTTTTCCAATGGTGGTACTATGCCTATACAGTTAATTATTATTTTTATTTTATTTAATTAAAAAAATACTGATAACACTTTCAAAACACTAAGTTTATTATTTTTCTGTTTATAAGAAAAACTGTCAAAATTTCTCAAATAAAACAAAGAGGTAAGCTTAAACATATTGAGCAATAACTATTTTATAGTATCTTTGATCCAAACCATATTAAAAGGGACAAACAGTAACGTTGAAATAGATTTATGCATTTTTTTCAGAACAAATTGATTTTAACGTACAACATTGTATAACCGCATCTCAAAATATTTACATTTATACTGCAATCAGCCTAAATTTACTGTAAAGATAATCTGCATTCCTTTTAATAAGAGTAAATAAGGACCAGTTTGCATTTCATTGGTTGCACGTTTTTGTTTTGCTGGTAAGACGTCACGTTTTCGTTAGGTTCATGTGACATTTGCCGTAAGATGCAACACAAATGTGTGCACTTATTCAGTATATTGACAAAGTCGCCATTACATTCATGACAATGGCTTTGATGTTTAATGCGTAAAGTTTGCTTTTTAAATATAAAATGCATCAAAAACCTTATAGTTTTATCTAAAATAGTTGGGTGATGGAAAACGTAAGACAAATTTAATGTTGCTGAGAATCCCTTCAGGCTTCACAAACATTAAACTGGCCTAATGTTTTTCATCACCCGATGAAAACTAAAAATTGCCTTTTAATCCTTAAGTATTACCATCAGAAATCTCCTATCAAAGAAATTATTAGTTTAGTGGTGTCAGGTCACGCTAGTTTGGAAATGATCTTAATGCACATGAACGTACAACTGTATCTCAAAGTATTACTACCAGAAACCTGGTATCAAAATAATGATTAATTTGGTGGTGTCATGTCATGCTGGTTTGGAAATATGAGAAAAAAAACAAACATGCAAATTGGTATTTTCTATCATGTCAATAAACAATAATTGAATTTAAATAAATATAACACTTTTTGTCACAAATGATATCAAATCTATGAACAAAGATGCTTTAAAGCATTTATCAGAGTAAATTTATTAAAATCAAAACAAAATTTAATATTCAGGGTATTTAAATTTCATATTTGCATCATGTGAATGTCACATAATACTTTTCAACAATTTATCATAATTGCTATGTGTCACCTTAAAGGCAGTTAATCAAGAAAAAATATTAATAAAGTCATAAAAAATAAAATCATTTTTAAAATAGATAAAAAACATCTCATTACCATTAATTGATAAAATTAAAATGTCAAAATTCACCAAAACGCGACTAAATCAATATTCTAATTAACATGGTAAACTTGAAACGAAATCCCCATCCTAAAAATGGTTACCACATAAGTACTGCTTGATGACCTTTACATTGTCACTCAGATTTTTTTGAAAACAAAACAATTCTTATTCGTCATAAACCTGTAGAATGGATCAAATCTAAATGAAATCATGTGACGCATTTAATATGTTGCGAATTTAGGCGGGAAATCTATTTTAGTCTAACCTAGGCATGTAGCCCAAGTTAGGCGATCTCTTTTCAATATATTATGTCGACATGTTTAAATATATATCCTTTTGGCAATATAGAGTTAGTCAGTATATATATTAAAGTATGATATATTGGAAAAAATATTTATAGGTAATTTTAAAATTTTGAAAAATCCTGATAAATTTTCTTTAAAATCAAACTCTATATAATGATCTTCAAGTACTGCCCTGTCAGTTCATACCATTTATAAATTAACATTTCTATTATATATTAACATTATTATTATTATCATTATTATTATTATTATTATTATTATTATCATTATTATTATTATTATTATAACATTACTTATACATGTATGGAAGAAAACTTTCTCATCATTACTATATCATTGCAATTCAGACACTGTCATAAAAAAAACCCCACAAATACATGGATGCATTCAGTCTCCTACAATATTTCTTCAAACAAACACACTGACCAGTAGCATTCTTTTATGTATCGTCACATAATACACACAGATAATTATATGTAATTGTCCAACACATAACTCTTATAGTTAACTCCTGACTTGCTGCATAAGTTCATTACACCATTAGTAAACGATCTAGACTCGGACCGTTAACTCACGGTCAGATAAGGGACTACATTTTGGATCTCAGTCATTTTCTTAAATTAACACCCCTACTCAATGCTCATGAAAACAAGAAATGCATCTGTCAACACAGATGCACCCATTATTGATAATAACCAATTTTCGACCATAAATTAAGTAAAAAAGGGCCATAACTCCTGTAAAATTTCACTGACATTGACAATAATTGAACCTGACCTGTATTGTCTAATTACACAGATACACACAACATATTATTTAATTACATAGACCCCTTCAGAAATTTATTGAAAACTTTTTTTTTAACCTTCTATGCACGAATAGACGGATGTACGGACAGACGGGGGTAACACTTAATGTCCTGTCACCATTCTTTGAATAGCGTGGGCATAAAAAAAAAACACGAACAGCAAAATCTATTACAGTAATTCAGCAATTAAAGAATTAAGACTATAAAATGTGTGCGTATGATAAGAATGCTGCTGGTCAGACACATGCAGGTCTATATAAACAACCGTGGTTGGGATATACCAGATTTGACAGCATGCATGGCCAGTCACGTTCTCTTACTTTTGTCATTCCCATTAGGTAAGGGAGTGGAACTTTTAGAGAGATTACAGGGCATTAGGCAGAACACCTGGCCAAGAAGGAAAAATAGAAAATAATGTATGTTAATAATAAAGAGATAAAAATATCAAAATTGTATATCAAGCAGAACAAGATGGGTGCATGAAATCAATCGTCACGGGACAGAGTGCAACAAAATTGTTTTTTTAGTTGATGCTGAAATTTGAATCATTTAAAATGATTTTAAAAAAAGTCACACTATCCATTCCAATTGATTTCATACACTACATGAAATTTCCTAGTTGCAAAGGGCACAATTCAATAACTTTATCTTAATACTATGTGCAACCTTGTTTGTACAGACACAGAAGTGTCGTCACCACCCCTAGCCTTTTAATTGTATGCGAATTGGAGTTTGTAGACCTGTTGTATGTATCATAGAAGAGATTTCCCCTGTTGATTGTACATAGACCTGGGCCTAAATTCATCAATAATTTGAGTCTGATAATCTGACTCGGGCTCAAAATTTTACAATGATGAAAAATCTGTGAAGATTCAATTATGGGTAAAAAATGTGATGATGTGATAATTATAATCTGTTAGTTGTCATTAAAACTGCTTGTTTCAGCAATTTGCTATTTAATATAATGTTATTTGAATATTAATTTTTTTGAAATTTTGAGTCCGAATCTAAATCTCAGATTCAAAATATTGATGAATTTAGGTCCTAGTTTTTAACAGTAATTTCCCTTTGCTGATTGTATGTGAGTTGGAAGGTACTAATCAGTATCATAGGAGTTTGTACTGACACCTTGGTTGTATTGTGACAGATTTGATTGTATAAGAAATTTAGTTTGTACAGACACAATGCTTGTATCAGAGCAGAGATTTCACACTACTGATTATATGAGAACCTGACGAGAATCTGTGCTGAAATCTTGCTTGTATCTTTGGAGAGATGTCTCCCTGCTATTTGTATGTGAAGCAGAATCTGTACTGAAACCTTGCTTGTATCTTTGGAGAGATGTCTCCCTGCTGATTGTATGTGAAGCAGAATCTGTACTGAAACCTTGCTTGTATGTTTGGAGAGATGTACCCCTGCTGATTGTATGTGAATCAGAATCTGTACTGAAACCTTGCTTGTATGTTTGGAGAGATGTCCCCCTGCTGATTGTATGTGAATCAGAATCTGTACTGAAACCTTGCTTGTATGTTTGGAGAGATGTCCCCCTTCTGAATGTATGTGAATCAGAATCTGTACTGAAACCTTGCTTGTATGTTTGGAGAGATGTCCCCCTGCTGATTGTATGTGAATCAGAATCTGTACTGAAACCTTGCTTGTATGTTTGGAGAGATGTCCCCCCTGCTGATTGTATGTGAATCAGAATCTGTACTGAAACCTTGCTTGTATGTTTGGAGAGATGTCCCCCTGCTGATTGTATGTGAATCAGAATCTGTACTGAAACCTTGCTTGTATGTTTGGAGAGATGTCCCCCTGCTGATTGTATGTGAATCAGAATCTGTACTGAAACCTTGCTTGTATATTTGGAGAGATGTCTCCCTGCTATTTGTATGTGAATCAGAATCTGTACTAATATCTTGCTTGTATCTTTGACGAGATGTCTCTCTGCTGATTGTATGTGAATCAGAATCTGTACTGAAACCTTGCTTGTATCATGGGAGAGATGTCTCCCGCTGATTGTATGTGAATCAGAATCTGTACTGAAACCTTGCTAGATATTTGGAGAGATGTCTCCCTGCTGTTTGTATGTGAATCATCTGACATTTTGCTTGTATCATATGAGAGACACAGATACTTAAGCCTGTACAGACATTTTTTATAACCTCTGCTAGTTATGAAATCCCTCTGTATAAGTAGATACCATGTATTATAGGAAAGTACTATAATTGTATTTCATATTTTATTAATTCATTTCCCTCACAATATTGTAAAATTAAACAAAATTCACTTCATTATGACATAGATATATACATTATTGGGCAAAGTAATGATGTAAATATGAGGATAAAAGAAACATGCATCTACTACAGTCTACAATTATCATCAGTGAAGAAATGAAGTAAATTGTGCTGAAACATGGAAAAATGTGATAGGATACATCAGATGACAAATGATCAATGATTACCAATGAAGTAATATACTAAGAAAAAATGTAAAATTTCTTTATAATCACATACTTGCCATACTAAGTTAGGTGGATATTGACTTCTTTTTTTTTTGTACTTTCAGTTAATGGTAGGTACATGCACAAATTATAAGGACAATTTTGATTTATACAATTGGTTGTTTATAGGTTATGCTGGAAAGTAATGGGACAACTGTCATGACTTTTAAATGGTAAACAAGAATACATAAAACCTTCGCTAGATAAAGAACAAAGTGTTTTCATGAACAGAAAAAAGGACTAAGGTACCATTCAGTACATTTTATGTACATTTACCTTAGTAATGTCATCCACGCTAGAGTGAGGCTTCAGTTTCACCAACATTTTAGTTAGATACTTGAAAATTAACTAAGTTTTGACTGGTTATTTATCTATTATATACCCAATATCAATGAAACAATATGCAGTTTTACTGGAACCAGTCTAAAATCATGATCATCTAGCTGCTTTTCTTAGATTAATTTTTTTTTGGTTATTTAAGTATATGTTGGTGAAACAAAAGCCTGGTCAATTTAATGTTTTAAAATATTTTTTATTTTACATTGAGTGTGAAATAAGTTCTTACAACTTAGTCATATCAAGTTTGAAGTCTTTCCAGGCAGGACTGGTGTCAAGCAAGTATAAAATGTCTTGCTCAAGGACACTACACATAGCTTTGGTGGAGGATCGAACCCATGACCCTCCGATCCTCTAACACTGATTAGACCACATGCTCCGCTCATATGGACATTTAAAACATTCAGTATTTTGCAAACAAAATGATTTCCATAAAAAAAATCTGACAGTCATCCTGCTACTTTCTGGGCACCCCTTATATACTGCACACCTAGTCATCCTTTTTATATCGCACACCTAGGCATCCCTTTTATAGCACACTTAGGCACCCCTTTTATATCACACACCTAGGCACCCCTTTTATATTGCAAACCTAGGAACCCCTTTTATTTCACACACTTAGACACCCCCTTTAATATCACACACCTAGGCACCCCTTTTATATCACACACATCTAGGCACCCCTTTTATATTGCACACCTAGGCACCCCTTTTATTTCACACACCTAGACACCCCTTTTATATCACACACACACACCTAGGCACCCCTTTTATATCACACACACACACACCTAGGCAACCCTTTTATATTGCATACCTAGGCGGCCCTTTTATATCACACACCTAGACACCCCCATTTATATTGCACACCTAGGCACCCCTTTTATATCACACACACCTAGGCACCCCTTTTATAACACACACCTAGGCATCCCTTTTATATCACACACCTAGGCACCCCATTTATATTGCACATCTAACTTTAAGACAGCTAATTGTTATTCAGTTTAGGCGCTGATATTTGCCACAATAAAATTTGTTGTGATTCCAAGTTTCAGTATATGGATATGTGGTATATATGAACCTGTATGTAAAGATTTATGGCTCAATGCAACACTGCTCTTTTTCAGTATTGTTTATATGTAGATAGAACAGTGTTGTGCTGAACCTTCAAGATGAAAAAAAAAGTGAACTTTGCATCAAGTGCGGTCCATACTAGATATATACCTCAATATACCTTCAACAAACCATGTACACATTTTACAACAAATAAGTTGCCAAGGTTTGAAAATAATTTAAACATGTTTATAATGACTATCCATTGGACAAACTTCTGAGTAATAAATACAACACAATCAAAATTGTTTTTTCTAACCAATGAAAATTTACATTTTTTTATGTCATGGCTATTAGAGACATATAAATTTGAGACATTCTAATTTGATTTAAATTCTACCATGTTACATCTTTTGCTAAATTAGAAACATTTTAAGTCGATTTTAAAGTATACCATTATTCCATATTATATCATATAACATTATGTCCTTGTTAAAATAGAAACATTTTAAGTTGATTTAGTTTCTACCATATAATGTTCTTGCTAAATTAGAAACATTCTAAATTGACTTTAATTCTAACATATTTAGAAACATGCCAAGTTGAATTAAATTCTTTTTGTTACAAATTAGATCATTTCTCGTCTATGTAAAACGTGAACATAAAAACGGAACTGCTGTGGGCGTTCTATATGTCCCAGACTTAATGCTTATTGTGGAAAAGTAGCCCTTAAAATTTTACTACTTAGTTGATTTTAATTTTTCTAACAAATCTATGTATTTTATTTCAATTACAAGATTCTTCCTCAGTTTAAAACAACTGCAATTAGACAAGAATATTTGTAGACAAAATGTCCCAGAACAAAGAGTGATAAAGCTTACCATACCAAATAAACACCAGCTTACCGCTGCCAAATTAACACCATGATTAGTAGCGCGGTAATCACAGCCTCGGGGCCGTGTTGGCAGTGACGGAGCCAATGACACAAACACAAGCCCTTGCAGCGATTGACTGTCCATGTGGAGAATGGATATATACCTGATCAGTTGGCAGCAGCTTGAAGTATTCAGGAGGATTGGTGATCACGTAGCGTTTAGAAGATGGACTCTTCTCTGATGAGCTGGTATCCCTGAACCTGTACAGTCCAATACACAGTATACCCTGGTTTCTCAAGGCATCAACAAACAGGTTACCGTATGTACCACCATCCTGTATAATAGAGAAATAACCACTATAATACATGTTATAACAAATACACATACCATAACTATATTATGAGGTGTGTTAACCCTTTACTTCATATAGGCGCCATTAGACACCTCTAATATAGACGCCTTTGGACACCTCTTATATAGAAGGCTTTTGAATTATTGGGTGAATTATGTTTATATTAACTGACAGTGTGGAAAACAGTGCAGAAAGTGTTCAGATTGCTCGTTACGAGCAATCTGAACTCTTCCAGCACTGTTTTCAAAGGCCTTCTGTAATTGGTGTGGGAAAACGCGTATCTATGGAGTAAAGGGTTAAAAAGAATATGTGGATTATTTCAATAATCCAAACTTGCAGGTTAATTTCGATAAAATTGCATAAACACCTATCAGAACAGAAACTGTTGATGCATTTATCTGCATAGGCATAATATGATTTTGATCAATGATGACAACTGTGAACACATTCGAAGCTGCCAGGTAACATGCATCCAAAACAGTAAAAAAAAAAATACTTGGAAAAGATTGTTCATGTTTTTACAAGATTGCGAGGCCAAAATGATGCCAAATTTCACCTGCTGATAATGTGCATTATGGACAATAGACATGTCATCACAATTACAACTCACTCATTAAAGGGCTTTATTCATCACAAGGAAAAACAAAAATTGCATGAGAACGTGTGTTGTCTGATTTAACCCTTAACTCCATAGATACGCGTTTTCTCACACCAATCACAGAAGGCCTTTGAAAACAGTGAAGGATGAACACTTCCTGCACTGTTTTCCACTCTGTCAGTTAATATAAACATAATTCACCAAATAATTCAAAAGCTTTCTATATTAGGTGTCCAAAGGCGTCTATATTAGAGTTGTCCAAAGGCGTCTATATGAAGTAAAGGGTTAATGAAAAATAAAAAATTTCCCTATCATCATCTTTGTCTTTATTTTGTTAAAGTCAATTTTGTAAACATGACTGGAAAGTTTTTATTTGGAAAATCCTTTTGAAGCTTTTGAAAGTATAGGCAACAACAGTGTGAAGCAGTCAATATATGCAAATAACTAATAAAAATATCATATATCGATTCCATCCATGAAAAGTTCAACCAAATTTCCAAGCTTATCATATCCACAAAGTAAACATCATTTTAAAATATGGTAATAACTTTATAACAAATTTGACAATAGTTGTTTGTAGTTGTTGAGCAGGTTTTTAACAGTCAAAACTCTTGTACAGGCAACAACATAAACTCACACTATGAATACGGCACCATATTTATAATTTTACATTCTTTGAAAAAAAATCACTGAAAATATTTTGTATTTTTAATAAAACTTGTAGGAAATGAATAAAAATTCTATGCTGGTAAATAAAACAAAAAATATAAAAAATCTTTTTTTTTAAATTTGACCTTGACATGTTACCTTTAAAGTAATACTAATCCACCCCTTCAGGTCAAGAAACCTATATCAACAAAATTTCATCAATATATTCAATAGGAATCTCAGTTATTGAACAAAAAAATCATTTTTCAGATTTCAAGGTGACTTACTCAAAAGCAACAATGAGTAGAAGCCTTTCCACAACATGATATTATATAAGTAAATATCATATATAAGTATATATCATATACAAGTAAATATCATATATAAGTATATATCATATACAAGTATATATCTAAATATCATATATAAGTAAATATCATATATAAGTATATATCATATATAAGTATATATCATATATAAGTATATATCATATACAAGTAAATATCATATATAAGTATATATCATTTATAAGTATATATCTAAATATCATATACAAGTAAATATCATATATAAGTATATAACATATATAAATATATATCATATATAAGTAAATATCATATATATGTATATATCATATATAAGTAAATATCATATATAAGTATATATCATATATAAGTAAAAATCATATATAAGTAAAAATCATATATAAGTATATATCATATATAAGTAAATATCATATATAATATCATTTATAAGTATATATCTAAATATCATATATAAGTAAATATCATATATAAGTAAATATCATATATAAGAAAATATCATATATAAAACAACAGGCCCATGGGCCTTAGTGGTCACCTGATTATCCTTGATGACATAAAGTTATATGAATCTGTGACCCACCCTGAGACCTCATGGGTGTGGAGACCATGAACTCCACATAGGTATAAACCGTCATGTCAGCAACAACAAATCACACCAAAAATCATTCACATAATGGTTTTTATCATTTTCTTTTATAATGATTTAGAAGTACAATGTAGTCCCAATGCATAGTAAAAGACCTTGAAATTCACAATTTTGATTCACCCTAAGGTACCAAAGCTGCATACAACATTTCATTACGAATGAGCTTATAGTATTTGAGAAGAAGTTGAAAATGTCAGTTAGATGACGACAAAAAAGGCGATTGCAAAAGGCCCCTTGAGACAAAGTCTCAGGTGCTTACAAACATTTTTTTATAAATAAGAATTAAAAGTGCAGTTTATATATACCCCATATTGAGCAAGTATTCCATCAAAGAGTGATATTTGTGCCACCCTGCACCTGTCCCTGTTGGAGAGAACTGCTGCAGTACAGTATCCCCCTCTCATGCCAGCCCCTTCAGCGAGAATCTGTTCCAACTCGGGCGTAGCCCCGCCCGTAATCAACGTACGTATCAATGTTAGTGCATTGTCATTAAAGTAGCTCTGAAACAAATAAAAAGTTAAGAGATTAAAGACATGATATTTATTAGTTAGCATCTAGATACTAAAATAATTTTGTTTTCTCCTGATCAATTTACAGATGGGCATGAAATTATAGTGGGCGCATGTATTTGTGTATGTTTGTGAGTGCTGGCTGCATGTGTGTGTGTGTGTGCATGCATGTGTAAATTTGTTTAGATATTGCTTTTTTTTTGTTATATCTCTTTTTTAATGATTAATGTATGTGTGCCTGTATAACAGTTTTTGCATTTGGTATTTTACATTTTAAATTGTTTGCATATTTAATACATGTATTTGCATTGTAAATAATAGAGGGCCTCATGGAAGATTAGTTTGTAACTAAACATGTTACCCTTTGTAAATAAAGACCATAATTATCATTATTATTATTATTATCATTATCATTATCTTTATCATTATCTTTATCATTATCGTTATCGTTATCGTTATCATTATCGTTATCATTCTCATGTCAAATGGACTAATGGGTTAATCCCATCTCAATATTTCTATAATAACCAGTCTCGGTAAGCTTCATGTTACATGTATTCCAACACATTTCCTATTTACCAAGAAAAACTAATGTTGTTCTTGTTTAAGGACTCTTTAAGTGTTATTGTTTAAATGAGAATGCCAAATGAAGTTTGATGCAATGCTGTAGTAACAGACACTGATACTGAGAATAAATACAGACTGCCAGGAGTCAACAGAGCTCACAGGCTTCTGCAAAGTCAATATTTTTTTAACTATTTTTTTTTTACATTGATTGTGAAGCAAGTCTACAACTTAGACAAATCAGGTTTGAAGACTTCCTGGGAAAAACGAGTACTTAGCACATAAAGTGTCTTGCTCTAAGACACCACACATAGCCATGACGGAGGATCGAAACCATGACCCCCTCGATCTTGAATCCGGTGCTCTACCACTGTGCTCTACATTTAATTTCTGCTAAGTCAGTTATTACATCTGCACAAATACACATTTTTTAACACATATTTTACAAATTTACTCAGCATTTTTGTGTTTCATACCAACATAAGATATTGTTGCTGCTTTAGTAAAAGGTTTAGTGTAACGAGTTACTTTTACTTACATAATATAGTACAACTTGCATATCTAGTAACAACTTACTGTACTCATGAGCGAGTCCAGAACACTGACAGCAAATGCTGTACCACAAGCAAATGGCTGGGTCATGTATAATTCTGTGTCTGGATCATCTTCATCATCCTGATCCAAAAACTGCACATTGGAATCATTGGCTGAAATGACGCACATAAAAAGTATAATATATGATCATACATGAATGCATATTTATTATTGAATTTATTCAACAAGTTAGCAAAAATATATCATATGATCATAATGCCAAGCATTTACATAATTAATGCCAACAAGTCTAATAAATTAAATAATAAATGAACATGAATGTAAGATTCTTTTTATCACATAACTCAGACAAACGGTACAGTTTCCGTTAGGAACAAAATTAAATCTGGCATATTGGTTTCCAACAGTCATGGTTTGATTTAATGTCGCAAATCAACATCATTTACAAATCTGTGCAAGTCAGAAAGTAGTTCAATATTTTACAGACAAATTCAAGTTCTATGAAAAACACAAACTGATGAACTGGAAGATATTTTTTACTAAGTGATTATAAAAAATGTCACGGATTTATTACACTCCCACACCATAAATTAACTGATAAATTCAAGATATCTTGGTAATTTAGCGTTAGGAATATAATAAAAACAAGTCACACTAAATGCTAAAAATGAAGTCATTAATATGGTTATGGTTTAGGTTGAGCAAGTAAATCCATGCCATTCATCTTGTTGGCCACTACAACCTTGTTTCAACAATGATTTCAACCAAGTGGAAAGCAAGAACTTCTTCACACCAAGTTCTGTACAAATATGCTAGAAAACTAGAACTGTGTCCATAGGACACAACTGCCCCCACTATATGTTAGTAAATTTTACAAAAATTTAGTTGAAGAGAGGCAATAACTCCTGTCAGTTTTACTGACATTGAAAAATATCAAACAGATACACAACAAATATTAATTGAATTTGTGGAACCGTTCAAAAGTTATTCAAAGAAAACCAATTTGATGGTCGTACAGATGGACAGACAGGGGTAACACTTTATGCCATAAGAAAATTAGTAGTAAAAAAAACTCAAATTTAAAGGGATTATATTGGCAAGTTACACATAAAAACTGCAAATGGAGACTTTCTCTATAGCTTATATACATAAAACTGTACCAGTATATCGATTCAATGCCATAATTGACCTAAGAGTTACTGTGGAATCATTAATTTTTCGTGGGATACTAATTTTCGTGGATTTGGTAGGGAGCCTTGACAGCGAAATCAAATACCCATGAACCTAGTTTACGCTATGTAATGCTTTCAATACAAATTACCTCTGTTTTCATATGCCTATGTGCATTGCATTGTGGTAAATAATCCATCTTATTTATTATTTAAATCATTTCTTTCCTCATATTGCATCAATATTTACATTGATGATTTTGTATACTCGTATCATTTTTAAATTTACGTCATTCCGCTCATAAACATGTATATGTGTGTAGGGTAATGTGTTATAATTTGCGTGTGTTTTTCAATCAAATGTCAGAGGTGCTAAAAAAAGACCGTTTACTTGTAGCAAAATGTTATCGAGTACAAACAGTTTGAAACAATGTGACATATTTTTACGCTAAGAACAGGCTATGGTTACAAACATTGTAAAAAAGTGTAAAACATATGAAAGGACAGTTTGATTGTATGCATACAGAGAAAACTAAAAGTTTTAAATAGCACATTTGTGCGCGACATAATTAATTCACACCTTTTAAATAATTAGTACTCAGCGCTAAGGACAAGGTAAATATTTATATTAAAAATAAATATGTAAGTTTCAATACATATCTTTGTATTTGTAATGTTTATTTATGACACCATATCGAGAGTTAAATGCCCTTTAATAATTAGGCCATTATAAATTACTTGCTAGATTATTATCCAAATTTTTTTTAAAATGGGGGAGGTGGGGGGAGGATTTTTTTTTTTTTTACGTAAATAAAAAGGGTCGGGGTAGCATGAAAATTAGGCAGCTAACAGGGATGATAATCCAGCAATGAATTTATAATGGCCTTATGTAATAAATTGTTTACCTAACTCTGTAATAAGCGGAACATTGGAGCCACAGGCTGATCCTCGTCTGGATGTTTTTGACGGACTGGCCACTTGCATAAAGCCAGGGGGTAAAAAATCTACAATAAAATGACAACCAATGCAATTTTCAAATCTTATATGGTTTATTCGTGTTATAAAGAAAAAAATAAACAAGACGCCATCTTAGGCATGAATATAACATGTAGTGTATTTCACCTATGACAACAATTTATACAAGTTAAGAAATAATGACCCATAATAATCATGACATACATTGTTGTATGGTTTATTATCAGGTTGTGATTTGCTTCCAAATTTTTCACATATAGATTAGGTAATCTCCATGCTGAGGAATTCTCAAATATGTTTTTCAACAAGAAAATCAAGAAATGCAAATAACCCAGAATAACAGAAAACTGTGTTTTGTTCCCTTTGGTTTGATTTTAGAAAGAAATATTTGACCTTACCCATAGCATTTCCTGGATTATTTGGCGAGGAGGACTGTATGAGGCCCACACTATCATCAAATGTCATTGCTTTGATGTTGAGAGAGCATAATATTGCCTCTTTGTCCACGAGATGGGGATCATCAAGGTTCTTGTCCTTGGCCGAGAGTATTACACACATATCACACAGGTTGATGTTCACCGCACGCAGGTTCGCACGGTTTAATGGAGAACCCTGGAATTCAATTTTTTATATATGCATGTAGTTATTCAAGATGGATAGAAAACACAAACCTTATTTATATATATACAGTTAAATCTGTGTTAATGGTTATCTCAATTAAGGAACCATTTGTCTTCATTTTTTATTTACCATTTTTATAGTTTTAGTTTAAATTAATCTGTACTAAGCAGGCACCTGCCTTAAAAGGGTCAGTTTTGCTCTTTTCCTTGAGTGCCTGCTTTGACAGATTTAACAACTACCGGTAACAATGGATTTACTATTACTATTTTGACAATATATATAGAAAAGCTAGCCAACCAATGATTATAAAGATAATGCCCTTAACAGACTAAAAACTGTATAGTTTCATCACTTCAAGAGTAAAACTCTGATTTTTAGTTATTGCCCCAAATAGGCGGAAGGAAAACACTAAATAGATATCACTCCATCAGCATGGGTTTATAAATAATACAGTAAAACCTGTCTTAAGCAACCAGTCAAGGGAAGTGCAAAAGTAACCTTTTAAGACATGTTGTCACTAAATACAGGTTAATACAATCTGAAAGCATAGAATTGGGAAATAGCAAATTTCGTTGCTTAAGGCAAGTGGCTGCTTAATAAAGGTGACCGCTTCCGCAGGTTTGACTGTAAATACAAATCAAATGTCTCCAAATACTTTATAAACTTTATAATATACAGACTATATCAATACAAGTATCCTCAAATTACTGTAAAATAGACTTTAATTTCATATTGACAATGTACACCATAATGAAGATGCATTCTATACATAATGATTAGTAAGTTGTACAGTGTTAAGAGTTGCTTTCAACAAATTTTCAGTTATATATATCGTGATGGTGTCCACTTGAGACAGTATTCTGAGTGCTGCCACACTGGTGTATCATGCAGCAGACACATGGTATGATACTCCACCCAGTCATATTATACTGACACTGGGCTGACCAGACCTAAAACTATTCTCTAAATGCTGAGCGCCAAGTGAGGTAGCTTCTAGTACAATTTTTCATGTCTTCGGTATGACCCAGCCGGGGATCAAACCAACGACCTTCCACACCCTTAGACCACTGCTGTGTTGCAATAAATAAGTTATATGTTGAAAATGGCATAAAACCCTAATTAAATAAATCCTTACAAAAATTTAAACATCAATTAAAAATTATGCATATTACTTACTGACAGAATGAGAACTTTGGGGAAGTTCTGTAAAGTTTTCCACTCTCGCTGTAAGTATTCCAAGTTTCCAACAATCACCACATGCTTGAGTTCGTTGAAGTGAAAGTTACTTGCTCTCAATGGCATGACTAGATTACGAAGTCCTATAAGTGGGGAGGTCCCATCAGCAAACAGACATACAACAACATGATTGCATAGAACTGTCATTGCAGCTTTATTACGGTCCTGAAATAAAAAAATTAACAAAAGATGGTCAACATTGGTTTAAACCTCTCATTAATGAAAAACAAGAGGACCCTACCTGACAATGGCTTCTAAGTCACTTACCTGTGGCATAATAAAGTGCTTTTTTTTATAATTCATAATTAAAGGGCCACAACTCAGATATTTAAACAAATGACAGGCAATGGACAGAGGCTGAAGTTGAACTTAAAATATATGATCTATGCACTTGACTATAAGAATCTTGCATGGGTTTCAGGTTCGGATAGAAAATTCCATCCCAGGGATAACTGCTTTCTCAAGGGACGGAATTTTCTACCCGAACTGAAAACTGATTGTTTTTCTTGCATACCAAACACATTTAATAATTACTGTAACTTAATTTATCATTATAGATTTTTACAAGGATCATATTGAAGATGTTTACCTATATGTTTAACGTCATATATTTTATAAGTTACATCATAAATGAGTTAACGTCACAGCGTGAGCATTTTATCTCAGCCCTGGGGTGAAATAGAAATATCTAACCCCGGTAAAAATGCAGATATCTTTATCCTTATACAGTGTAACAGTCAAATTCTTTCCTGCCTAAAAGTTTCCCCAGGGAAAGAATCAGCTAAAATCATTGCAAGCTGATTCTGGTCCCTATATCTTTCTATGCAAGAAATAAGTATACACAACAAACTACACAAGATTTTAATACTTCGACAGCAAAAAACTTCCACCAATTGATATTTAGATTGAACTAATCACACAACTGGACATAACTCTGTCAGTGATTATAAGCAATTTATATCTTTTTATAGTTTGTTTCCAATGTCCAATAGGGACACAGGCCCATCTAGTACATGCCATGTACAACAAGAGTTGTCAGAAGACCAACAAAGCTCGCCTCTGGGTGTTTAAGTCCAAAAAGGGCCATAACTGTGCCAAAATGCAATCCAGAGTTATGGTTCTTGTGTCTGTGTGTTCCATTGATGATGGTGAACACACATGCAAAGTTTCATTCAAGCCAATGAGTGGTTGCATAGATATCTTAAACTTAAACGCAAAAGTTTAACCTGGGTGTCTACAGCCGCCACCGCCGGGGTCATGACAATAGCTCTCCTTGGACTTCGTCCTTGTGAGCTAAAGACATATGATAGACAGTAATTAACAGATACAATAATTAATATACAAGAAAGATGAACTATTCTTAAAATATCTACCATTTGTTTTGGAGGCAACATTTATTGTAAATTACAGTAGAAAATGATGATTTAACGAGAAAAACTATAAGAGTATAGTAAATAAATGTATTGAATAGTTTGTCATTTTGACTTTCTCCAGTAACATTTACCATAATAGCGTCGTCCAGCATCCTCGATGGACACCAATGGAACATCCCCGTGGAGTCAAACTTTCGTGGTTCATCTGATGGTGTAGAATTTTTCTCATTTGGTACAGACCAAGGGGCGGGTGGAATATCTGAAGCATCCCTTTCCATTGCTGGCATCAGGGCCTTGCTGGGGCTGCTGGGCCTGGAGAAAGCAGAAACATTCGTCTCACTCAGTTTTAAGTGATAAAAATAACAATTTAAGTTCAAATTCTTTTTTTTTTTTTTAAGTTCAAATAACAGAAGTTTTAGTTCCTTCACCTGATAATGAAATAGAAAAGCTTTGTTAGGTCATAATAAATTATTTTCTGAATTTTCATCCAAATTTGTTACAAAGGTGTGCAGGAGGTGTGCAACTTTATTTTATAAATTCAGATATTTAAATGGACATGTCATATGAGGCAAGAAATTAAAAAAAGTTTTAAAACATAGCGCTGTTTTGGCAAATAAAAGTTTTTAAAAAACTTTGTTAGACTATAAAAAAGTAATTCCTAAATTTTCATAAAATTTGTTACAAAATAGGGGTGGAGGGGTGCAATAATGTTAATCATTTTATTATTTCAGATATCAAAATAAAAACTATATTTATTTACATATCATCACATACTACATTAAAATTAAAATGTTCCAAAACTTTAATAAAAGATAATAATATAAGTAAAATATCTTTAGACAAAATTGGATATGATTCACTCCCATGTTGCTCTCAAATCAGATCTTGGCAAATTATTTCTTTCTTAAGTTTAGGCCAGTTCTTTTGTTGAAAAATGTTTGTTTCAATTCAAGCTTTCCCTAAAGAAACAAAACCGTTTCAACTACCAAACTTCAGCTGGTAATTGTCTCAATCCCACTTGCATGGGGTGTCGTAGTATGTCACAGTGTGAAGTGATTTGTTCACAGACATGCAACAGATTTGCTCACAGTTATGGTCATAAATTGTTTACACAATATTGACAGGAGATATATAAAAGAAACGAAAACAAAGCCGGCACCATGAATCTGAGTTGGGAATTAAGCAGTTGCCTATGGCAACTAATCCATTTCATCTCTGACATGACAAAATGACTATATCAAGGCGTCATTAAATACTACACTTTCTTATCATGTTTTCTATTATGTTTGTTTACTCACTGCTTTAACTAATTATTCATTTTGTAACTATTTTTGAAGTATAATCTATTCTTGGAATATTGCAACCAATCTGCAAGAACCCAGAGCCAAATTTTAACTAATCCGTTGCATTACTGTGAACAAATCACTTCACACTGTGACATACTATACACCCCAAGACTTGATTTGCTGTGACATACTATACACCCCGGGACTTGATTTGCTATGACATACTATACACCACAGGACTTGATTTGCTGTGACATACTATACACCCCGGGACTTGATTTGCTATGACATACTATACACCCCAGGACTTGATTTGCTATGACATACTATACACCCCAAGACTTGATTTGCTGTGACATACTATGAACCCCGGGGCTTGATTTGCTGTGACATACTATACACTCCAGGAATTGATTTGCTGTGACAAACTTTACACCCCAGGACTTGATTTGCTGTGACATACTATACACCCCAAGACTTGATTTGCTGTGACATACTATACATCCTGGGACTTGATTTGCTGTGACATTCTATACACCCCGGGACTTGATTTGCTGTGACATACTATACACTCCAGGAATTGATTTGCTGTGACATATAAAACACTCCGGGACTTGATTTGCTGTGACATACTATACACCCCAAGACTTGATTTGCTGTGACATACTATATATCCTGGGACTTGATTAGCTGTGACATACTATACACTCCGGGAATTGATTTGCTGTGACATATAAAACACCCCGGGACTTGATTTGCTGTGACATACTATACACCCCAGGACTTGATTTGCTGTGACATACTATACATCCTGGGACTTGATCTGCTGTGACATATTTTACACCCCAGGACTTGATTTGCTGTGACATACTATACACCCCGGGACTTGATTTGCTGTGACATACTATGCACCCTGGAACTTGATTTGCTGTGACATACTATACACCCTGGGATTTGAATTGCTATGACATACTATACACCCCTGAGACTTGATTTGCTGTGACATACTATACACCCCTGAGACTTGATCTGCTGTGACATACTATACATCCAAGGACTTGATTTGCTGTGACATACTATACACCCCAGGACTTGATTTGCTGTGACATACAATACAACCCGGGACTTGATTTGCTGTGACATACTATACACCTCGGTCCTTAATTTGAATCACTAGAACAGAAGTAAATTTGGCCAAATAATTATGAAAAAATTTGGTTGGCCAGCTCTTGGGAAGAGGAATTTTGAAAAATCACAATTTTTCCAGAGTCTGACGAAAAACATGGCGAGTACATAACCTGTAGCCTTAGATTCTACCATTATTTTAAAATCCACCTGCATTACTATCAATCTCACTAAATACACACACTTCTTAGGTAAAATAAGCACAAAGAGTAGACCAAGATTGCTGGGTCACACATCTGATTGCTGGGACACACACATCTTAGGTAAAACATACACATTAAGTAGGTCAAGATTGCTGGGTCACACATCTGATTGCTGTGACATGCATCTGATTGCTGGGACACACACATCTGAGGTAAAACTTAAACACCGAGTATAGAAGAAGATTACCCAGACACATTCATCTGAGGTAAAACTTAAACACTGAGTATAGACGAAGATTACTCACATCTAAGGTATATATCTCTATGACGCACGCAGGCACGCACGCACGCACGCACGCACACACATCTGAGGTAAAAATTAAACACTTAGTTTAGACCAAGATTACCTAGACACACACATCTGAGGAATATATATATCTACGACACACACACACATCTGAGGTAAAACTTAAACACTTAGTATAGACCAAGGTTACCCAGACACATACATCTGAGGTATAAATTTTTTTGACACATACACATTTGAGGTAAAACAATGTACAATGCGTAGAGATTGTTTGGACACACACACACACAAACGCACATTTTAGGTAAATTATGCACCATGAGAAGCCCAAGATACCTTCCCCCACCCACCAACACATACACAACTTAGATAACACATGGGTGATTGGACACACATACACATCTGAGGTAAATTATGCATAATGATTAGCCCAACATACACCCCACCCATCCACATAAACAACTTAGATAACACATGCGTGATTGGACACACAAACACATCTGAGGTAAATTATGCATAACGATTAGCCCAAGATACACCCCACCCACCCACATAAACAACTTAGATAACACATGCATGATTGGACACACATACATATCTGAGGTAAATTATGCATAATGAGTAGCCTAATATACCCCCCCCCCCCACCCATACCCCAACACACACACACACATACACACATCTTAGGTAAAACATGTATGATTGGACACACATACACATCTGAGGTAAATTATACATAATGAGTAGCCCAAGATACACCCCACATGCAGCAAACAGTACCCAACTTATGTAAAGCATGCATGATTGGACACACATACACATCTGAGGTAAATTAGGAATAATGAGTAGCCCAAGATACCCCCCCCCCCCCCCCATTACACACACACATATCTTAGGTATAACATGCATGATTGGACACACATACACATCTGAGGTAAATAATGCATAATGAGTAGCCCAAGATACCCTCGCCCCCACCCACCAAACACACACACATATCTTAGGTAAAACATGTATGATTGGACACATATACACATCTGAGGTAAATTATGCATAATAAGTAGCCCAAGATACCCCACCAACCTCACCCCCAACACACACCTTAGGTAAAACATGCATGATTGGACACACATACACATCTGAGGTAAATTATGCATAATGAGAAACCCTCCACACACACACACACACCTTCAGTAAAACATGCACAATTAAGTTGGCAATTGAGTTGAGCTAAAAGAGATCTAACCACACGCAAATGGTCAGACAAATCAGTCCTATTAAACAAAAGGATAAGAAAATAAACTAATGAAAATATTAGTAATAATAGAATAAACATTTTTAAGCTGCTGTAACAACCAACTTTTATAATTTCTAGTTTTAAAAAACACACACCAATTAATTAAAGCACTTTAACTGATGAAGGCTTCAAATGACACAAATCTATTATTAATGCCATCTAAAGTGCATTTGGCTACAGCTACGTTAAATAAGAAAAGGTACATGTAATTGCAGGATCAAAATGTCACTGGTTTTCCTATTTTCTTAGGTAGAATACATGACTGTGTTGAACAAAGTTGCATGACTTTACAAAGGAGCCATGTTTCACTGATAAAAATATTAGTGCAACATAATCTGTAACTGAAGATATTTCTTTTATAAAGAAACAAACAACTTGTTTATGAATGACAAACATTTTTGTAAATCTTTTGGCCTTGGTGCATTTGTAACAGCCAATACTTCTCTTAAACATGAAAAAATATTGTTTTATATATTGTTTTAAATCTGAATTTAATGATATGTAGTTTTAAATGTAAGATAAAGTATTTTATATATGAGGATTTATATTCTAATCTGGCTGGTATAGTTTACCAAAATATTAATCGGCGTCACCTTTAATATATATTGGTTCCCGGGTGATGTGCACTCAACCAAAATAAAAACAGAATGCGGTTACCAGTTAGTTTCTCAGTTCTGCCCGGATACTAAAGGATAATTTTTTTTTTTATTCTAGCCTTAGTTTATATATATTTTAGTCAGATTAGAACATACTACCTCTTTTTTGTTTTTATGCTCATTACTTTGTATCTGGCGGTTTTGTATGCCCAGATATGTTTTGATGTATATATGTATAAGTAATTTATGCATCTCTTCAGGAAATATATAAGATAATTCCTGGCATTTTTAATTAAAATGCCCATTTCAACTTACATCTTGTTTTGTCATTACATCTTTACCATACAAGTGACTTTGGTCTATCCTTTTCATTGTTCATCATTTATTAAATCCGAAGTAACATAACAGTAATTCTAATAGGCAAATCAGTTGCTTCACTGATGTCCTTGAGTATTAGAACGGTAGTTAGATATGTGCAAAGATAAAATGCATAACTTTTATATGGACAAAAAAAGTTTTTTTATTGGATTGAAAGGACATAAATACTGGTTATGCAGCTATAAACTGGACCTGTAATGTGCAAAAAATTTATCATTACAAGGCTACAATTTATCTTTTAGACGATCGAGCCCATCACTTGGATATATGTGTGGTAAAACCTGACAGATGTTCAAAAACAATCAGGTTTTTGGAACTAAGGTTTTAAAGTTCTGTACAGTTTGGTTAAGGAATAAAAAGAAGTTATCTGAAGAAATAACATGAAAGCAATTAAAATCCATATGCAATTAGCTAACACTTGAGTCTCTTTTATAGTTCACAAATGTCATTAGCATGTCCTGTAAATTCAGAAATAATTAAATAAGCTCTCTCTCTCTTTCTTGGAATATGGTTAATCAATGCCAAGAAAACAAGTATAAAGCCAAGAAGCAATGTAAGAACGAGACAGGTTTAATGAGTCATTTATACTGAGAAAACCAGGAAGAAGGTTTTGCTTGGTAGTTCTCAGCACAGGGTGTATAGTATGTCACAGTGTGAAGTGATTCATTCACAGTTATGCAATGGATTAGTTAAATATTTGGTACTGGATTCTTGCAGATTGGTTGCCGTGAACACACAGCAGGATAGATTGCACCTCAAAATGGTTAGAAAAAATAAATACATAGTTAAACAATTATTTAAATAACAAACATAACAGAAAATACGATAAAAAAAGTGTAGTGAATGTTGCCTTTATATACTGTAGTCATTTTGTCATGTCGGAGATGCAATGGATTAGTTGCCATAGGCAACTGATAACTTCTCAACCCGGTGTTGTATAGTATTTTGACCCCTCTGTGAAATGACCCCATGGTCAAATTACTATATAGTAAAATGACCTTGGTCATTTTACCGCTAAAGTAAATTGACCCCCCCCCCCCCCCCCCCCCCCCCCCCCCCCCCCCGCCTGATTTATCACCAATAAAGTTATTTTCATCTTAGTTTAAGGACAAATTATTGTTTATAATATAGAATTTAAAAAAACACACACATTTATTACTGTTTTATTATACCTATATCCCTTTACTTGGAAAGTGAAATTATTTGGTATTTTTAATCTATATTTGTGTGTTTTTTTATTTTTTATCAAGAGATGTATCCATAAACAATAATTAGTCCTAAAAACTAAAATGAAAGTAACTTTACTGGTGATAAATCAAGGGGGGAGGGTCAATTTACTATATGGGGGGGGGGGGGGGGGGGGGGTGGGGGGGGGGGGGGGGGGGGGGGGGGGGGGGGGGGGGGGGGGGGGGGGGGGGGGGGGGTCATTTTACTATAGCGGTAAAGTGACCCCATGGTCATATTACAATGGGGGTCAAAATACTATACGACACCGGATTCATGGTACCAGATTTGTTCTCTTTTCTTTTATGTATCTCCTGTCAATATTGTGTAAACAATTTATGTATCACCTGTCAATATTGTGTATACAATTTATGTATCTGTTGTCAATATTGTGTAAACAATTTATGTTTCACCTGTCAATATTGTGTAAACAATTTATATATCACCTGTCAATATTTTGTAAACAATTTATGTATCACCTGTCAATATTGTGTAAACAATTTATGTATCACCTTTCAATATTGTGTAAACAAGTTATGTATCTGCTGTCAATATTGTGTAAACAATTTATCTTCCACGTGTCAATATTGTGTAAACAATTTATGTATCACCTGTCAATATTGTGTAAACAATTTATGTTCCACCTGTCAATATTGTGCAAACAATTTATGTATCTCCTTTCAATATTAATATGTAAATAATTTATGTATTTCCTGTCAATATTGTGTAAACAATTTATGTATCACCTGTCAATATTGTGTAAACAATTTATGTATCACCTGTCAATATTGTGTAAACAATTTATGTATTTCCTGTCAATATTGTGTAAACAATTTATGACCAGAACTGTGACCTTATCTGTTGCATCACTGTGAACAAATCACTTCACGCTTAAACATACTATATACCACATGCTCATATGTAAGAAATACTAAATGATTTGCTTTCTTTCAAATTTTAACTAGTTAATTACTTCTTGTCTCATTTGATTAAAATCATTATGACAGCACATTTACATGTACATGTATTCTCAATTCTCATCAATTCCAAATTCTGCAACCAGAATCATTATTGGGTAGTGTGTGTGGGGGTGGAGGGGGGGGGGGGGGGGGGAGCAAAACAAGCTCTGTTAATCACACTGAGCATCATGCTGGTCGCTATGATTACATTGATAATCGATTGATCCGACTGGTTGCCATCTTCCATCTTGTTATTGCAACACCTTCCTCACTGAAATTGGCAGAGTGGGCCCATCTTTATACATGTACTATATGCACGATATCGAGTGTTGAAGTATTTATGCATTTCACTTGTCTGTTATCAAATGTGGTTCTGTTGCCATTTATATTTATGTTCCACTAACAATGAGCCAGGTTCTGTTAGCTCCATCATTAGCATGTCTAAATATCAATCCAGGGGTTGTGGGTTCGAATCCTTACCCGACCACGGTCTCTGCGATGATTTTATAATTATGACATTGAATCTCATTGTCATTCATCTTTCAACGCTGATTCAAGTGCTAAAGTTATTAGTTACTGTCAGAGATGGGTGTGCTTTTGAGTACTGATTAACCTTCCAGGATCCCAGGAAAGAGTAGTTTGGTTAACTGATCATTTGTTAGCCCTTGATGGCATAAAAATGTTGCTAACAAGTCAAACAAAAACTAACATTGGGGTCTATAAACAAAACAAAGCAGTCCCCACCGCTAGAAGTAATTACTGTGATTGGTATTTCAAGGTGAAATGGTGACTATTTTGTTAGAATGCAAAGGTTGCTATTTAGGGGAATTAGGTGTATATGGAAAATGTGTGTCATTCAAGACTGTTTGGGTTGCATCCTTTGGTAAGGCATGAATTAATTATACAATATGACTGAACACTATTCCCATGTTAAAAATAAAGTTCCCTTACAGGACCTCTTTGCATTCCACTACTCATAGGGACCTGGTAATGCTTTATTTCTTAAATTGAATTTTTTTTGTACAGATTAATACAACAATAAAAATTTTCCTTTTTTTTGCCTTAGTATTTCTATGTTAAAGTAAGTTTCCTTACAGAGCCCTAAATATACTTTTCAGCCCCTTGATTTGTAGACTCTACAATCTTTTACAGATGGTAAGGATAATTTGTGAACATATTTGACTGATCAGTTTTTGGGTGGAAGATTTTTTAATTTTTTCAATTTGAACACTTGCATATAGATTCAAATAGTACATAAGAAACATCCATATAAAATTTCAGTATAACTGACCAAATGATTTCAGATAAAGTGCTGTTGACAGAGGAAGGATGGAACACCGTAGCTTCAGTATTTCTAGCTTATGGCCAACAAAGCTAAACAAAATAGGTTCTACAGTACAGTGAAGGAGACATGCTTTTGGCAAGATTTTACTAGTATGTAGGTCAGTATTCAAGATGGTAATCCTAGGTCTAACAGTAAAGGAGATATTTTTTTGGTAAGGCTTCCTAGTATATGGGTTATGAGTAAGTCGATAAGTCATAATAATAATAATAATAATAATGATAATAATAATAATAATAAAGTCTTTATTTAAAGAGGAAACACAGTTGGAACAATCTCCAATCTTCCCTGTGGTCCTCTCAGTCATGGTGAACATAGTTTTGGTATGCAACACACTGCTTTTCCTGGATGTAATGATAAACCAAATTTGGTATTCCTACAGTAATGAAATATGCTTCAGACAAGGTTTTACTGACATGCAAGTCAAAAGTCCAGTTGTAAGCAAAAGTTACTAACTTTCCTCTAAGTATCTATAAACAAAATTTGGAAAGCTAGATAAACAAACAAGAAATGTCACTGGTAAGTGTCGCATCCCCACCCCCCACCCCCAAATGGTCTGTGAAAATAACAATATATGTTATAATAGGTAGCGATATATCCATGAATGTTTCAGACTAGACATGAAAATTCATGTTTTTTTTACATTAAAGCATGACCTTGACCTTTGTGAAAGCTTGACCTTGACATCTGATGTAATGGTTTGGGTATTCAAACAGGTAAATGCAGGTGACATATCATCATGACTTGCTGATCACTTGTGTCAAGCTATTTTAAAATCCCTCCATGTAAGACAAAGTTAAAGACCAAACTTTCAGGAAAGGTTCTTGGTCTTACATGCGACACTTAATTATGTCATGTTGATCAACTGAGCCACGTGTTTTTAAAATGTATTCAAAGGTGACAAAGTTACAGACCTGACACTAAATCTCAAACGGACTGAAAGTGTTGTCAAACAAAGTTAAATTGTGACCTTGACCTTTGAAGATGGAGTCTGGGTTTAAGTGCGACATATTATGTCATGTTATGTTGATCATTTGTAGCAAATATTTATACAATCCATTTATGCATGACAAAGTTACAGGCAGAACACGAAATCTCAAACAGACTCAAAATGTTATCAAACAAACTCAAAGTGTGACCTTGACCTTTGAAGTATGCCTGTGGGTCTTACGCGTGACATTTCATCATGCCTTACTGATGAATTGAGCAAAGTGTTTTTGAAATCAATCCATAGGTGACAAAGTTACAGATCGAACACAAAATCTCGATCAGACTAAAAGTGTCATCAAACAAATTTAAATTGTGACCTTGACCACTGAAGTGGGAGTCTGGGTGTAACGTGCAACATATTCTCATGTTATGTTGATCATTTGTTGCAAGTATTAACAAATCCATCTAAGCATGACAAAGTTACAGGTTGACAAGAAATCTCACACAGACTCAAGTGTTGTCAAACAACCTCAAAGTGTGACCTTGACCTTTGAGGTATGGGTATGGGTCTTACTCATGAAACGTCGTCATTTTATGTTAATCATATGTAGCAAGTATTTATAAAATCCGTTTATGCATGACAGTTACAGACCGGACACGAAATCTCACACAGACTCATAGTGTTGTCAAACAAACTCAAAGTGTGACCTTTGAGGTACGGGTATGGGTCTTACTCATGACACATCATCATGTTATGTTAATCATTTGTAGCATGTATTTATAAAATCCATTTAAGCATGACAAAGTTAGGTTGGACACAAAATCTCACACAGACTCAAAGTGTTACTTGACCTTACCCTCGACAGGTCATCATGTTATGTTGATCATTTGTAGCAAGTATTAACAAAATCCATGTATGCATGACAAAGTTACAGGCCAGACACGAAATACTGAACGGATGGACGGACATACGGATGAACTGAGGGACGCTGCGATTTCTATATGCCACCCCAAAAATTTTTGGTGGGGGCATAAAAATGAAATATGCTCCAGACGTTTTACTGGTATGTTGGTCAGAGGTCAAGATGGAGGTCACAGTGACTTACTATTAGTATGTGACACATAGTCTCTTGAGATGTACCAAAAAACAAAATTTGGCAATTCTAGACCCTACAGCATAGGAGATATTTTCCAGATGTGTGTTAAATGGTACATGTATGTTGGTCGATGGTCAAGATATAGGTCACAATAACCTTATTTTGGTATGTGACACAAATAATTCCCTAGAATTACCTTTAAACTGAATATGGTCATCAGAGGGCTCATAGTATAGGAAATATTATCTAGACATGTTTTTCTTAAATGTAAGTCAGAAGTCAGTATATTGGTCACACTGGCCTAATTTTGGTATGTTGCACTACCTTCCAGAGATGTATCCATAAACCATTTAGTCATCCTGGGCATAATAATGAATAAGAGATTCACTCCAGACAAAATATCAAACAGAAAGAGGGATGGGCGGGTGTAATCTCTCCTGGAGGATCGATGAGGGACTTAGTCAGTTATATGGAACCAAAACTTAGTGTTGCATTTGTTGTTAATTTCATAATTTTGGCTCCAAATGAAAGGTTATAAAAGTAGAGCATAACTATTCACTTATATAGAGCAAAGCTTACAATATGTTATACAAGAAAACAACTAAGGTTTCTTTTTAATACATAGGTATGCTTCATGTGCCAGGACTATAATCAAGAAAACATAAGGGACTTATTTAAAATAGAAAACGAAATTACGCAATGCATACCTACCAACCTGAAAACAACACAATTTAAGCAAAAAGGGTAAAAAAAACTTTTGGTTGAGCCAAATGTGACCTAAAAAGCCAAAAGTTTACCCAAGGTTAGACAAAAGTGGCTGAAAGGTCTGTCAAATGAAGTAGCACGCAATAACATAGGTATGTATCATGATTATTACCTTTGTATACAAAACTTTTTTTTTAAATTCAAAATACAAATTGTACCTACTTGAAGCTTGTTTTTTTATACATTTCGCTATAACACGATGATCTGGTCTTGAAATTTTCATCTTTAAATTTGTTTAATATTTAACATCCTTTTTATGCCAAAGAGGGCTTAAAGATGATCAGTTTACCTAACCACTCTTTCCTGCAAGGTACCAGTACTCGATAACACCCATCTCTGCAAGTAACTCTTGAATCAGTGGTGAGACATGAATGACAATGAGACAAAATGTTGTATATCTATCATCACCATGGAGACTGCAGTAGTGTCAGGAAAAGAACACACTACTGACTGAGCTAACCAGGCCTGGCATCTTATGATGGAAAAGCAGTATTATATGAAAATTGCATCATGCAATAGAAGTTTTAGTGTAGATGAAGCTTGCATTAATTTCACTTCATGATTATAGTATTTTTGAATGCAGATTGAGTATGGAACATACCTCCCTGAGTCATACAACCGTTTTGTGTTTGTTCTTCCATTTGGACTAAAAAACAGATGATCATGTCATCACCCTTTTTGTATTTGTAAAGAACATTCCAGTTTAATATAAAATAAATAATAAAAAAATGTCATCATCTGTTTTATATTTGTAAAGAACATTCCAATTGAATAAAACAAATAATAAAAAAATGTCATCATCTGTTTTATATTTGTAAAGAACATTCCAATTCAATAAAACAAATAATAAAAAAATGTCATCACCCATTTTGTATTTGTAAAGAATATTCCAGTTAAATAAAACAAAATAATAAAAAAACAAATAATAAAAAAATGTCATCACCCGTTTTGTATTTGTAAAGAACATTCCAGATATATAAAAAAATAAAAAATTGCATGTAATTTTGCCAAATAAAGAAGTCATTCAGAAGTAAAACGTTGAAGTAACACAATCGGACAGCACTGTCTACACTTCACCTTTTTAAAGAACAGTAAAATTTTAATACACTTGTCATGTGAACAGGGCCCTAATTCACTCACCCTATGAATAAATAATAATGTTATAATTGATCGACTTTCAATAAAACTGTGGATATTTGTGTAGATTAACTAGCATGCAATGTTTTTAACCCAACTCATCCAATGAATTTTAATTCATTGTTGAATGAAGAAAGTGACCCACAAATTATGTGCCTTGACAAGGCCACTAGAAATACAAATAAATGCCCCAAAGGGCCTGTAACTGCGGTTGTCCTACAGATTAACATGACACATAACAGAGCTTATAGCAATCATTGTCCAGACCGTTTTCTGGGTAGAACCAGTACTAGGGGCTTTTTTAAAAGGCATTTGGGTTGAGTCTGCAATCAGACCCTCTACCTCTGGTGTGAGCAATCAACACTTTATCCACTGCACTACCCCTTTGCTCTTGAATATTCAAAAAAGAGATATTAGTGGAACCAATGGACATTTCCTGAAAAAGTGCTTGATCGATGAGTTTGTAAAGGGAAGAGAAGAGAATTTTGAGAATAGATTTTTGGTTCTTGCACTCTTCTTGCACTTCCAAACATTAACCTCTATCCATGTTCAAAGTCTCATTGCATTTGCTGCCATACTTTTAAAGATATATTCTGGAAAAACAATTGATTGATTGATTGATTGAACATTTAGCGTCATTTTTATGCCATCAAGGGTTAACAGACAATCAGTCAACAAAACCACTGTTTCCTGGAATCCTGAAAGGTAAACCTGTACTCAAGCACCCCCCATCTTCGCAAATAACTGATAACTTCCCCACTTGAATCAGCGGTGAGAGATGAATGATAATGATACACAATGTCGTATATCAATCATAAGGAAGACTGATGCAAGGAGGGGATTTGAACTCACGACCCCTGGATTGATAGTCAGATGTGTAACCGACTGAACTAACTGGAAAGCAAATATAACTGAACATAAAGTACAAAAGAGGAGATAACTCTGTCATTATTCGAGATCAGTTTTTTTTCTCTCTGCACTTTCACAAATTGCATTCTATCCATGTTCCAATCGTATTGTTGTAGTAGGTTCCACACTTTTGTAGACATGCTCCAGACAAGCAAAAATAACAAAAGATAAAGTACAAAAGGGAAGATAACCCTGTCATTATTCTAGATAGAGTTTTTGTCTACACTCTACGCTCCCACACTTTGCCCTCTATCTATGTTCTAAGTCACATTGGATTTTCTTCCATATATTTTTGAAGAAATGCTATGGAGAAACAAAAAGAATAAAAAAACAAGGATTTTATAATGACCATAATGATGTTAGAAATAAATGAATCGAAACACAAAGACAATAGTTTTATTATACACATCTCTACTTGGCCATGATGCATCCTGGTAAGTTTCATGAATTTCCAACGAGAAGTTGTAGAAAAATAGCCCAGACAAGGACTCTGTAACAGGTGGAATCAAACGGCAATAACTCTGTGAAAATTTATCAAGCCAAAATACAAAGACAATATGCACATGTCAGCTGTAATGCATCCTATCAATTTTCATAAAAATTCCAACCTGAGGTTGTAGAGAAATAGTGCCGCTCTGCAGAAAAGTTAAAATAATGAAGACTTGGTCATTAAAGGGCCATTACACTGAAAAATCATCATCAAACAAAACCACACAGACTATATGTGCATCTCAACATGGTAGTGAGGGATGCATCCTGGGATGTTTTATCAATTTCCAACAATAAGCTGCAAAAAAATTGCACAGAGCTTTGTAAACAATTCATCTGCAATGCGTTCAACTTCAGGAGTTAAATTCATTATCAGACTATTAACACACACATTTTCACTTTTTTTATGAATTAAAATTTGGGTACAAACTTCTATAAACTTTGATGAAAACTCGTAATATGCAAGAAGATTACTTCAAAAGCAAACAAAGGATTGACAAGAAATGTACGAGGTACAAACCAATGTACTAGATATAAAACTGTTAGCATTAATGTTGATGTGCAGCATGACGCCAACCTGAAGGTGAGTACAGTATCTAGCTCTTTTATTCTTTGAGTAGCTGAGCTATAGTTAAATTTTGATTTGCTATTTTATACAACATTTATATTAAATAGAAAACTGTGTCATCAGTCATAAATAAAAGCATCCTTATCATTGCAAAATATCTGTACATTAAAACTTCGTTGGCTCAAACACTCATGGCTGGGACACCACTTATAGCTCGAACCACTTATTTGGTCCCAGTTGAGTTCCTATTTTGACATATATAAATAAACACATATGGTATGATGTTGAACAATATTTGGCTTGAACAACCGTTGATTAAAACGATTTTTTGTCCAGTCCTGTCGGGTTTGAGCTATCAAAGTTCTACTGTACATTATATATAGACAAAATAGACTACTAAAATTGAAAATAACTTAAAAGTAAGAATGACATGACATATATACAAGGTACTACAGCAAGAGATATATAAAATGTGGAGACTGCCAAGTTAACTTACATATTCCCCCCTCCGGTGGCCCCAGCCTTCTTCAGCAGGTGCTTCTCCTTGGGAGGGTTGGTGTTATGACTCTGGGTGGCTGCTGTATGAGAGACAATTAGGACCAATTAAATATTGACATTTTTTTCATTTGTTTATCATACACATGATATAAAAATCACAAGAGCATAATAAATTAATTCCTAGATTTTTAGCCAAATTTCTTTTAAAATTAGGAGGGAAGGGATGGGGTGGAGGGGGGTGGGTGGGGGCAATTTTTATCATATATTAAAATTGATATGTTGTAATAGGCATTGAATGAAAGGATGAAAATGTAGAATTGATTTATATAAGCCATTTTAATGATTAATTATCTGTCCCCAGTTTCTGACTTAGCATCTCAATTTGAAGTTTCCTTCAACTTAAATTTTTGAAATTCTTTAACTTTATTAATTTTACATTGAACATTTTGCATGTTTTCCTTAACCAATGAGTTGTGATTTATTCAGACTTCAATTCTGTGTGGTTGCTTAATTTGTAAAAAGTTCAAGTAATTATTTTGAGAAATTGAGATTTTTAAGTTGAGGAAAATCTCAGCTTAAATAATTAGATGTTAAGGGAAATCTTCTACACATCCTTAATTTTGTTTCTATTTTTGGAAGGTGCATTACAAATGGTTGAAAGGTATCCCATTTCTCAGATTTGTGACAAAACTTCACTTTCATTCTTTTTTTTATTTATTAACATTTCTGTTGTTTTTTTTTGCTTGCGACTTCAGAACAGTGTGTCAATAATAAAAATAAATTAATTTACATTCGCAGGCCACTTTTGCTGCTTACCTTGACTGGCTGCTTAATACAGGTTTGACTGTATTGACATTTATTAGGGTTGGAGCAATTATTCAGGTGTATACAGTAGTTATAATAACTGATGCAGATGATGCAATCACCACTCCTACAAAGTACCTGGGTTCTGTATCACTAACCATGTGACAACTAAGAACGTTTTATTTGCCCAATATTTTCCAAAATTTTAGAAAGAATACTATTTACAAAGGTAACAAAAGTTTGCAAAATTATGTCTTATTTAATAATGTTACCCAATTTTCTTGATGTCTTAATTATTAATGTGATGCAAATGTCTTGAAACGTGATGAGCATGATATTTTACTTATAAAACTGATACATTTTTCTTGATGTCTTCCTTATGAACGTCTTACCAATATAACACTGACGGCCATATGGATTCTGAGAATATTCAAGATATTGATTTTCAGTCAATATCAAAAATGTTGATCATGCATGCAAAGTTTCATATCAATCACCTGAAACCTGCAAAAGATGTTCACTCCACAAGTTGCTGACAATCCAACCAACAGACTGACAGACTATACTGACAGTTCTGACTATACTATACAACATGGTGACTCCTATATACTCACTCTCAAATTTTGTTTGGAGGGTTTATAAATGTCATTTAAAATTAAATAAAAATTACATATCTTTTTGTGATTCTTGCATTTTCTTCTCCTCCAATTAAGAATCAATTTAAAAATGACATATTTACTGAATATTATAATTTAATTCTATCGTACCATTGCCAAATCCATTAGCAAAAATCAAAGACAGTTACCGTGCAGGCATTCCATTTCTCTTGATAATTAGATATAAATAATAGTTTTAGATTTTAACTTACTTCATTTTTTGATAAGAAAGATGAGACTGATCAGATCTCATGAGAAATTCTGTCCGTTTTGTTTGTCAAGATTTATGCCTAGCGGCATAATCTTGTTGCTCAGTATATAAACATTGCTTCCAGATCATATCATAGTTTTCAGGGACGTCATTATCAATCTCTCATTCTTAATCATGTTGCTAAAATATATCATCCCCTCAAGTATAAATGTTTCTAAGAAAAGAATTCAATTCTTTTTTTCCAACTTTTGGTTAATTGAAGACAGGTTGTATGTTTATATAATTTTCAGTTTAGAGAAAGTAGACATTATCAAAAATATTTTTTTTATGCAAATAGCTCAAATTTGCAGAGCTGATAAACAAATTGGTTAAAATATACTTTATTTCTAGTATTTACAGATAAACAAGTTCAATATTCAGAATATAAAAGGTTAGAAAGAAAGAATACAATTCTTATAGATTAAAAAAAATCCAACTTTTGGTAGATAGGAAACGTGTGATATGTTTATGTAATTTTCAGTTTAGAGAAATAAAAGGAAATACATGTATAAAAAAATATCCTCTATGCAAATAGCTAAAAATGAGCTGATTAACAAATAGGCTGGGGTAACAACAAAGAAAATACTTGACCAAGTTCAATTTTTTTTCAAGGAGTCAGCTAAATATGTTGTACAATGGTTATAGCTCAGATGAAAAATATATAAAGCTCATTTTGTCAGTAGAAAAGAAATATTAAACATAATTATGTAGTAACAAAATGTAATTCATTAAATAAATAAACTTGTAACAACAATACTTAAGAAAGACAATATACAGAAGTAACTTTACGACATATTTAACAATACCTAGAACTGCGGTCACTCCTTTCCGAAACACAGCCACTGGTTAGCATTAAATAGAAACAGAGATATGAGTATATTGCTAGTGAAATATTATCAGTATGAGAGACTAACTCATGTAGAAGATGTGCTACTCCCAACTACAAAGTTGTGCCACCAAGAACCTGTGAAAAATCAAATGGTTAGTGACAAGTAGACAACATAAATGGCAGTTGTTAGAAGACTTGCAGAAACGTCACACACACACACACACACACACACACACACACAATCAAACTATATGCCCAAGGACTACTATGTGAAGCCAGCCAGTATAGACCTGAAATTGAACGTTGTCACATAATGGTGAACATTTGTGGTACATTATTTCAAAATTTGTCAATTGATTTAATTACATGACATAATGCAAACATGAAATTTTATACTTATTTCTGACCTTGACCTTTTAACTACAAACTGGGTATTGGGTGCAACACAGAATTTGATTATGGTGAACTTTTGTGGCATATCTGTCAAGCGGTTTACAAGATATGGAGTGGACACGAAATGTTGTGTCTATTTCTGACCATAAAACTCTAAGTGTGATCTTGACTATTGCGCTATAGACCTGGGTCTTGTGCACGTATGATTATGATGAACATTTTTAGTCATCTTATTTCAAAACCTGTCAAATGGTTTAAAAGATATGGAGTGGCTGCAAAATTTTGTACCTATTTCTGACCTTGCACCTCTTAGTATGACCTTGACCTTTAGCTACAGATCCGCATGAAACTTTGTCTTGTTATACATGTAGTTACCATTTGTGCCATGTTCTTACAATATCCTTCAATGTATAAGAAAGTTATAGCCCGGACAAGATCGGACGAATGAACATACTCTGAACCGCCATTGTGATGACAATGCCAAGCTCACTGCAAGCAGGGTTGACAAAAAATCAAACAGCTGGCAGTTGTTATAATATGTGTTGCAATGTCACACAGACAATCAAATAAAAACAAACACTAAGCTGGCAGTTGTTACATGTATAGTTAAAAAATTGCACTAAAAAAACCAACAGCTAATTCGTGTTAGTTGTGCAGTTACATTAAATAGGAAATAAGACAACAACAAGAAATGAACAAATAGCTTACAAATGTTTCTGGATGGCAAGGATGTAGTTCCAAACAGGACATAACAAAACAGTTAGCAATTATTATTTCATGGCAAAATGTTGTTATTAGATTTGCAGTGAAGTAATGTTTGAAGGTGAACAAAACAAATTTATTATATTTGGTTGTTGCAAGAACTTATATGGAAGGGTTTGTAAACTGCACTAACTCACTAACTGTTGATAAAACAGCATCTTACCCTGACTTATGTTTTCCTTTTTTTTTGTTGCTTTTGAACCTCATGTATTTGGACACTAAGTTCCAAGGTTTGGAAAAAACACATGGACATTATTTTGTACAAAATCTGCAGAAATTGGAATAAAACCTTGGAAATTTTTGTAAACCTCTGAATGTTTGGTCATTTTCCATGATTTAAATGACATGTTGATGTTAACCTTGGAAATAACTGTAGTTTCATTTTAAGTATGAATTTTCCAAGCTTTTTTAATCCACGGAATAATTTCAAATGTTTTAACTATCAAGCCTGGAATTAGTACTTCTGAAGAAAAATACTTGGGACAAAAATCCTATTAACCTTGGAAAAATTATTAATTCTATGTGTTTTTTTTAATAATGCTCGGAAAATATTATACAACCCTTGGAAAATGTACACTCAGGAAAGGATTATATCTGGCAAATTAATAATTCAAAATTCACCGGCAGCTTCCTATACCGGGTGTACATAAAATGTAAGTTACCTTAGATCTTTTATGATGTTTTTATCATGAAAAATCATATTGAATTAAAAATATTGCAGATTGACGTAAAATTTCAAGTAACAGTAATTTATTTTTTTTAATTGTGGTAAACAAATTTTGTAAGTACTTCAACAATTGTAAACACAATTTGCTGGGAGTGGTCTCATTTTGTAGAAAATTTCATTGTGAAAAGTAACAATTTGATTTGTATTTCTGAGATGAATGGAATTTCAGATAATTGGAAAATGAGATTTTGCAAGATTTTGCATGAATACCTGATTGTTTACAGAATCTCAATCAGTTGTTTTTCCTTCTCTATATAATTCCTTGGCAGTTGTTACTTGATGGCAAAACAAAAAGCTAGCAGTTGTTATGAGCACATAAGAATATGGCAAACACAAAGTTCATTTTTACGAATTTGTAACTTTATTACCGTATTACCAAATATACACAAAAATAATATACTAAGACAGGACAGTTATAATAACATTACCCAATAAAGGTGGCAGCCCATGTTCTAGTGTCATCTACAAAAATATATGGGACCTAACTGGGTTTATTTATGTGATGGTACACAAGAATAAATTGTGAGGGAATCAGACCAGGTATGTACCAAAATACAAGATTTACAAAAGAGTCTATAAAGAAATATGGGTATGGGATATAGGAGTTGCTGTGAGGGGACCAGACAGGGGTCATATATATGAATACAGGAGTTGCTGTGAAAGTACCAGACAGGGGTCATATATATGAATACAGGAGTTTCTGTGAGGGAACCAGACAGGGGTCATATATATGAATAAAGGAATTGCTGTGAGGGAACCAGATAGGGGTCATATATAGTAAGAGATAGCAAACAGGAGTTAATCTACAGGAAACCAAACTTGGTTAATATGCAGGGGTTTTGATAGTAATTATTGCATTTTATTCATGAGATGGTAGATAACAGGTAAACAGACTGGGTTTATATATATAGAAACTCCTGTATATCATCTAATATATACAAACCGGGTCTCGGGATTCCCCAGGAAACTTCTGCATTCTGTTCCCCTGCAATCTACTTCATATGGGTATATTTATCACTATGAGATGAAATGGAATAAGGGGTTTGTATTTAAAAACATCAAAACAGTAAACCAGTCCTGATTTTCTCAACTCACAAGATAATCTACGACTTATAACGGAAAATAAGAAATGTATGGACTACTGTTATATTGTTCATACTTAATACAGTAGAAAAAGAAAAATTATAACAATAAATACTGCAGTCTCAATATAGTGTGATCAAACACAATGTGAACCTCATTTAAATGCTGTTTTTCTGTGGCTCCCAAATTTAATATTGATATTTTCAATCAAATTCAAGAGAATATGCGTCGTAACAATTGATGAATTTATCGAAAAATCAGTAAACAAAATCAGGAAGTTACATTTTTTCCAACTGTGAACACTTTAAGCGTCATTTACACGTTATCAATCCAGACTGACATGATGAGAAGTATTTACAGTTATAATATGCACAATATTGCTTTTAATTGATTTACGTGGATAAACAATAGTCTGTCTTGTTAATCACACACAAATAGTTTTTTCGGTGCTAATTGTATACGCGGAAAATATCACGTATTGTCAATGAGGTATGAATGTATAAGTTTTTATTTACCCTTGCGCTTTGAACCAGTCATTTTGGCGAGCAGTCAATGGGGTGTGGGGTGGAACTGAACATAAAGCATATAAAGATGGCTGCCACAGAATGTTTTGTTTCAAAACAATAGTTTTTTAGTCCAAATTATTGATATATACGACAGAAAAATAAAATAACAGATCAGAAACAATTTCAGTATTCATTTCATGATAAATTACACTATATATTGAAAGAAACAGCAAGAAAGAAGTCTGCATAAAAGTTTCATTCAAAATATGGGACTTTCCATATCTGCAATATTTATAACACGAATCTGTCTATATCGCAGTCCAATTCTTTGGCTCCCTGGAACCACATAATAGTGGGACCACAGTGTACCATGACAGAACATTTGACATGGTTCATGTAACTGTATATCTTCAAGTTACTGGTAAATTCTTATCACATCTGTATCAGTAATATTTGAAAATAAATGTAGTCCACATATTGTTTTATTATCCATATATGGTTATAGGCCATTATAAGTTTATTGCTAGATTATCATTTAAAAATTTTTTTTAAAAAAGACGGAGGGGATAGGATTTTATTTTTTATCTGTATTTTAATTTATTATTTTTTTATTATAACTTTTCAATTGTTTTTATTATTTCATTTTATTATTATTTTTTTATGAAAATAAAAAGGGTCAGGGCGGCAAAAAAAACAGGGGGCTGGTGGAGATGATAATCTAGTAATTCATTTATTATGGCCTAAACTATAATTAGAACTGGATGTGAGTGATATTAGATTTTAAAGAGTTAAGTAATAAATTGGAAACCAGACAGATGTGTACAAATAAGACTGTAAAGTTGTTGGAAGTCTGGTTTAAATATATGGGAGTCTACAATATTGTACCCGCCAGAGGAACTACAGTGATGCTGTATGTGATGTCAACATACAAGAGTGTCAAGTGTCGGGAATCAAGAATGTAATCTGTTACCATGGACACATATCTAAACTGTTTAAATCATTCATTGAAAGTATACAATTCTACATTGTTCTCATTCAATTCTGTAGTTTTTCATAAATTTGCAACAAAGTGCAGATTTTGTGGTTATATACTGACAGGATAAAGAAATGCAAAGTAAATTTCGGAGCCACATTATCAAACTCTTGTAGGTGATATTTACAATTTTAGAATATGTATGTACAGGTATTTCTTTGACAGAATCATTAATGGAATACCATTACATAAATATGGCCATTATAAATTAATTGCTAGATTATCATCAAAATTTTTTTCTTAAAAACGGGGAGGACGGGAGGATTTTATTTTTTATTTTTATTTATAAAATTTTATATATACATATTTTTTTATGAAAATAAAAAGGGTCGGGGCGGCATGAAAATTAGGGGGCAGGCAGGGATGATAATCTAGCAATTAATTTATTATGGCCATAATTATGTCATGGTATTTCATTAATGATTATTTCAATGGAATACCTTTACATACATATTCTAAAACTGTAAGCAAATATCGCTTACAATAGTATGATGTCACTCTGAAATTCACCCAGTGTTACTTTGTCATTTCAGTAAAGTGAAAATATCAAATAGAGACATGATTTCAAATGCAGTAGGAATTGCATGAAGTGAATGAATGATATATCTGAAGCACTTACTGGTCCTGACACCAGGATTGATTTTTGTACATCTTCTAATTATTTCTACAGCTGTGAATTACAAAGTCATGTCATTTTTTAGAAAATGTACCCAGACTAACCTGAGTTACTTACCCTGAGTCACCTCCACTAAGAAGAGTCAAAGTTAATTTATACTAATTCATTTAGCTTGGTTGCGAAGAAAGCTCAAAGCTTATATAAAATGCTCCTGAGTCCATGATTTCCTGGGTAGAACTGGTAATGAGTGTTAATTGTTTAATGAGAGATATCGGGTCGAGCTGGGAATAAAACCATTAACCTCTCAAATGAGCAGTCAACACTTTAACCATACATGGCTTGTTATTGGAAATATCTAAGTTTTAAAAAATTTGATTTACAATAAATACTGAAAAAATAGTTTTAAATTTTTAGTAAAATGAAACCACAATTCACGATACAGTAAAAAAGTTTGTTTTTATGTTATAACAGCAGGATGCCTCACCATGCATTTTAATAGATAATATAAAAAAGGTTTTCTTTCTAAAACATGCCATTTCAAAATGATGCTTGATGATAGCAATGAAAAACAACTTACGAGGTCGACATCGGCATTTCTTAATCATACGTATGTCTATGATTTCACTATGGCAACTCTTACAATAGTAATATGCCCTGAAATATATTAACACATATGTTTATACCTCAATATCATTTGCTTAAAATACTTAATAAACAAAATGCCCAATTAAGAGGGCCTGAGGACGTTCTACTGACTCATAGTAGCCATAGCACTTTTTGAAATTTCACAATATTTACCCTCTTTGAGGGGGGTCATCTAAACAACTTACGGATAAATACCCCCACCACTCCCATACTAAACAAAAACTTAATTGCTGTGAAAAGGAAATACTTTAAATTCCCATACACTTCATTTGTAAAAAAAAATATAGTCCCCTGTACAGAACCCTTATAAAACCCAGCCCCTTAATTTGTCAGAACTTCAATCACCCACTCTTAGAGATTTGTTACGATCAGAAATTATTCAAATTTTAAAAAGAAATTTTTTTGTACGAATGAATTCAAATTGAAAAAATTCAGTTTTCCCTATAATATTTCTATGTAAATTTAGCCCCTAAATTCTAATCTGCAATCAAACCCCTACACATAGGGATAATTTATGCCAAATATCAACAAATATGACATACCGGTTCTTAAGAAAACAGTTTTAGTAATTCCCAATTTGACCCTTTTGGGGCCCCTCCTGACCCGTTAAGACAGTGGAACCCAGTCATTTTTACAAATCTGAACCCCCTTCACCAAACAATGCTTCTGTGAAGATAGGCAAAATCATTTCCATTTAAATAAAAGAAAAAAATATTATTATAATGACATGTGTCCCCTAACTGAACACTCGGGGCGGAGTCATTTTTAACCCTAGGGACACCTTTTGAACAAATCTAACAAAATTATAGTTGGTCATCATTACTACATAAACATTTTGAAACTCTGTTGGGCTGTTCATGAGAAGGAGATTTTTTAAGTTTTGGACTATTTTTAGAAATGGCGGCCATCTTGAATTACAGATCGAAAAAAAAAAAAATCTTCTGTATAGTCTCCTATGCAATAGAAACATCCATGTGAAGTTTCAGTTTGATTGGCCTAGTGGTCTGTGTGGACTACTTAAGACTGAAAAAGGGAATCCCAAAAAGAAACCCAGCAAAATGAACTTTAACATTTTAAGTTAGCACAAGCATTAAATGATGGTGTGTAAATGAGTGGATTTATTATATTGGGAACATTTTTACTATTTTCAGTTCTAGTCAAGTATTTTATCAAAAAAAATCTGCATTTAGTTTATAGCAGCAGTGATTCAGTGAGTGAATTGTTTTGTCATATGCCAGGTGGAAAAACAGTCTGGTCAGTGTTTAGCAGTTTAGTCCTGCATGCTAGTAGTTTAAGGTGATACATATAAAACACAGTGTAATACTAGTTTAAGTGAATTATTAAATGGTTCAAATGGAAATGTTGTTATTGTTTGTACCATAAGTTTATATAAGACAGACATTGTGTAGGTTGGTAATCACCTTTAAGTTTAACTAAATATACTATATATCTTGACCATTATTTTGAAAAAAATTAAATAAAAGAAATATTTTACCTACCTACCCTATACCAAAACTACCTGGGTCATGGGAGGGGAAACAAAAAATATTTCAAGTCTGGCCCCATGATGCATTTTTTGATAATTCAATGCACAGTAAGATTAGTGGTAACTAATACATTTATAAGAGCATGCTATAAAAATTTAGCCCAAACTTCTAACTATAAACGACTTTACAGTATCCAGAATCTCATATTGGGGGTAGGTAGGACAGGATGCTAGTGGGGTCAAGGACATGCTACTTTGTGAAACACTGAATACACTGATGCCCAAATGGTGGAATCTGATGAATATTCAAGGATAAAATTTTGAAATACTATCAAAGAAAAGATGTATTTGACAATAAAGTTGATTTTCCATAAGATTAAAGATAAGAATGTAATATATCAAATTGACTTGCAGCACTTCAATAATATGAACATTAAGTTTGAGGGCACAGAGAGCTAAAGATTGATCAAATATGGATTCAACAAACGTTTGAATTCCCCCTTTCTTTGAAAGTCAAGTTAAAAACCACAGGAGAGTTGAGGCAACAAAAAAGCATCATCGAATACCCACGGGTAATCCATTCCGATACTCTCCATTTATGTGACGAATGGAGAGTATCAGAATTGACCCCTTGGTTATCCGACAATGCAAAAAAATATGCAACAAACAGAATTGGCAAGAAAGAACAATATGACTTTCATTGCAAGGGAAGTTATATATTTAAATTTTCATTTATTGTGTTACAAAATAATTTCATATATATATTTTAGAAATGTCATGACAGTGATATTCCATTTATGACCTAGTTCCAATCACTGATACTTACCTCTTCACCTCTTCTGCCGACTCGGCAATGAAGAATCCCTGTGTGGCAGTCTCAAGTTTGACCTTTGGTCCTGGGTTGATGGCCAGTGTACTCTCCTTCCCTTCATCAGAACGAACCTCTATTGCCAGTAGCAACAGTTTCAGCTTGGCAAAACACAACCTACAAGTTATGCAATCAAGTTACTTCAGTTTGAAATTGTATTACTATCAACCTACAACAATGTAACATCACAGACCTTCTGTTTGCTAAAATACAACTTGCAATAACCTGAATTATGTAGAAATTCAAAGTACAAAAATGCACCTGCTACAGGACTTGAACCTGCAACCCACTTGGAACTGAGAACTAGCAGGCTGATTCACTCACTGTGATGAAACTGGGCTGCTGAATGAACCTGTACAGGAAGCACTACACTGTTGTTAATCTAAAATCAATGTTGCTGCAACATTTTTCAATTCAAGGGCAATAACTCATTCAGTTATGATTTCATTAGAAAATGTCCAAAAATCAATGTTGCTGCAACATTTTTCAATTTAAGGGCAATAAATTATTCAATTATGATTTTATGAGACCGATAACAGAAAATGTCAAAAAATCAATGTTGCTGCAACATTTTTCATTTCAAGGGCAATAACTCATTCAGTTATGATTTCATTAGAAAATGTCCAAAAATCAATGTTGTTGCAAAATTTTTCAATTCAAGGACACTAACTCATTCAGTTATGATTTCATTTGACCAATAATAGAAAATGCCCAAAAATCAATGTTGCTGCAACATTTTTCAATTCAAGGACACTACCTCATTCAGTTATGATTTCATTAGAAAATGTCCAAAAATCAATGTTGCTGCAACATTTTTCAATTTAAGGGCAATAAATTATTCAGTTATGATTTCATGAAACCGATAACAGAAAATGTCAAAAAATCAATGTTGCTGCAACATTTTTCATTTCAAGGGCAATAACTCATTCAGTTATGATTTCATTAGAAAATGTCCAAAAATCAATGTTGTTGCAAAATTTTTCAATTCAAGGACACTAACTCATTCAGTTATGATTTCATTTGACCAATAATAGAAAATGCCCAAAAATCAATGTTGCTGCAACATTTTTCAATTCAAGGACACTACCTCATTCAGTTATGATTTCATTAGAAAATGTCCAAAAATCAATGTTGCTGCAACATTTTTCAATTTAAGGGCAATAAATTATTCAGTTATGATTTCATGAGACCGATAACAGAAAATGTCAAAAAATCAATGTTGCTGCAACATTTTTCATTTCAAGGGCAATAACTCATTCAGTTATGATTTCATTAGAAAAAATGTCCAAAAATCAATGTTGTTGCAAAATTTTTCAATTCAAGGACACTAACTCATTCAGTTATGATTTCATTTGACCAATAATAGAAAATGCCCAAAAATCAATGTTGCTGCAACATTTTTCAATTCAATGACACTAACTCATTCAGTTATGATTTCATTTGACCAATAATAGAAAATATCCAAAAATCAATGTTGCTGCAACATTTTTCAATTCAATGGCATTAACTTACACGCATTACATCACCATGTAAAGTTGATCAATTGATCAAAAACCAAGTGTTTTTGAAATCTATCCATGTATGATAAAGTTACAGACCAGACTTGAAATCTTAAACAGACTCAAAGTGTTATCAAACAAACTCAAAGTGTGACCTTGGCCTTTGTGGTACTGGTCTGGGTGTTACATGCGGCACATCGTTATGTCATCCTGATCAATTGAGCCATGTTAAAGACAAAGTTACAGACCAGACACAAAATATCAAACAAACTGAAAGTGTGACCTTGACCTTTGAGGAAAAGTGCTGGGTCTCATGAAATCTCAAACAGACTGAAAGTGTTGTCAAACAAAATTAAATTGTGACCTTCACATTTGAAGTTGGAGTCTGGGTTTTAAGTGCGACACATCGTCATGTTACGTTGATCATTTGTAGCAAGTATTTATAAAATCCATCTATGCATGACAAAGTTACAAGCCGTACACAAAATCTCACACAGACTCAGTGTTGTCAAACAAAGTCAAAGTGTGACCTTGACCTTTAAGATACGAGTGCGGGTCTTTTTACGTGCAGATTCTTTCATTCAAATAATTACAATCTGTATTATGTTTCAAGATTATTAATTAATAATTAACTATTAGCCAACTTGATGCTAACTGTTGCAATGGTATTATTTGTAAACAACAAGCTTGTAAATAACTTGGAGTCTAATCTGGGTCTCTCGGGTGATTGATTTTTTTATTCACAAGGTCACTGAATATATGAACCTGTGTGGATCTGGGTAAGTATATGAGTATTGTCAGTCTCTGTAGAGAGGTAGGAATCTTCCAAATGGGTGTAGTGTCCATTTTATCATTTTTGTGATATTCATAATTGTGGTTAAATTAGCCACCCCTTTGCGGTTCCAGGGTGAAAAATGAGCATTAACAAGACTAGAACAGCAGCTGTAGTGTGATACTAAGGAGCCTTATGACAGTATTTTTATAATGCCCTTAAAACAAACTTAAAGCCAGAACAACTGTAGCTAATGCACATTGTAAGACGTTACAAATTCAGTATTTGGTATAATTCCTTGATACTCTACAATTCTGGTATCAAGGTACTAGGTTCATTATGCATATTCATTAAATTTGTTGATGTGTTATTTTTTCAATCTGTACTTGTTATTACACATGGAGAGTGAACCTGGAATATTTCTTTCTGTTGGTGTCATGTAACCTGTATGTGTCGGTACACTGCAAAAACCTGATGCACTCATTCATTCCTTCTAACTGATGATTAAATGGTCTAACACAAGGATGACAATACCAATGAAAGGTTATCTAGAAATAACACTATTTGTGTAACAGTAACTGTTGTATTCATGTGGCAATGTGCTGCGTAAAGCACAATTCATTCATTTGTTCCTTTGCTTGCTCACTCATGCGCTCGCTTGTTCATTCATTCATTCATTCATTCATTCATTCATTCATTCATTCATTCATTCATTCATTCATTCATTCATTCATTCATTCGTGCATTTGTATAACAGTATGCAAGGAGCGTTAATTTCAAGATAAGTGTGACTTTGACCTTTGACCTAGAGACTGATGTCAATGTTTTCTACGACTCTTTACTGTACCATTTAAAGAGGGGCATTTTTTGTAGCTCTAATAGAGCAACACTTGACCTCAAACCCCTCCCAACCATCCCACTTTCATATTCCTGATTGGATAATAGAAATAGTTCAAATTTAACAATTCATAAAGTACAGTTAGATTATCAAAACTGTCATGAACATTAGCTATATGAATTGACATCAACGAACAACCCAAAGAGCAAAATACATCTCACTACATCATTATAAAACATTACATTTTAATGCCATACTTAAATATAAAAATAGCACAGGCTGCCTCAGCACACCTTTGGTGTTGGCGCCTGATACGTTATAATGATTATTATCCTCCAAGGTAACAGGTTAATATCGCTCCTGCAGTCTGTTAATTATTAATCAAATATAATTAATCTAAACAATTTATTTGATGGAGCATGCAGCCCATCATGCGAGGTTTCAAAGCAATTGGTAGTTAAGCATCCTAATAGAGTTATAACTGACATAGATTTTGCATCAACATTAGCTTGGTTAAATGAATGTAAAAAAATGGGAATTACTACTTGACCTGGAACTGTACAAGATCTGTTTTAAATAAACTGGCATGTTTCAGAACTGACATATGCAGATGTTATAAATTTCATTTAAGCTGCATTTGTTATGCATCATCTTGCAAAATAAGTTACTAACTCTAATTCAATTATTAATACCATTTTTAAAGGTTACCACAAAGTTCTGTTTTGTTGAATTTTTTTTATAGATAATATGAGGTATTATGCTGAAGGAGGTATTATGCTGGAGGAGGTATTATGCTGGAGACATTATGTTTGAGGAGGTATAATGCTGGAGGTATTATGCTGGAGGAGGTATTATGCTGGATACATTATGTTGGAGGAGGTATAATGCTGGAGGTATTATGCTGGAGGAGGTATTATGCTGAAGGTATTTTGCTGGAGGTATTATGCTGGAGGTATTATGCTGGACCATTAGGGACAAATTGTGTCGAAAACCTCAAACTGGAACTTTGGCTAAGTTACATTTATAGGCTGGTGGTTCTACTCAGATTCCTTTTTGAGGTCTTCCTCAACCAAGAAAACTGGATATGCCATAATTATATTACTCGAAATTTGTTGAAAATGGCGTTAAACCAATAAAAAAAAATATATAAAAATTAAATACATTTAAAATAATAAGAAAAGACATGCAAACTTAACCAAACAAGATGTCTGTAACCATTCCTTTGCATTATGTACTAAACAAGAGGCCAAAGAGGGCCTGACGACGCTCTACTGACTCATATATCCCAGCCCCTTGATATGCAGAATATTCAATCCTTGCTAATGTAAGGATAATTTATATCAAATATGAAATAGTTTGACTGAAAGGTTATTTAGAGGAAGCTTTGTAAAAATTCCCAATTTTAATCTTATTGCCCCACCCACCCCCTGGCCCCTTATGGAAATTCAATCCTCTTTATTGAACAAAATCAATTTTATTTTACTAGACAATGCTTTAGATCTCAGACTGAACAACATATTTACATGTCAGATGGAAGAAAAAATGAGATTTCCCATTTTCCCATAAAATTTGTTTGTAAAACTCAAAGACCCCTTACAGGGCCTTTATACATCCCAGTGTCCCTTGATTTGTACAAACTTAGAACTCTTAATCATAGGGATAATTTATATCAATTATGAACAAATTTGACTGTTGAGAATAAGATTCATGACAATGGGGCGGGGCGGGACGGGACGGGACAGGACGGGACTGGACGGGACGGGACGGGACGGGACGGGACGGGACGGGACGGGACGGGACGGGACGGGACGGGACAGACAGACAGACAGACAGACAGACAGACAGACAGACAGACAGACAGACAGAGTACTTACTCAGCAGCTTCTGGAAATGTGAGGCCGTGGAACGAGTTGGACAAGAACTCTGTGTACATCTCCATGGCAGTACCTCGCATGTAGTCATTTTGCCATTGCTGCATTTCTGGAGACTGTTACACAAATAGCAACATAAGAATTATCTAACAGCTCTGGAATTCTTTTTTTTTTTTTAAAAAGATTTTAATATTTTGTGCATTGCAGCGCAAAACCAAACCTTTAAACACCCCTTACAAACAATATATTTTATTCTAATATGTTCTAATAAATATTTCTGTGCTATTTCAAATGTAATTGTAATTGCCTCTGTTTCCGGCATAAAAATGAATATCTAGCTATTTAAATAACAATTAGGTGTATGGGTGGATGATTGTGTGACCAGGTACTGTACTTGTGCAGAGTGATACAGTGATAAAATGCATTAAATCCAACAACACATACCAAGAAACATTTACATGTCTAATTGAACAGACAAGTATGACTATGATGTTGATAGAACAGACAAGTGTGTTTGATGTTTACAGAACAGACAAGTATGTAAGATGTTTACAGAAAAGACAAGTGTTTTTGATGTTTACAGAACAGACAAGTATGTTTGATGTTTACTGAATAGACAAGTGTGTATGATGATTATAGAGCAGACAAGTATGTATGATGTTTATAGAACAGATACGTATGTATGGTGTTTATAGAACTGACAAGTGTGTATGATGTTTAGAGAACTGACAAGTATAATACTCACAGAACAGACAAGTATGAAATTATAGAACAGACAAGTGTGATATTTACAGAACAGACAAGTATGATATTATAGAACAGATAATTATGATATTTATAGAACATACAAGTACGATATTTACAGAACAGATAAGTATAATATCTAAAGAACAGACAAGTATGATATATATAGAACAGACAGGTATGATATTTACAGAACATATAAGTATGATATCTATAGAACAGACAAGTATGATATCTATAGAACAGACAAGTATGATATCTATAGAACAGACAAGTATGATATTTATAGAAGAGACATGTATGATATCTATAGAACAGACAAATATGATATTAACAGAAAGTCAAGTAAGTATGATGTTCAGACAGTAATAATTGTTTTAAAGAACTTCAAGAAGGACTCAATAAAGGCAAGTAATACTGGGGGAACATAAAATGTATGGAAACTGATACATGTATTTCATTTCAGCTAAATTCAGTTCAGAGTGTTTGTGAATCACTATAAGGTCTGTTTTCTGGGTAGAACCAGTTCTAGGTGTTGCTTATAGGAGGTCAGTGGGTTGAGTTGGAATCTAACCCCGAACCTTTGACATGAGCCTCCAACACTCTTTTAACTAAACCACTGCCTCATTTAACTGTAGGCTGTTTTTAATAAAAACAGTAATTTGCTGATGACTGTATGCCAAGTTAAGTTAAACACGATGCTCATGTCAGCCTTCATGTTTTGTTACATTATATCATACACAAAAACATAACAGAAACTTCTAATGAAGGAAAGCAGTATTTATTCAGACCAAATATTAATATTGATAAGTAAGCACTGAATGGTGCAAGAGTCTGAGAAATAAACATATCTTATTCCTATTTCAGCAGTCAGCGGGGAGTCATATTATTCTGTTTGAACTTGTCTGAATATTTAGCTTCATTTTCATCCCAGTTAACAACCTAACCGCACTTTCCTGTGATCCTGGAAAGCTAACCAGTACTAAAGCACACCAGTCTCTACAAGTAACTGATAACCTTCTCACTTGAATCAGGAGTGAGAGACAAATGACAATGAGACACAATGTCATTATATTCATCATTAAAAAGACTGTTAAAAGACTGGGATTCAAACTCAAAGAGCCCTGGATTGAAAGTCAGGTAGACTACTGACTGAGCTAATCAGACCCGTCACAATATTCTGACCATTTTCCCAGTTGTATAATATACAAATGAACACAACTTTGATATCAGAAACAAGAAACATGGACACTCCATAGATCAGCTGTTTTGCACGAAAATGAATCAGAAAAGGAAATGATAAAACAAACATCTTATAAAAACACTTGAAGTAAGGGTCTATGAATTCTGAAAAAAATAAATATATTGGAAAGCTTTTTTTGAGATGATGTTTAAAAACTTTCATATCCATTTTTTTCCATTTTAAGTAGCGGCAGCCATACTGGTTTATGAAGGGTGTGGACAAATCTTAAAGGGAAATACACAATAGATCAGTTGAAGCAAACATTACTCTAGCAGATAAGCACATTTAATACAAATACACACATTGCTCTGCCATCTAAGCATAAATATAAATATAGCATAACTTATTGTAGAATTAAACATATACTGAATGAAACAGCTAACCCGCCACCTGACATTTTATCTACCTGATAGTTTATGTATTTTCTCAAAAAGTAACATAACAATTTCTTTGAAATTTGAACTTGAATAAGAAATAACATCTAGGCTATCCCTTTACTCCATAGATACGCGTTTTCCCGCACCAATCACAGAAGGCCTTTGAAAACAGTGCAGGAAAAGTTCAGATTGCTCATAACTGTTTTCCACTCTGTCAGTTAATATAAACATAATTCGATCAATAATTCAAAAGCCTTCTATATTAGGTGTTCAAAGATATCTATATAAGAGGTGTCAAAAGGTGTCTATATGAAGTAAACGGCTATATAAAAATACACAATTATCTGTAAATGTCACATACAAATTTAACAGCGCTACTTCATATTTTGACAAAGATATTGGAAATGCGAAAGTGGCCGGTCAGCTGTTCCGTTCAGTATATTTATTACCATTGTTAAAAAATGCAACAAAGTGTATTTTAATTAGCATGATACACATGTACAGTGAAACTCCTTTACTAAGACTATCTTTGTAACCAGACCAAAGCAATGTCAGTGATGGTTGTGTTATCATTGAATTTAAGGAGATTTAATAAAGGTATATGTAAAAACCGGAATATATCTTTTTACATTTTGCTCTTTATTGATTATTCAAGTGCAAACAGCATTTAATGTGTACTACAAAAGTTTATAATTGTACGTAATGTATTATATTCATCAGAACTATTAATGCAGTTATCTGTGATTATATTTTTACTCTCGCTTTACAAATATGATATTTTTTGCACTTCTTACCGAAAATGAATTTTGATGTTTTGATGCTGATATTTTTTATTTATTTATTTCAACATGATTCACAACGAAAACAATAAATTACACTGTTAAAATACATATCTTTCCTGATTCTTTTACATCAAGTTTGAATGGAATAACATGTTTTGTGTATGCAATAAAATTATGTATTTTTATACTTATGCAACATACACAAATTCTAGTTTCGTATTTGCGAGTTATGTCAGTCAAAACAACCGATCAATTAAAAGATGTACTGAGTTCATGTATCATGTTCTCTAACAAGTTTGAAGTCAATTGCCTGAAAATTGTGGAAGTAGAAAATTAAGTACAAGGGCAATAACTCTGCATGGAGTTATGTCAGTATTACAAGGTCACTGCACTGTATGTTGACCCTGTATGCAAAATTTCAAGTAAATCCCCTGAAAATTGTGAAAGCAGTTCGCTCCATGCCTTACTGAGAGACCAACCATAGCAAGGTGACTAATATTATATATACCATTCCCCCCACTCCCCTCTCAAACACTGTCAGCATGGGTACAACTAAAATATAATCTCTTGCCTTGAAGGTAGCAGTGAAACAAGCATGGGACACACAACACCTTCATAAAAATGTTATAAACTGCATATTGCAGCAGGACAGAGCTTGTGTGAAAGCCAACATGAGTTACATGTAGTGACGTACAAATAACCTTCGACTGCCACACACAACACCTTCATAAAAATGTTATAAACTGGTTATTGCAGCAGGACAGAGCTTGTGTGAAAGCCAACATGAGTTACATGTAGTGACGTACAAATAACCTTCGACTGCCATTCACAACACCTTCATAAAAATGTTATAAACTGCATACTGCAGCAGGACAGAGCTTGTGTGAAAGCCAACATGAGTTACATGTAGTGACGTACAAATAACCTTCGACTGCCACACACAACACCTTCATAAAAATGTCATAAACTGCTTATTGCAGCAGGACAGAGCTTGTGTGAAAGCCAACATGAGTTACATGTAGTGACGTACAAATAACCTTCGACTGCCACACACAACACCTTCATAAAAATGTTATAAACTGCATATTGCAGCAGGACAGAGCTTGTGTGAAAGCCAACATGAGTTACATGAAGTGACATACAAATAACCTTCGACTGCCACACACAACACCTTCATAAAAAAGTTCATTATTATAAACTGCATATTGCAGCAGGACAGAGCTTGTGTGAAAGCCAACATGAGTTACATGAAGTGATATATAAATAACCTTCGACTGCCACAAATTCTGCAAATTTCAACACATCAAATAATAAGTAAATTATGTCACAATGCCAACATATGTTACATGATTTTATAGCTGTAAAACATGGAAATGTTGCTGAAGTCCTTATATCTATCATCAAAATATCTCACAAATAAATCTTTTCTTCTTTTTTTTAAGAAAATTGAATGTGTCAATAGTTGTTTCCATTTAGCAAATGTGATCACACACATTTTATAGTACCAGTATAAACATATATTGTACTTCTCTGAGCAATACACACATAGAAAGAGATATTTATGTTTTTTTGTGTGTGTTTTTCACAGTAGTGGCCATCTTGGATAAGGCATAGAGATCAAAACATGGACTCAAAATAGTCTACCTTCATTTAAGTTTGAAAATGTGTTATATAGTTTCAGCAAATTGTCATTGCCAACTCTACACCTGGCTTGAACAATACCAGTGTCATCATGAAACTGGCTTAAACAATACCAGTGTCATCATGGAAACTAGCTTGAACAATACCAGTGCCATCATGGAAACTGGCTGGAACAACACCAGTGTCATCATGGAGACTGACAGGAACAATATCAGTGTCATCACTAAAACTGGCTGGAATAATTCCAGTGTCATCAAGGAAACTGGCAGGAACAATACCAGTGTCATCATGGAAACTGGCTGGAACAACACCAGTGTCATCATGGAAACTGGCTGGAACAATACCAGTGTCATCATGGAAAAGGAAAAATACCAGTGTCATCATGGAAACTGGCTGGAACAATACCAGTGTCATCATGGAAACTGGCTGGAACAATTCCAGTGTCATCAAGGAAACTGGCAGGAACAATACCAGTGTCATCATGGAAACTGGCAGGAACAATACCAGTGTCATCATGGATAAGGAAAAATACCAGTGTCATTATGGAAACTGGCTGAAACAATACCAGTATCATCACTGAAACTGGCTGGAACAATTCCAGTGTCATCAAGGAAACTGGCAGGAACAATACCAGTGTCATCATGGAAACTGGCAGGAACAATACCAGTGTCATCATGGAAAAGGAAAAATACCAGTGTCATTATGGAAACTGGCTGGAACAATACCAGTGTCATCACTGAAACTGGCTGGAACAATTCCAGTGTCATCAAGGAAACTGGCAGGAACAATACCAGTGTCATCATGGAAACTGGCAGGAACAATACCAGTGTCATCATGGAAACTGGCTGGAACAATACCAGTGTCATCATGAAACTGGCTGAAACAATACCAGTGTCATCATGGAAACTTGCTTGAACAATACCAGTGTCATCATTGTTGTTCTATATTATATTGTATCTTTGTTCTGGGGGAGTGAGAGATTTTCGTTATAATGTACTCATACTTATGTAAACCTGTAAATATGTACAGGTTTTATCCAAAGGTTACCATATCTCTTAAGCTTTGTGGAATTGTGCTATGAGCAAAACATACAAGCTCTGGACATTTATTATCAAGTAAATGTTGGCTAAACAGGACATTGACTGTAACCATCCACTGAAACTTGGTTAACTAATTCTACAATGATAACGATATTCATGGCTACAGCCTTTTTAACATTGAACTATAGTTGATGACATTATGAACAGCTTCTGTCTGCAGAAATGTACTTACTGGTTTGTAGGAACGCATGGTGAACAGATTAGCCATGAGTGTGGAAAAGCCAGGTGCTAGACAACTCTGAGCGATAAAGCCAAGTTTAAGTTCCGCTATGCACACAGCATCGTCACCACGTTTCCAGTCCCAGCTGGGGATGTTTAAAAGGTAAGCCTGCAATATAGAAGTGATGATAAAATAGCCCAAATAACAATGTGATTTCATATATATTATTGTCCCAATATAACACGATCCCAGTAGCCTAAGAACTGGATCTCAATATATTTATAAATATCGCGGGCATGGAAAATCTCAAATGGCAATGAGACATCTGTGGAATTTTTTTTCTGTTTCTTTTTATTGTGAAATGATTACTAATGATTTTTCATTTCAGTTATTATACTTTTTCTATCATAAAGATGTAATAATTTTGGGGAAAAAAATTATTTTGAATTTAAGACATTCTATGTCAGCCATTGTTATGCACACTTTGTATCACATGATCAACACGTGATTCAATTCTAAAAAGCCTATATATATATATATACCCCCATTGGAAATACTGTATCCGGTTAGTGTGCAAACAACTGGCTTCGCACAAAAATATGATATGTGATAAACAAGATCAGCCATTGTTTATCATCAATTGGAAGAGATGCTAAATGTAAACATAAATAGTTATCATACACAAGCTCGCAACAAGTTCGCGATTTAGTTCTAGATTTTTTTATTAATTCATCAAATGTTATAATGCAAGTTTTAAACAAATCGGGTTAAGAATATCAATTTAAAAATTGGGAAAAATCTGTGTAACTGCAAGTCAAGCGTTATATCAGATCACATTATGTCCGGATCGCAGTGTACTTAAATTGCCAACCATTGATGTTTAACAAAATGAATAAGAAAATAGTATACATCTGATTTTAGAAGGTCTGATGATGATTTACTTATAAAAAGCAGTGATGGTCTTTTTGAATTTAAGAAATTTGTGGAAATTTTTGTTGATCCTTTGTAAATAATCATGATTAGACAATGAATAAAATGAACTAGATCTGTCACTGAAGGAGATTAATACCCCCGCAGTAAGTGTTTATCACAACATTTGTGTCATGAACATCTTCACTGCTTGCAAATGATCAAGTCAATTGTGGAAGAAGTTTGCGCCACAAGAATTGCGCTACAGTAAAAACAGAAATGCTACTAATTGCAGTGACAATAACTCTGTATGCAATAAAGTCAGCATCTCAAAATTTGTGTCACACATATCTGCACTTTATGCTAATTATATATGCAAAGTTCCAATTTGATTGCCTGCAAACTGCCTCCAAGCTGCTGACAGACCGACTGACAGATCAATCAACAGACCAACAGACACAGTGACACCTTCCTATGTATCCCCCTCTCAAACTGTTTGTTGGGGAGTATATAAACATAATTGATACAAATCTATAATTCTTATTGTTCTCTTACTAATGTTACCAATGCTAATACCTTGTTGTGGTATTGTAAGAGCTGAACTATGACTTTAATATCGGCGTGGTAATTTTTGATTGATATCACTCGCATGATGTTTGAAGCATCTTCTTGATCAGGATCCCCGCAGTACTTATTGGCCAGAACCAAACATGCATGAGCATCTTTAATCTGAAGTGGGAAAACAGAAATTATCACATTTCAACAATCTGAAGTGGGAAAACACAAATTGTCACATTTCAACAATTTGAAGAGGGTAAAACACAAATTGTCACATTTCAGCAATCTGAAGTGGAAAACACAAATTGTCACATTTCAACAATCTGAAGTGGGTAAAACACAAATTGTCACATTTCAGCAATCTGAAGTGGGAAAACACAAATTGTCACATTTCAACAATCTGAAGTGGGAAAACACAAATTGTCACATTTCAACAATCTGAAGTGGGTAAAACATAAATTGTCACATTTCAACAATCCGAAGTAGAAACACTATTGCTTAATCATGTGAGTTAATTCTATATTTTACAACCAAATACACTGTATTTATATTTTACAACCAAGTAAACTGTATTTATATTTTACAACCAAGTACACTGTATTTATATTTTACAACCAAGTACACTGTATTTATATTTTACAACCTAGTACACCATATCTATATTGTACAATTAAGTATGGAAGTTTATACAACTCAGTATAATATGACAGCAATATAAAATTTACACTTACAACTGAGTGGACTACGGTACACTATGGAAACAACATAGAATCTTCATTTACAACTGAGCAGACTACAGTACACTATGGCAGCAATATAGAATTTACATTAAAAACTAAGTGGACTACAGTTCACTATGGCAGCAACATAGAATTTACACTTACAACTAAGTGGACTGCAGTACACTATGGCAGCAACATAGAATTTTCACTTACAACTGAGTGGACTACAGTACACTATGGCAGCATCATAGAATTTACACTTACAACTGAGTGGACTACAGTACACTATGGCAGCAACATAGAATTTACACTTACAACTGAGTGGACTACAATACACTATGGCAGCAACATAGAATTTACACTTACAACTGAGTGGACTACAGTTCACTATGGCAGCAACATAGAATTTACACTTACAACTGAGTGGACTACAGTACACTACGGCAGCAACATAAAATTTACCCTTACAACTAAGTGGACTACAGTACACTACGGCAGCAACATAAAATTTACACTTACAACTGAGTGGACTACAGTACACTATGGCAGCAATATAGAATTTACATTAACAACTAAGTGGACTACAGTACACTACGGCAGCAACATAGAATTCACACTTACAACTGAGTAGACTATGGTACACTATGGAAACAACATAGAATCTACATTTACAACGGAGCAGACTACAGTACACTATGGCAGCAATATAGAATTTACACTTACAACTGAGTGGATTACAGTTCACTATGGCAGCAACATAGAATTTACACTTACAACTGAGTGGACTAAAGTACACTATGGCAGCAATATAGAATTTACACTTACAACCGAGTGGACTACAGTTCACTATGGCAGCAACATAGAATTTACACTTACAACTGAGTGGACTAAAGTACACTATGGCAGCAATATAGAATTTACACTTACAACTGAGTGGACTACAGTACACTACGGCAGCAACATAAAATTTAAACTTACAACTGAGTGGACTACAGTACACTATGGCAGCAACATAAAATTAACACTTACAACTAAGTGGACTACAGTACACTTTGGCAGCAACATTGAAATTACATTTACAACTTAGTGGACAACAGTACCCTATGGCAGCAATATAGAATTTACATTAACAACTAAGTGGACTACAGTTCACTATGGCAGCAACATAGAATTTACACTTACAACTGAGTGGACTAAAGTACACTATGGCAGCAATATAGAATTTACACTTACAACTGAGTGGACTACAGTACACTACGGCAGCAACATAAAATTTAAACTTACAACTGAGTGGACTACAGTACACTATGGCAGCAACATAAAATTAACACTTACAACTAAGTGGACTACAGTACACTTTGGCAGCAACATTGAAATTACATTTACAACTTAGTGGACAACAGTACCCTATGGCAGCAAAATAGAATTTACATTTACAACTGAGTGGACAACAGTACACTATGACATCAACATAGAATTTACACTTACAACTGAGTGGACTACAGTACACTATGGCAGCAACATAGAATTTACACTTACAACTAAGTGGACTACAGTACACTATGGCAGCAACATAGGATTTACATTTACAACTAAAAGGACTACAGTACACTATGGCAGCAACATAGAATTTACATTTACAACTAAGTGGACTACAGTACACTATGACAGCAACATAGAATATACACTTACAACTAAGCAGACTACAATTCACTATGGCAGCAACATAGAATTTACACTAACAACTAAGTGGACTACAGTACACTATGGCAGCAACATAGAATTAACATTTACACCTAAGTGGACTACAGTGCACTATGGTTGCAACATTGAATTTACATTTACAACTAAGTGGACTACAGTACACTATGACAGCAACATAAAATTTACACTTACAACTAAGCGGACTATGATTCACTATGGCAGCAACATAGAATTTACACTTACAACTAAGTGGACTACAGTACACTATGGCAGCAACATAGAATTTACATTTACAACTAAGAGGACTACGATTCACTATGGCAGCAACATAGAATTTACATTTACAACTAAGTGGACTACAGTACACTATGACAGCAACATAGAATTTACACTTACAACTAAGCGGACTACGATTCACTATGGCAGCAACATAGAATTTACACTTGCAACTAAGTAGACTACAGTACACTATGGCAGCAACATAGAATTTACATTTACAACTAAGTGGACTACAGTGCACTATGGCTGCAACATTGAATTTACATTTACAACTAAGTGAACTACAGCACACTATGGCAGCAACATAGAATTTACATTTACAACTAAGTGGACTACAGTACACTATGGCAGCAACATAAAATTTACATTTACAACTAAGAGGACTACAGTGCACTATGGTTGCAACATTGAATTTACATTTACAACTTAGTGGACTACAGTACACTATGACAGCAACATAGAATATATACTTACAACTAAACGGACTACGATTCACTTTGGCAGCAACATAGAATTTACACTTACAACTAAGTGGACTACAGTACACTATGGCAGCAACATAGAATTTACATTTACAACTAAGAGGACTACAGTGCACTATGGCTGCAACATTGAATTTACATTTACAACTAAGTGGACTACAGTACACTATGACAGCAACATAGAATTTACACTTACAACTAAGCGGACTACGATTCACTATGGCAGCAACATAGAATTTACACTTACAACTAAGTGGACTACAGTACACTATGGCAGCAACATATAATTTACATTTACAACTAAGTGGACTACAGATGCCTTTCAAAAAAAACAAAACAATCAGTACTGGTTCTACATAGAAAGCGGATCTTATAAACTTTGAGCTTTACTTGCAATCACTCTAAAACAAATTAGTATAAAACTAAACTAATGAAATCAATCATTAATGAAGATTGAAGTCATAACATACTGGATGACAAAGTGCAGCGGGTCAGACATTATACAAATGCACATAAGCCATTAAAGAACAGCATGTCCTGACCCAATTTCATAATCAGGATTCCTGACGATTGTCAGTATGAATTATTCATAGTAAAGGCTGCATCTTGAGTATGGCATGAACGCACAAAATGTAACTCAGGAAATTACAGTCATAGACAGTCAATCCAAGCTTTGCGTAGGAATATTGGTATTTCATATTCTACCAGGAAAAATAATCAGCATTAAATGCCAGTTTTTTTATGAATCAGCACATGTTGTGACGTTGTTACAACACTGAGGGTTTTCCCATGATTTTGCTTGAACTTGAATAAGTGTTTAAATGAGCATATTGGGGAGAAAGGGTTGAGTGTTCTGAGGTATTGTCTCAAGATCATACATCCCTCACTACTGGGGTCATGGGTTTAAAGCCCAGCCTCTATCATTTTGGTCTGTCCCATATGAAAATTGTCCGACGACAGGTGCAACAGTTCAGTATATTTTTTTCTATGGATGCAATCTTGTTACATATACTACACTACCTAAAATGTTGACAAGTGATAGTTTTGTCAATGCTAGAATGAATAAAATCGTTCTCAATATTTTGTTAAGAAATAGCAACTGATAGAAATTTGACAACAAATAGGCAGTAGACCCATAGAGCCATGAAAAGAGCTCACAATTAGTTTTTGGCTAAGCAAGGCTGAAACCCCAACTGATATCCTTTCATTACAACATCTGCATATAATGATTCTATATGTGGGCTTCATTATCTATTACAACATATACATATAAAGATTCTGTATGTGGGCTTCATTGTCTATTACAGCATCTACATATAATAATTCTATATGTGGGCTTCATTGTTTAAAACAACATCTACATATAATGATTCTATATGTGGCCTTCATCTGAATATAATGACTCTGTATGTGAGTTTCATTGTCTATTACAACATCTGCATATAATGACTCTGTAATTGGGTTTCATTGTCTATTACAACATCTGTATAGAACGATTCTGTATGTGGGCTTCATTGTCTATTACAACATCTACATATAATGATTCTGTATGTGGGCTTCATTGTCTATTACAACATCTACATATAATGATTCTGTATGTGGGCTTCATTGTCTATTACAACATCTACATATAATGATTCTGTATGTGGGCTTCATTGTTAATTACAACATCTACATATAATGATTCTGTATGTGGGTTTCATTGTCTATTACAACATCTGCATAGAATGACTCTGTATGTGGGCTTCATTGTCTATTACAACATCTACATATAATGATTCTGTATGTGGGATTCATTATCTATTACAAAATGTACATATAATGATTCTGTATGTGGGTTTCATTGTCTATTACAACATCTGCATAAAATGATTCTGTATGTGGGTTTCATTGTCTATTACAACATCTGCATAGAATGATTCTGTATGTGGGCTTCATTGTTTATTACAACATCTGCATATTATGATTCTGAATGTGGGTTTCATTGTCTATTACAACATCTACATATAATGATTTTGCATGTGGGCCTCATTGTCTATTACAACATCTACATATAATGATTTTGTATGTGGGCTTCATTGTTTATTACAACATCTACATATAATGATTCTGTATGTGGGCTTCATTGTCTATTACAACATCTACATATAATGGTTCTGTATGTGGGCTTCATTGCCTATTACAACATCTGCATATAATGATTCTGTATGTGGGCTTCATTATTTATTACAACATCTACATATAATGATTTTATATGTGGGCTTCAGTGTTTATTACAACATCTACATATAATGATTCTATATGTGTGCTTCATTGTTAATTACAACATCTACATATAATGGTTCTGTATGTGGGCTTCACTTTTTATTGATTTAAAGGACATGATTGATGTCAAGGAGGATAATGTATGCTGAAAATATAAAGAACCGCCAGCTGAATTTCAGAGTCACATTACCAAACTATTGTAAGCAATATTTACAGTTTTGGAATATGTATAATTTCATTAATTATTTTGTCAAAAGATTATCATATTGACAATAATGAAATACCTATACATTACATATTCTAAAACTGTTTTGGAATATGTATAATTTCATTAATTATTTTGTCAAAAGATTATCATATTGACAATAATGAAATACCTATACATTACATATTCTAAAACTGTGGCTCTGAAATTTCCCTGGCATTTCTTTACTAGGCTATAACTATTTATGTATACATCACTAAAGGTTTACCTTGATTCTCTCTAGATCATTGGCATCCATCACAGTTCCCTGGAAAAACTCTACTTGTGTAAAATGTCTTTTTAATAACCCCTCCAGTTCCAGGTCAGGTAATTGTCTAAAATATAAAAGAAGATAAATCAGGTATCTATAGTTCTCTAGCATCTGTATCAGCTTATATTTATGCCTCTTACTAAAACAAGAGGCCCAAGAGGGCCTGAATTGCTCAACTGAAAACAAACCACTAGAAGAAATTCCTCCCCCCTCCCCACCACCTCAAGAGATTTTGTGGTTATATAACTGCTGTATAAGTTTGGTTAAGATTCCTTGAAAAATGGGGTCATATTGTATTAAAAGATAAAACACGGACAATTTACAATGACATAAGCCCAGCTGGCTTTTGGCCAATAAAGCCCCAAATGTGGTGCTATTAACCCTTTAAGGGGAATTCCATACAATGCTACATATAAATATATATATAAGGTCTATATCTTGTAATTTCAGACAAATGTTTTTTTTTAAAGTTTCTCTTAAAATATGCTTATAAGCCCAGCAGTGGAGGCATTTGTGGTCCTCAAGAATTGGTCCAAGATCTTGGTATTATATGGTACTACTATGCAAGTTTGGTTAAAATTCACTAAAAAAAGGGTGCTATTGCGCCTACAAGAAAGAGGTTAACAGACAGACAACGGACGTTAGAGAACGAACTGGACTTTGGCCAGCAGAGCTAAAAATGGGGTTGCTATCTTGTCAGCACAAAAAATTTAACATTTCCCTATAAAAGTCTATGTAAAACAGTAATCTCTGTGGTAGCCCCAAGTTTGAGATAATAATTTTTAAGTTTTCCTTAAAATGTGCTTATAAGCCCTGTGGAGGGGAGGGCGGGGGAGGGGGGGGGGGGTGCATTTGTGATCAAATCACGCTGGTTCAACAACTTGTCGGAGATCTTGTAGTTATATAACTGCTGTGCAATTTGGTTAAGATTCAATGAAAATAGGACTGCTATCCCATTTACACAACAACATTTCCCCATTTAACAGTGACCACTGTAGTGGTCCCAAATTTGACCACATGGGGACCTGTTTTCAACAACCCTTTTAGGGGTACCTTCATACAGTGCTACATGTAAAATATCTCAAGGTCTATGATTGAAATTTTTAGAAATATGTTTTTTTAAAGTGTGCTTTAAAATATGCTTATTAACCCTCTGACGAGGCACTTGTGGTAGAGCTATGCTGGTTCAAGAACTCGTCCTAGGTCCTGTTATTATATAACTGCTGTGCAAGTTTGGTTAAGATTGGTTGAAAAATGATTGTGCTTTCCTGTCTACAAGAAAAAGGTTAATGGAAGGAAGACAAACAAATTACCATGACAAACTCTCTTGGCGTGTGGCCAGTAGAGCTGAAAATCTTAAGTATTAGCAAATGTGTACTTTAACATTTCCTATTGAATTATCCATACAATTACTTTTGTAAGTAGATACATATAGCAACTGTCTCATTAAACTGTTTCATTGCAAGCTGATATAAGCAAACTCAATTATTTGATGAATATTTGCACAACTGCAGACTTGCTACACTCAAACCTGTGTAGGCAGTCACCTCTATTAAGCAGCAACTTGTCTTTAGCAGCAACATTTCCCATTTCCATGCTTTCAGAGCAAACTAACCTGCATTAAGCAACAACCTGTCTTAAAAGGTCACATTTGCTCCTTCCCTCAACTGGCCATTTAAGACAGGTCTGACTGTAGTTAATAATCCATGTTTTGTAATGGTTTAAGTTAATCTTATATTACGATACATGGATTTATCTAAGCAGTCTGTAATGAATTTTTGTATTACAATTTTTTTATAATGGAAGTGTTATTTCTAATGTTAATTGTTACATAAATATTACACAAAATGCACATGTCACTGGGTCACTTGAAGAAAGAAATTGGGCTCATTTTAATTTTAAAGCCAATGGCAAGGTTTGTTGAGCATAGGAGTATTAAATGTCTTAACTGCAGATAAAAGGTGACTATCCAAAGCCAGAATTTAGTTTAAACCAATTCATTTAAGCTGGATCGCCATAAAAGATTTATATGAACTGCTTTCTGCTTTCTGGGGTAAAACCAGTACTGGGTGTTGAGGCATCAGATTGAGCTGACCACTTCTGGCAAGAGTGGCCAACTCTCTATCCACTACACTAGTGCCCCTGCAGCCAGGTTTTGTTGTACTCACTTATGTATAAAGATGATTTCCACATCCACGTCCTCCCTGTCCTTGTGTAAGAAGTCTTTGAGAAAGTTGGCAACAGAATCATGAGTAATGTGGCCACATACCACTATATGTCTGAAATAGATCATTGCTCAGTTAACATGATGTCAAAATCCAACTATACTGTACAGAACAGCTAACTCGACACCTGACATTTTATGTACCTGACAGTTTACGTATTTCTCAAAAAGTATCAAAGTAAGTTCCTTGAAATTTGGACTTGAATAAAAAGAACATTGCTAAGTAAAACCAATACATAGTTGTTTGTTTATGTCATCTACATATGGAAATACAAGTGAAACACATCAAGCTTTAGTCAGGGTAACTGACAAACGAGAAACTGAGATAGGTACTTTGTGTAACTTATTACAAAATATGAGACACTGAGATAGGTACTTTGTGTAACTAATTACATAATATGAGACACTGAGACAGGTACTTTGTGTAACTAAGTACATAAAATGAGACACTCAGATAGGTACTTTTGTAACTAATTAATAATATGAGACACTGAGATAGGTACTTTGTGTAACTAATTAATAATATGAGACACTGAGATAGGTACTTTGTGTAACTAATTAATAATATGAGACACTGTGATAGTTATTTTGTGTAAATATATAATATTTTTAACAAACAAACTCAATCTCCATACACCAAGAACAAACTCAATTTCCATAACTGAGAACAAACTCAATCTCCTTCCCTGAGAACAAACTCAATTTCCATCCCAGAGAACAAACTCAATAACCATACATGAGAACAAATTCAATCTCCATCCCTGAGAATAAACTCAATCTCCATACCTGAGAACAAACTAAATTTCCATAACTGAGAATAAACTCAATTTCCATCCCTGAGAATAATCTCAATCTCCATACTTGAGAACAAACTCAACTTCCATCCCTGAGAATAAACTCAATCTCCATACCTGAGAACAAATTCAATTTCTATTCCTGAGAACAAATTCAATTTCCATCCCTGAGAATAAACTCAATCTCAATCCCTGAGAACAAACTCAATTGCCATCCCTGAGAATAAACTCAATTTTCATCCCTGAGAATAATCTCAATCTCCATACTTGAGAACAAACTCAACTTCCATCCCTGAGAATAAACTCAATCTCCATACCTGAGAATAAACTCAATCCCCATACCTGAGAACAAATTCAATTTCTATTCCTGAGAACAAATTCAATCTCCATATCAGAGAACAAACCTAATCTCCATACTCAAGCACTGATATGTGTTTCATTGTTTTTTCTAACATTTGGCTTTCTTCCTGGCTAAGTGGCCTAAGGCACTGTTTCAAGATCACTTACCTCTCACTGCTGAGGTTCTAGGTTTGAGTCCACTCAGTCCAAAAACTTGATGTGAAAAATTGTGCCATTAATTGTGGGGGAGATTAGTTCTACTGAGCATCAAGTCCTACTCAGTGATCTTTCTCCACTAGTAAAACTTCATATGTCATAATTATACAACACAAAATGTGTTGAAATGGGGTAAAATCCCATTCAATAGAATTTGACACCCTATGACTTGCAGAAAGCATTTCCAGTTATCCAACATCACAGGAATGGATCTCATGCTACATTATCCAAGACAAATTCAGCTTACAAGCCTTATCTGAGTTATGTATTATTCACCATACTAATTAAAGTCAATGGCTTCCAAACAATCTGGTAATGAAACTGTCAAAACACTAGTTAGGCTTCAGTACTAATCTGCATATTGTGACATCAAGCATATTCAGGAGTGATCTATTTTTACTGTTAATATAATTGGGTTCTTACTGAATGCTGGACAATTCAAGGGCAATACTCCCCATTGTCTTTAAATGGGGCACAACAAAGGAATCACAACAAGAGGGCCAAGATGGCCCTATATCGCTCACCTGTGACTGACCTTGAGTCACCCAACTTAAGTAGATTATATAATACATGTACATGCGAAATTCCAGAAAAACGAGATGGGCAAGAACTTTGATTTGTTTTGAAGATGTAACAGATGCGCGGAAGAGTTCAAACTTGGTAAAGGTTCACCCATGGTAAATGTCAGTGAAATTACATTGAAATCAGGTCAGTAGATTCTGACAAGAAGGCTTTTGAAGTTTTTACTAATAAAACTTGCCCCGCGCCCTGGCGGCCATGTTTTTTGACGAATCAAGATGGCTTGAACAAAATTGGTAGAAGGTCACCAAAGGACCATTTCTGTGAAATTATTTTAAAATCGAGCCAGTAGTTTCTGACAAGAAGATTTTTAAGTTTTTACTATAGCTTATATAGTAAATTAACCCCACCCCCTGGCCGCCATGTTTTTTGACAAATCAAGATGGGTTGAACAAACTTGGTAGAGGGTCACCCAAGGAATATTTCTGTGAAATTATTTTAAAATCAAGCCAGTAGTTTCTGACATGAAGATTTTTTAAGTTTTTACTATAGCTTATATAGTAAACTAACCCTACCCCCTGGCCGCCATGTTTTTTGACGAATCAAAATGACTTGAACAAACTTGGTAGAGGGTCACCCAAGGACCATTTCTGTGAAATTATTTTAAAATCAAGCCAGTAGTTTTTGACAAGAAGTTTTTTTAAGTTTTTACTATAGCTTATATTATAATAAACTAACTCCTACCCCTGGCTGCCATGTTTTTTGACGAATCAAGATGGCTTTAACAAACTTGGTAGAGGGTCACCCAAGGACCATTTCTTTGAAATTATTTTAAAATCGAGCCAGTAGATTTTGACAAGAAGACTTTTTAAGTTTTTACTATAGTTATAAATTATAATAAACTTGCCCCACCCCCTGGCCGCCATGTTTTTTGACGAATCAAGATGGCTTGAACAATAAGTTTTTACTTATTAAACTCCCATGCCCTCTGGTGGCCATGTTTTTTGACGAATCAAGATGGCTTGAACAAACTTGGTAGAATGTCACCCAAGGAATATTTCTGTAAAGTTATATCAAAATTGGCCCAGTGGTTTCAGAGGAGAAGTTGTTAGAAACTAAAAGTTAACTACTCGGCTCAGGTGAGCTAAAAAACAACCTACTTTTTGCCTCTCTCTTTTTTATATGTTCCTCCATATTTTTTCTGTCTTCCTATGATGTCTGCTATTTCTGGAATTGCTCTTGCAAACATTCCCTGAAATAAACAAATTAGACAGTTTGATATCTGCAGCATCTCTGTATTCAGGAACACACCTCTAGTCTGGTAGTGTGTGTTTACAGTAATGTAATTGACATGTGAATAACTTATGAATTTAACACATGCACAGTCTATATTCTAAGCATATGCATTTTTCTTGACATATGTGCAGACATGTACAGCTAAGTTCTCAAAGTTAGCCGTCTATGTAGTGAAACACTATGTTGAATCACCCATGCATATACTGTGTGTATTGTCACTCATACATAGTGTATATATAATATTATGTTGATTCTCACATACAAATGTATTTAAAACATATGTTCAGTCACACAAACATTGTTTTTTATTATTTCAAAATGAGTCAAACTTTATTTTCAGTCACAAATATGCAGTCTATATTTAATACGTAAGTCAAAGACTATATTAATTTTATTCAGTCATTATAAATCAGTCACACATACATAGTGTATACTCAAGCACACATACATAGTGTATACTCAAGCACACATACATAGTGTATACTCAAGTACATATACATAATGTATACTCAAGCACACATACATAGTGTATACTCAAGCACACATACATAGTGTATACTCAAGCACACATACATAATGTATACTCAAGCACACATACATAGTGTATACTAAATTTTTCAAAGACTATGTCTAGTCACATATACATAAGTGTACAAACATTCATTCTGACTACCTTGAAAACCTGGGCTGCCTTCAGTTCAACATGTTTTCCTGGTCACTGGCTCAGCCTCATATCAACACACAGAATGCGATGATTTTAGGGAACCAGGCATTAAATGTTGTTTAACAGTGCTGAACACAACCCAGCATCAGACAAAGTAGTTACACATATTCAATTTTACTTTTCTAAAAGTCTGTACCAGTCAAAGTAATGTACAAACATTCATTTTGACTTCTTTAAAAGTCTGTACCCGTCAAAGTAGTGCACAAAAATTCATTTTGATTCCTTTAAAAGTTTGTACCAGTCAAAGTAGTGTACAGACATTCATTTTGACTTTGCTAAAACTCTGTACCAGTCAAAGTAGTGTACAAACATTCATTCTGACTCCTTTAAAAATCTGTACCAGTCAAACTAATGTTACAAACATTCATTTTGACTCCTTTAAAAGTCTGTGCCAGTCAAAGTAGTGTACAAACATTCATTCGAACTCCTTTAAAATTCTGTACAAGTCAAAGTAATGTGACAAACATTCGTTTTGACTCCTTTTAAAGTCTGTACCAGTCAAAGTAATGTTACAAACATTCATTTTGACTCCTTTAAAAGTCTGTACCAGTCAAAGTAATGTTACAAACATTCATTTTGACTCCTTTAAAAGTCTGTGCCAGTCATAGTAGTGTACAAACATTGATGTTGACTCCTTTAAAAATCTGTGCCAGTCAAAGTAGTGTACAAACATTGATTTTGACTCCTTTAAAAGTCTGTGCCAGTCATAGTAGTGTACAAACATTGATGTTGACTCCTTTAAAAATCTGTGCCAGTCAAAGTAGTGTACAAACATTGATTTTGACTCCTTTAAAAGTCTATGCCAGTCAAAGTAGTGTACAAACATTCATTTTGGCTCCTTTAAAAATCTGTACTAGTCAAAATAATGTTACAAACATTAATTTTGACTCCTTTAAAAGTCTGTACCAGTCAAAATAATGTTACAAACATTAAAAGTTGGTACCAGTCAAAGTAGTGTACAGACATTCATTTCGACTTCTTTAAAAATCTGTACAGATTATGTATACATTGAGTCAGCAAGTTCTGTAAAAACATGCATTGCTAGTTTTTGATTACAAAAAAATAAATAAATTAACATTCGTCCAAACCATGATTGGTTTGTTTGTCTTGCAGTCTTTATTCTTGAATTATTTACAGGTATTCTGTAATTAGATCTTTGACACTCTTCCCCTGTATCCTACTGGAGACATACAAAATGCATGCCTCTTACTGACACAACACTGATCAATTGTATTTATAAACATATACAAACAATTTCAATACAACAAAGTATTTTTTTAATCGGGTTTAACATCATTTTCAACACATTTCAGGTCATAAATGGCACATCCAGTTTTATTGGTGACCTAAAAAGACCTCAAAATGACACTCAGTAGAACCAACCATCCTTCTGCAAGTAACTGGTAAACTTTCTTACATAATTTTTTTTCAGTGAGCGGGACTCGAACATATGACCATAGCAGTAATAGGTAAGTGGTCTTGAGACAGCTAAAAGGCTCATCTTGATTTAATACAAGAAGCCTGTATCATGATTATTTGCTGGCATATCTTTTCTTTTAAAAATTATCTACTTGAAAGAGGGCTGGACAAATATGTCACCCTGGTGTAAAATGTGTCATCTACTGCTATTGGAATTGATATGTTCTCCTGGGAAACTGCTGTTGTTATTTTAGCACTTTTCACATTGATGAAGATGAAATGCACATGGCATCTGATAATGACATGCATATTTTATGTAATGAAATGGATGGAATATTAACACAGTTACTGTGTTTTAACTTAATTAAAATCTTAGCGCCACTGATTATTATTTGTAACAAATTTTTACCTACAAATATTTTGTTGGGATTTGAATTTCGTTGTTGAGGCTCCCCTTAATGCTACAATAATGCTGCAAGCACAACAGGGACCTTCATGATCACAGATATTTTTCTACTTCTCTTAAATTTATTCACTTTAATTTTTCGATACTTTATTTCCCTACTCATAGGGATAATTTAGGCCAAATATGAACAAATTTGATAGAAATTTTTTGAAAATACTCAATTTTGACCCAAAAGCATTTCTGTGAAAAAATAAGCTGAACAAGTTCTATTTTAAAATATAGTATTGATCTCTTGAATAATCACATGCAACCTCTAAATAATCCATTTTTTTATCTTCAGGGACTCTATTTGTACAACTACAATATGTAGTGATTATATCTCACTCAAAATTTCACAAGCGTTTGAGCAGTCGTCCTTGAGGAGATATATTTCTTTTTTTTTTTTTTAATAATGGTGGCCATCTTGAATTTTTGATTGTTAAACAAAGTATTTTGTAAGGTCTCACAGACACCAGAAACATCCATCTGAAGAGTGTAGTTGGTTTAGTAGTTGTAAAGAAAGTACTGTGAATGGGAATACAACTGATGATGGATCAGGGACAATAGACTATGGACAACGCCCCATTGAATCTTTCGTCAGCTGTGGACTAAAATTATCTGGTGAAATGTTTTTTTTTAGGGAGTTGGACTTTAAAGACGATTTTACGGTTTATCATTATTATTTTCTGTTGCTACCCAAATTTATTTTTATTTGAAAGAAGAAAAAGCAGAAATACAATTTGTAAAATTAAAGGGAGTATTTCAGGGGCAGGGATGCTATAAATATCTTTATTATTGGCTATAATAACTTTTGAAACGGATAAAAAGTATCTCATAAATGTTAATAAATAAAATCCAAATGGTTTGGTTTGTCAAATTCACCAAAAGATGATAAAATCAATATTTAGTTTGGAGTGGTAAGCTTGAAACAAAATCCCCATTCTTATAATAGACAGCTCTTAAATATTGCTGGACGATCTTCATACAGTCATTTGGACTCTTTCTAAGATGGAACAATTTTTTACTACGCGTAAACCTGTGTAACGGATCAAACTGAATTCGAAATGAAATCATTTGACTCATTTAATACATCACAAACTATGTTGCAATATTAGGTGGGAAATCTATTTTAGTCTAACCTAGATCACAGTGTTGCCCAAGTTAGGAAAACCCTTTTTAAAATATTATTTTGGCATATGTTTAAATATATATCCTTTTGGCAATACGGGGTCAGTGAGTATATTAGGCATGATGTATTGGAAAAATATGTTTATAGATAAATTAAAATTTTGAAAAATCCTCATAATTATATTCCCTTTAAATTAGATTTTTTTCTTTGATACATTAGATCCACTGTTAAATACACTATGAATATTTTGGCCCACATAAAGCCTGCTATACTGTATTGCTTTTTTGAAAATTCCTTCCTAATAGATTATTGATGCGGAAATACAACACTGCCTATGATTTCCAATTTTCATCTCCATGGGTTGAATAAATACACATTGTTGTAGCATTTTTTGTTCTATAGAATATCATAATGGTTTCATCTAGTGTGGCAGTAAGTGTAGTGTCAATATGTACCTGTTATTATGAGAAAAAGAAATGAACATGACTTTGACATCTGATTCTTTGATACAGTTAAATATTACAATACAACCATGACAGTTGTTTGAAACTGGTATCCATAGTGAAGTTAAGTGGAATTTTAACTTTTGAACAATAAAATAAAAATACAAGAGGCTTAAAAGGACATGTATTGCTCTACTGTACATTCTGGTTCAGTTTCACATATTCAAAAAATAATGTGTGACTCCATGATTATAAACATATTTGACAAGCTTGGTTCATTTGGATATAAACTGAAGGTCTTATAATATTAACAATAAGGCAGACATTAGCTTTCTTCAATAATCCAAGGGAACTAACTCTGTGGTTTCTCATCTGATCTGGCCCTATGAAGAGCTTTCATGCATTTATACACCCTGACCAAGTTTGATGATAATCAAATTAAAACTAAAGGTGATACAGCATTTATGAGGCAAAAATCAACATTTTGCAATCAATTAATGGACAAAATTACAGTTTGGTATTATTTACATTCTGGTAAAAGATGGCCTATTGAGAAACTTTTTATGCGTTTTTATGGTCAATAGCATTCTAATACTCACAATTAATATTTTCACCAATGTTGTTACTGCTCTGGGAAAAAAAAGGTATTGCAGTACTTGCAAGGCTAACATCAGCATTTTTCAATCAATCATTGGCCATAACACTGTCCATTCTGATCAGATATCGCTGGTTGAAGAATTTTTCCAGCTATCAGCGTCAATAAAATTTTGACCAAGTTTGATTATGATCAGATAAAACTAACAATGGTGGTACAGTGTTCACCAAGTAAACATCAGCATTTTTTTTACTTGATAAAGGGCCATAACACTGTCCGCTTGACCTCATCTTTCCAGTTCAAGAAATGTCCAAGCTTTCACAGTTAATAACATTCTTATCAAGTCTTATCAAGTTTGAACAGACTCCAATGAAAACTGAAGGTGTGCTACAGTGTTTACATGGAAAGTTAACAAATGGACAGGACATACTGAGCATGGACATATTACCATGACACAAGCCCTTCTGGGGTTTGGCCAGTAGAGCTAAAACAGTATATTCCATCAGTATATTAACAAAATGGCAATTGATTTCAATTATAACAAGTCTGGTAAAATATTAAACATTGGGTGTACAAAGTAAATCAATATATAAAAATCAATGGCACTGTTAGAGCAATACAAAGACATGTTCAAACAATTTTTCACAAACAGCTTGGATAAGTTATTAAGTTACTGGCCTGAATGTTGTACTGCCACAGCATTTTCTCTTTTATATTAGAATAAGTAAAGGTAATAAAAATGGAGTTGAACAGCAAAGAAGGTTATTTTTCAAAATCTCTGTGATCATGAATGGAATAAATGAGCTGTAAGAAATGTCACAGCTTGAACAATTATACAGCTTGCATATAAAATCAGAAAACCTCAAATACTCCCCCATATCAACCAACAGAAGCAACTTTTTTTATTAATGCCATAACTGCTTCATCTGTGGTATAGAAAAATAAAGCTATTTTTGATAACTCAATGGTGATGTTGATAATTTTATTTATCGTCACCACCGGTTTCCTACATAGGTATTAGCAATTTTAGAATTTTGGAGGATAATGCAGAGACACAGAAAACCCCTGGTTCTTTGACATGCCTGGTGTAATGGTTCTTTGACATGCCTGGTGTAATCACCGATACATGGGACCTCAATTTGTTAAAGTCTAGTCCAAAGGACTGATTAGTATTTTTAGTTGGAGGGGTGGGGGATCAAGGGATACAGCTCAGGTATTTATAAAGCTGTTTGAAACATTATGATATAAGGTAACTGTTTGTTTGAAAGTTTGGTGAAGATTCAATGACAAATGATGCTGAAATAAGCAATACTTGAGAGTATCCAATTCAAAATCTCATCTGTTATATAAAACCACTGTGTAAGTTTGGTAACGATGTACAGTCAAACCTGTCTTAAGCAGCCAGTCAAGGGAAGGAGCAAAAATGACCTTTTAACCCTTTACTTCATATAGCCTTTGGAAACCTCTAATATAGAAGACTTTTGAATTATTGGGTGAATATGTTTATATTAACTGACAGAGTGGAAAACAGTGCAGGAAGTGTTCAGATTGCTCGTTACAAGCAATCTGAACTCTTCCTGCACTGTTTTCAAAGGCCTTCTTGATTGGTGCGGGAAAATGCGTATCTATGGAGTAAAGGGTTAAGACAGATTGTTGCTTAATACAGGTTGATTTGCTCTGAAAGCATAGAAATGGGAAATAGCAAATTTGGCTGCTTAAGGCAAGTGGCTAATTAATAGAGGTGACCATTTACACAGGTAACTGTAATGATAAATGAGAGTGCTAGAGAGAACATAACATCAAAATTGGCCATTACTAATGGTTTGCAAGGGCCACAACTATGACATCTATAATTACAACATTTATCAGTGAGGATCAGCTTTCCAAAGATATGATATATAATTACAACATTTACCACAATTTCTTCTATTACCAGCCATAATTATGCTTAGTTATTTGACTTGGCCACTGGAGTCCTCTTAATGGTAGTGAATGAATGAATGAATGGGGTTTTACAGTGTACCAACAAATTATAGGTTATTCGATGCCAACAGGAATGAAGATTCCAGGTTCAATCTACATGTACAAAAACAACAAAAAATTCTATCATATTACTCAAATTGTCTTACGACATGCATGAGCCACAGTGATCCTATTCTTGCCATCACTCATATGGCTCCTGGAACTATACAGGGGTTGGTAATTTAACCACAATAATGAATACAACAAAAAATGATAAAATGAACATGACACCCATTAGGAGGATTCCTACCCCTCCACAGATGTCCAATGCAGAAGGTCAGGGCTTAATTTTAAAAATCGCTGCCATAGATTAGACGTGGATTAGATCATACAAACCAGATATGAAACAACAATTGGCCGGGTGGCAGACCCTGAACTCACTGAGACTGGCAAATGTCCGTCAGAAAAATAAAGTAACTGATGAAATTCGAGTATGATATTTCTGGAGTTCTGACAAGTCAAAAGGTTCTAGTTGGTCAAAGGGTCAACAGTATGTACTAGAAGGAGGACATTAAAAAATGCCTACAACCAAACATACGTAAAAAGCACTCAGAACTATTGCGAACCGGTCAAATTGTACTTCATGACAACGCGACACAGAACACTTCAGAGGGTGCGACGTCATTTTTTGCAGAATATGAATAGGAAAAAACTGGACCATCCTCCATATTCTCCTGACTTTAGCCCTGGATTACGACTTATTCCCAAGACTTAAAGAAAATGTGAGGGGAATTCGATTTCGCTGACTTAGAGGAGATTGAAATTGCTGTGGCCGAGCAGGTTAGGTTATATGAGTGCGGTTGCTTAGCAACCGGAAAAGAAGATCTGTCGAAGCAATAAGCATCAGCATTGACCACAGGGGACATTACTTTGAGAGATCTTAATATGGTATTTACATTTATTTTCATAACAAATGATTTACATGTTAGGTTGCATTATATATTGAATGACCCTAGTACATACACTATTTTATGTGCCTTACATACTGAGAAAGTCTCCATTTGCGGCTTTAACCCTTTACTCCATAAATACGCGTTTTCCCACACCAATCACAGAAGGCATTTGAAAACAGTGCAGGAAGAGTTCAGATTGCTCCTAACGAGCAATCTGAACACTTCCTGCACAGTTTTCTACTGTTTTCTAATCTGTCAGTTAATATAAACATAATTCACCCAATAATTCAAAAGCCTTCTATATTAGGTGTCCAAACGCGTCTTTATTAGAGGTGTCCAAAGGCATCTATATGAAGCAAAGGGTAAATGTGTGGTGTGACGATATACTCCCTTTAAGAAAAGAAATGCAGCTGATCTAATTATGGTCCTTTCAAGTAAATTGCACCAAGAATATAAATATTTGTAGATAATTGGAGAAGATAAAGCAGCAATGTGAAAGAGATTCTAGATAAAGAAATCGACACAACCCAATCACTCTGTGTTCCCGTTTTGTTGCAAAACTGCAGGAAATAAAGACAAAAAATATATTTTCACCTTAGCTTTTATAACTGAAATAAAAGCCTTTTTAAAGCACCTGGTTTTTCAAATTACCTGTACTTATTAAACGCCCCTTTCAGTATATTGATCAAAAGATATTATTAAGCATGTTGTCATTCTAGAATATGTTGTATCAAAACAATGCTGGTTTGTTTTGGCAACGGGCAGTGGTAATTCTAGTTTTGTTAGTGTAGTTTGGCAAGAATAAAATATATGTCAAAATGTCTTTTTCTCTCATGAATAATATAAGACTCCCTGTATGGCATTCATCAAAGCGCCACGAATTAAACAATTGATGAAAACAAATGGTAAGCACACTTCCTTTCAAACATTTTGTAAAATAACATCGCAAATCATTAATAGATAGGAAATTCAAAAGACATTTCTTTAAATAATTGATAAACTCTCATAGAAAACATTTGCAGATTCATTTTAAAATATAGATAAAGACAAGATAGAAATGTCAGATACGACTAAATACTTAATATCCCTATAATTCCTTTCAATGTAATCTCATAAATTGTCAAAACAGACTCTTGTAGACTGTCATACTGTCTCTCCCAGCAAAAGATAGGAACCTCTGATTAAACAAAAAATATGGCTCAGTCCAATAACATAATTTATAAACTTTTGATCTTAACGGATTCTTTCAAAAGTTACAAAATAAAATATAGATGACTTCCGCAAATAAAATCAAAATGAAGTTGTCAGATCAATTTTGTTGCAATACAAAAAAAAGAGAAAAGGTTTTATTTAGATTTTTTTTCATATGCTACCAACCTCCCACAACCACCAGGAACACTTGAAAAAGTAAGATTTATTTCAACTCAAACAAAAATAACAAATAATTTAACACTGGAATTAATTTAAAGCAGTCATGTTTCAATGCACTGTCTTTTTAATTTCATTTACACTTAAATATACCTTAAATATAGATAATAAACAAGCATCAAAGTAAAATGGCTGAATATGAATTAAACAGCTCTGACAAGTTCAATTTATATAGAACAAGATCACCTTTCCACAATGAAGGCAGACAAATGCAAGTTTGTCACATTATAGCTGAAACACGCACAATGCTCACAGAGTAAAATATTGAGATTTAACTGTTTGTGTTCATAAAGACAGTAAGATAGTTATCATACTTAAAGGTTGCAGGAATGACATCTTTGAAAGTGATGGGACTGACATACAAAAAGATGGAAAGAATGGCAATTTTGAAAATGATGGGACTGACATACAAGAAGATGGCAGAAAGGTAATGGGACAAACATACAAGAAAATGACAAAAGTGATTGGAGTGACACACAAAAAGATGAAAAGAATGGCAACTTTGAAAGCAATTTGACTGAAATACAAGAAAATTGCAGGAATGACACCTTTGAATAACTGGGACTGACATATGGCAGGAAGGTAATGGGACTGACACACAAGAAAATGGCAGGAATAACACATTTGAAGGTGATGGAACTGACATTAAAGAAGATGGCAGGAATGACAATTTTGAAGGTGATGGGGCTGACACACAAGAAGATGGCGACAGGAAGGTGATGGGACATACTAGACAATGGCAGGATTATGACAACTTTGATCGAACTTTTGATGCCAATTAAAAACCTGCATTCCTGACATTTTCTTTCCCGTAGGTACCTGCTGTAATATCTCATATGATTTGTTTGGCGATTGTCCAAGCTAACAACAAAATTTGATAACTGCACACATTTCTTGTGCCTCAAGTGATGCCATGATAAGCAACCGGTAGTATTCCTTGACACCTTGACAAAACTGAAGGATGGCTTAACTGACAAATGTTCAGATGGCTTAACAGACTAACATGAAAATAGATAAACAGACAAAATTGAAAGATGAATCACTGACAAATGTAAAGATGGCCTAACTGACAAAATTAAAGGATGGCTTAACTTTCAAACACAAAGATGGCTTAACCAAAATATTTGAAGATGACTTAACTGAAAAACTTATAAATGATTTAACCAACTCAAAAAAAGATATCTCGAAGTTTAAGGGTGGTTTAACTGACAATGATAACGATTGATTAACTGACACAAATGAAGACTAATTAACCAACAAAAATGAAAATGTCTTATTTGACAAAATTGAAAGATGGCTTAAATGATAAATGTACAGATGGCTTAACTGACAATTTTGAAGTTGGTCTATTCGAAATATGGATTCACTGACAAAATTGAAGGATAGCTTAATTGATAACCATTAATATAGCTTCACTGTCAAAACTGAAGGATAGCTTAATTGACAACCATTAATATAGCTTCACTGACAAATATAAATATGGCTCAAACTTACAAAATGGAGGATGGATTATCTAGTAAATAAAAAGATGAATTAACTGAGAAAGATGTCTTAACAAAACAAAAATGAAAATGTCTTAACAGACAAAATTGAAGGATAGCTTAACATATAAAATTGAAGATGGCTTAGCTAACAAATGTGAAGGATGGATTGACTGTCAAGCATTAAGATGGTTTTACTGATAAAATTGAAAATGCCTTCGATGAAAAACTTGAAGATGATTCAACCGACCAACTAACTGATAGCTCAACTGACAAATTCAAGGTTGATAAATGTAAAGATGGCTTAACTGACAAACTTGAAGATGCTTAATTTACACAATTGAAGGATGATTTAACTTACAACTTGAAGATGGCCTAACTGACAATATTGAATGATGGTTTAACTTACAACTTGAAGATGGCCTAACTGATAATATTGAAGGATGGTTTAACTTACAAATTGAAGATGGCCTAACTGACAATATTGAAGGATGGTTTAACTTACAACTTGAAGATGGCCTAACTGACAATATTGAAGGATGGTTTCACTGACAAATACAAAGAGGCATAACTAAAACACTCCAAGACAACTTTACTGAAAAACATACAAATGACTTAACTAACAAACTTCTAAGAAGCTTAACTGACAAAATTGAAGGATGGCTTTACCAAAAATTCTGAAGCTGTGTTAACTGACAAACCTGAAAATGGTTTACCCGGTAAATGAAAACTTGAAAAGGAAAGACTACTTATTTGAGAAAATTGAAAGATAACTTAACTGACCAAAGTGTTAGATTAGTTAACAGACAAAACTTAAATATGGCTTCACTGACAATTATAAAGATGGCTTAACTTAACAAACTTGCATATAGCTTGCTGACACAAATAATGATAAGAACTGCATGACTGCATGTACCAGTACTTACAATGCTGACGCATATGAAGATAACAATGAACAAGCGTCCAAGTACTGTTTTGGCATTGAGGTCTCCATACCCAACAGTTGACATGGTTACCAGCAGGAAGTACAGACATTCCCAGTATGTCAGTGGCTGCTTGTTAGAGAAGTCATAAAAGAAATCTCCGGTATTCTCCAACTGAAAATAGAAAATGTAAATAATTGAAAATAAAACTTAATTAACAGAAAATATATGTACATGGTGTTGAGATTCAAATGAAAGTTTATGGACCTAGAATTTACCCAAGCACAACTGACTTGCCAATCCATAAATGAGCACCTTGTACTATTGGCTATATTATAGTGAACATATTCATACCCAGTCCATTACTAATATAATGACCAGATACTTTCACAATGAACAAAGCAGGAAATATCAAAATGTGGTATAATCATTCCTATACTCTATAAGAACTGGGATGAGAATTTGAGTACCAAAGTACTAGAGTAATCAGAATACTCTAGTACTGAGAGTAGAGTAAAACACTCCCTATATGTCTCGCTACACAGTTACGCCCCTTTTTTTCCCACTGTAACATGATTCTTACGCTTAAAAACAAGGCCTATGTAATTTGGTTTCGAAAAAGTGTAGTGAATGTACATAGTTCACTTACAACAGCCTCGCTGTTAAGATAGCTTTTACAGTGACACGGTTGAAGTGCAATGACTGTATTGGAAGTTAAGCAACGAAGTAGGTGTTAGTGCTTGGATGGGTGACCGCTGTCACATTAATGGCGATGAGGATTAACTTTCGAACCTGCGTCTGCACGAATCTCTCTTTCCTCGGGATGGGGCGGGATATGGCCAGGAACTGCGGGAAGCCACAGGCTGTGCAGTTGGGGCTAAGCCCTAAAGGTTAAAGAGGGGAGGAGTGTAGTGAATGTACATAGTTCACTTACAACAGCCTTGCTGTTAAGCTAGCTTTTACAGCGACACGATTGAAGTGCAATGACTGTATTGGAAGTTAAGCAACGAAGTACGGAGTTAGTGCTTGGATTGGTGACCACTGTCACATTAATATTTTGAAAATGGTTTATAGTAGTTGTGATTTCTTGCTGCAGATGAGTAGAGCAAAAGTTGGTATAGCATATAATGCAATAAGACATCACTGGTGTTAAAAAAGTGACTTTTATAGGATTTCAACATATGCATGTATTTATGAGCATTTGGGGACTTCTTTTTTCAAAAAATCTCAGGGTGTCACTGCACCCTCTTTTAAAAAAAACAACATGATCAACCTGCCAGTTTTTGTCATTTTTATGTGGGTTTACATTCCTGCTATGAAAAAAAAATACAAAAAGATTCTATGTTGAATTCTTTTTTTACCATGGAAATCCTAGATCTATTTTATATAGAACAAAGAACAAAATTCAACTGTGTAGTGAGACCTATATGCACTCCCTATATGTTGGTAAGTACATATGTGCTGCTGTTTTGACTGCTCTTTTTGGACATATGATGTAGGGTTTTGACACCTATTTCTTTTGCTTAACCCTTTACTCCATAGATACGTGTTTTCCCGCATCAATCACAGAAGGCCTTTGAAAACAGTACAGGAAAAGTTCAGATTGCTCGTAATGAGCAATCTGAACACTTCCTGCACTGTTTTCCACTCTGTCAGTTAATATAAACATAATTCACCCAATAATTCAAAAGCCTTCTATATAAGGTGTCCAAAGGCGTCTACATGAGGTAAAGGGTTAATGAGGTGTAAAGCTTTGACCCTCCTTTCTGGTCACATAATATAGACTTTTGATCCCTTGTAAAATCCTTAATAAAAATGTTGATATGTACAGTTGTGTCAAAACTTTTCACTGCAATACATTTTCTTCAAATACAAACAAATAGTTTGTTCATAAGACACACATATTTTATTCTTAAAAAAATCCAAGAGCTTATGCCATTGTTTAGACAAAGTTTTACTTAGATTAAATGTAGAGTTTTGACACCAATGTGATGCGCGCACAAAATGACCTATTTATGTATCGACGTGCCGTAAAACACCATTCATTCATTGACACCAATGTAGAGTTTTGACCATCAAATTTTAGGATGCAATGTAGTTTGTGCCTATGTTCTGAAGTTCACAGGGTACATATGTACCAATTTTCATGTCAAGTGTCTACCCACATAATTGGTTGCAATGTAGATCTTAGCAACTAGTGACACTTTCTAAAATTAAAAACTTTAAAAGATTAGTAGAATACTCTGGTTGTAGAAAGTAGACAGGGAACCATTGATAAGCTAGCTGACTGGACTGATTAACAAACAATTCACAATTACAGGACACTTCGTCATTGCTTGGTTATATATAAATATATACTAGTATGGGACTGTTAATTTTTTTTTTGTTATTACAGTCATGAAGTTGGAGATGCACATATTTTTTTTGTTTTCTGATCTGATAATATTTTCAGGATTTATGCCATCCTTTCATGATCACAGAACAACCCTTACATAATTTACCCAAATCAAATGAAATTATTCAACAGTGTACAGATCAAAAAAATATAACTGGTACATGGTCATACTGTGTCCAGCATAGGCAGAGCTAGCATTACTAAAGCAATAACAACTACATTATTTTATCCCCGGTCAGAGTTCAAACTGATGTCTGTCAGATCCTGTTATACCAGGATATGTAACATTAGCCCAATTTTTGCTTCTTGGGGTGAACTGCTTATAGATATAAATCACGGATATAATTACTGCTCACATCATATACAGTCATCAGGGTATAAGGAAATAGTATGGCTATTTTACTACTGTGCCAGATCATGCAACCAAAAACAAAAAGTATATTCACAAGACTTAATCATGACCAGAAAAGACATGAGGATGTCGTTCATGCAATTTTGACAATTTTAGGTTCATCTGACAGTTAATATCTGATTCAAATATATCAAAGTTTTCCTGGGTGGAACCAGTACTAAAAGCATATGTGGATAAAGTGTCCTGGTTCCTGTTTCACCAACATTTTACTTAAAAACTTAAAAATGTAACTAAATTTTGACTGGTTATTTATCTATTATATAATCAATATTAATAAAACCATATGCAATTTTACCAGAATCAGTCTAAAATCATAATCACCTAGCTGCTTGTCTTACATTTAAGATTTTATATATTTAAATATATGTTGGTGAAACAGGAGCCTGTTTAAGGACATCACACATAGCTTTGGCGAAAGATTGAACCCACAACCCACAGATCTTTGATCTGATACCCTACCACTGGACCACAAGCCACACATAATAACGTCAAGAAGTGTATAAGTAAGCCTCCCCAGGACAAGTCAGCATTTCTCGATTACGTCTCCTGGTTGTTCTATTTAAATAAATCTCATGACAATGGCTATCCACAGCACTCCAATAATCACAACCTAGTCTGCTGTAACCATATAGGTAAAGAATTAAAACAGACTCCAATGAAAAAGTATAATAGATACCTGTGGCTGTAGGTACTGAGGTGAACTATAATCAATATTGATATATATCTGCAGTAACAACCAGCCTGACAACGCCAATCAAACAAATCATATTAACTATGAAATAAATGTGTCAGTGTCTATTGAATAATTGCTGACAGCAACGAAATCTCCATATGCAGAAATAAGGCAGAAAGCACCACTAGGTGGTGGAACAGACAAGGGAAGCTAATCACCATCAGAATATTGAAACCGACTCCCACCCTAAAGGATTTGTCATTGGTGTCATGCCTAGAAATTGGAATTGGACAATCAGTTTGAAAAAGTTGATTCCAATGGGTGTGCACACCACCCCTCCCCAAACCTGAAGAGATAAAAAAATGATATTGAACAAGGACGTATAACGAGGCCATTTCTAAAACATGATTGTAGGTCTCAGTTAGAAGTGTGGGTAAAACAGCAATAATTTTGCCTCTCATTTAAATAAAATTTGTAAATAACCTTTGAAATAATTAATGAAATCTGATCGTGGGAGATACGGTAGGAAAACAAAATAGCATTTTTTGCCAGCATATGACCTGAAGTTTTGACAACTGATTTGCCAATAAATGATCATTTCTGCGATTCCTCAAATGGTTGGACTCAAGGAAACTCCTCAATTAAATGTGACTGGTTTGACTCAAGGATTCTCTTCATGTAAATATGACTGGTTTGACTCAAGGATACTCTTCATGTAAATAAATGTGACTGGTGTGACTCAAGGATACTTTTCATGTAAATGTGACTGGTTTGACTCAAGGATACTCTTCAAGTAAATATGACAGGTTTGATTCAAGGATACTCTTCATGTAAATATGACTGGTTTGGCTCAAGGATTCTTTTCATGTAAATATGACTGGTTTGACTCAATGATACTCTTCATGTAAATAAATGTGACTGGTTTGACTCAAGGGTACTCTTCATGTAAATGTGACTGGTTTGACTCAAGGATTCTCTTCATGTAAATGTGACTGGTTTGACTCAAGGATACTCTTCATGTAAATATGACTGGTTTGGCTCAAGGATTCTCTTCATGTAAATATGACTGGTTTGACTCAATGATACTCTTCATGTAAATAAATGTGACTAGTGTGACTCAAGGATACTCTTCATGTAAATGTGACTGGTTTGACTCAAGGATTCTCTTCATATAAATATGACTGGTTTGACTCAAGGATACTCTTCATGTAAATATGACTGGTTTGGCTCAAGGATTCTCTTCATGTAAATATGACTGGTTTGACTCAATGATACTCTTCATGTAAATAAATGTGACTGGTGTGACTCAAGGATACTCTTCATGTAAATGTGACTGGTTTGACTCAAGGATACTCTTCAAATATGACAGGTTTGATTCAAGGATACTCTTCATGTAAATGTGAATAGTTTGACTCAAGGATACTCTTCATGTAAATGTGAATGGTTTGACTCAAGGATACTCTTCAAGTAAATATGACAGGTTTGATTCAAGGATACTCTTCATGTAAATGTGAATGGTTTGACTCAAGGATACTCTTCAAGTAAATATGACAGGTTTGATTCAAGAATAATCTTCATGTAAATGTGAATGGTTTGACTCAAGGATACTCTTCAAGTAAATATGACAGGTTTGATTCAAGGATAATCTTCATGTAAATGTGAATGGTTTGACTCAAGGATACTCTTCATGTAAATGTGACTGGTTTGACTACTCAAGGATACTCTCATTGTAAATATGACTGGTTTGACTAAAGGATACTCTTCATGTTAATATGACTAGTTTGACTCAATGATGATCTTCACATTAACATAACTAATTTGCCCCATAAGATGTTCTGTGTGACTGTGTGACCCCCCCCCCCCCCCCACCCCCTACACACACACACACACCCACCCACTCATACACATAAACGTGTCATCCATATAAATGGGTTCAATGTAAACCCTGACCCAGTGTTTATACTGCTCATGTTCTCCAACTATTATATGTCTCTGCCTTTACACTTACCAGATGTATGAATCCTCCAGATGCTAGCCACAGACTGAGGAAGAATGACACAAGGTGTGACAGGCGGATCACCGTACTGGAGTTCAGTATGTTGAGGTAAGTGAGGATATCTGGTATTGACATCAATCGTAAAGCTCTCAGGAACCTCAAACCTGAAAAACAGCACAACCCATCATTACCTCAGAGTGGTTTAAGGGTAACGAAAGTTGCTAATAACACATCAAAAGCAGAATCTCTCAAAGCATCCTTCAATACTTTTTTAAATGTAAAATATCTCAAAGTTAATTCATGGTTTTATTTTATCTCGCACTTCATGTGAAATATGTCAACATTAGATATGTCCATGGTTTCCCATTATCTGATGCTTCAATGTTAAATATGTTAAAGCTAGGTATGTCCATGGTTTCCCATTATCTGATGCTTCAATGTTAAATATGTCAAAGTTAGATGTGTGTATGGGTTCCCATTATCTGACACTTCATGTGAAATATGTCAGAGCTAGATATTTGACTACGGTTTCCCATTATCTGACACTTCATGTGAAATATGTTTAAGCTAGATATGTCCATGGTTTCCCATTATCCTACGCTTCAATGTGAAATATGTCAAAGTTAGGTATGTCTATGGTTTCCAATTACCTGACACTTCATGTTAAATATGTCAAAGCTAGATATTTGACTACGGTTTCCCATTATCCGACACTTCATGTGAAATATGTTTAAGTTAGATATATCCACAGTTTTCCATTATCTAATGCTTCAATGTGAAATATGTCAAAGCTAGGTATGTCTATGGTTTCCCTTTATCTGACACTTCATGTGAAACATGTCAAAGCTAAATATGTTTATGGATTCCTATTAGCTGATGCTTCAATGTGAAATATATCAAAGTTAGATATGTCTATGGTTTCCCATTATCTGGCGCTTCAATGTGAAATTTGTTGAAGCTAGGTATGTCCATGGTTTCCCATTATCTGGCGTTCAATGTGATATTTTTTAAAGTTAGATATGTCCATGGTTTCCCATTATCTGACACTTCAATGTGAAGTTTGTTGAAGCTAGGTATGTCCATGGTTTCCCATTATCTGACACTTCAATGTGAAATTTGTTAAAGCTAGATATGTCCATGGTTTCCCATTATCTGGCGCTTCAATGTGAACTATATCAAAGTTAGATATGTCCATGGTTTCCCATTATCTGACACTTCAATGTGAAATTTGTTAAAGCTAGATGTGTCATAAGCTCAGTATGCTCATGAATCAACTTGTAAAGTATTTCACATCAAATATATCAAATTAATATTTATGTTGATGTAATTTCCCATAATAAGAAGTTTAACAAGCTGAGACAATATGGTTGTGGTATCAAAGTATTGGATAATCGGATATTTCATTCAAAATGTCAATGCTTTATACATATAAGTTCAAGGCCACACTTATGAATAGTATTTATAAAAAAATTAGTTTAGCAAAACATATTTTGTATAAATTTCAATATATACACTGTATAATATGACAGAAATACTCATCTATTTACCGGTATACACAAATGCATAATGAACATAAAATCATCAAAGAAATTGATTTGAAGACATGTTATATTTTTAATTTTGAAAAAGAGCAGAAGCAAAAATGGAAGCCTAATTAGAAATTCTCACTTATCTGTTTTAAGTTTAATTTGACCTTTGTAGAGAAATTATTATGCTACTTGTACTTATCTGTTTACAACCAAAAATGGTGTATTTGTTTAAATATACATGCTTTAGACAATGAAACTGCAGTAAAGTTAAAGTTTGGAACTCACTTCCTGGTTCTGTAAACAAGAGGCCCGTGGGCCTTGAGACAAAGTCTCAGGTGACCTAAAAATTCAACACCTTTAGTTAATTTCAAATTTACTTATTTGAAGACAATTAAATCAACTTGTGTTTAGTGTTATTAACTTCTAATGTATTAATGGGGTTGCTTCTTTGTATCATGTAAGTCTTTATTATTTAAATGTATATAAATTGTCCATCCAGTCAAGATGTGTTGCATGTAAAACCATAGTATATAAGTCATGGTTGACACCAAATTTATTGGTTTTGTAGATGCCTTAGTATTGTGTCTATGGTTTGCATTATAGCTAGGCATGCTCTCCCTAGTCTGGCCTGTACATTTATGTCTGGTTGTTCACAAATAATTATTCCCATATATTAATATAATTTTTTTTTATCAAATTATATGATTTTCTGTTTATTCTCCATCAAAATACTTTTCACTTTTTCAAAATGCTTAAGTTTCTAATATATAATTTGTTAATTTGTAAATACATGACTTTGAATTAAATATGTCATTAATGATGTTTTAAAATTTTACAATATATATAATAAATGTATATAATTTTGTATAATATGGAGGCACACAGGGAAGATCCAGCATGTATAAGTGACCTCTAGAAATAAAGTCTTCATTACTATTACAATTACAAGGTTTGTAAAAACTTTAATTAAATTTGCCAATTACTTTAATAAAATTATTTCTAAACAGGTAATTAATAAGAAAACCAGTTAAATTGCAATTCTGTGTGCTGGTTAACTAATTGTTCTAACTTTAGCACAGTCTGTCAGGGATATTATATTTTTTCTATTTGACACAAGTAATAATTACAATAATTGCAATAATAATGACTTTTTCAAAATGTGGGTTTACTTCATGACACATACTGGGGAACAGTTGCAAGGTCGATTATTATTAAAATTACAGGTACGTTGTATAGAAATAACCTGCTGTCAACTGTTTTTACCCAAACAAGAAAAATTGTCCTGTGTGAAAAATAAAGCACTGGTTTAATCGACGGCTTATGTTACTAGTGTGATTGATTGATCGATTGAAGATTTAGCATCATTCTTATGCCATCAAGGGCTAACAGACGATCAGTTAACCAAACCACTGTTTCTTAGGATCCTGAAAGGTTAACCAGTACTCAAGCACACCCAATCTCCGTAAATAACTGATAACTTTCCCACTTGAATCAGCAGTGAGAGACGTCTGATAATGAGACACAATGTCGTTTATCAATCATCACGGAGACTGTCGCCGGGCAGGGATTCGAACTCACAACCCCTGGATTGATAGTCAGACGCATAACTGTCTTTGCTCATTGGGCCCGGCTTATCAGTCTGTGGTGTAAAACTTATGTTTTGTTGATAGCTTAGCTTTAAAGAAAAAAAGTTTGTAAAATTGGTTTATTTTTCATATATGATTTGTTTTTGTTGTAAAAAAACTTTTCAGCAGCAGCAGCATGAACAGGTGATTTCCTCAAATAAGTTCTGTTAAAAAAAAAAAAAGGATGTTTACAAAGTGCATGAAATTGGGGGGATGTGAAAAACGGCTATATGACTAAAGTATAGTAAATTGATGAATGTTAAACTGATCAGGTGTGTATTCATCCTACCACCCTTTACTTCTATATCAGCTGATTAAAACTTGAATTTTCTACTTTTTTTTTAATTTAAGCCTGAAAAACTGCCTTCAAAACAAAAACTGTTAACTATGTTTCTTGAATCCGCAGTGAGAGATGATTGAAAATGAGATACTCTGTCATAAATCAATCATCACTGAGAGAGTGTGACCCAGTGCAGATTCAAACTTGTGTTCCAAGATTGATAGTAAGAGACATACTACTGACTGAGCTAACTGGCCCTCTAAAACTTGTTTTTAATGGTATTTTTTTACTTAAACTACATCTTGGACAATCAATGTATGCCGTTTTCAGATACAGGATTTCCGAGGTTTCATTTAGGGAGTAAAGGTACAGGGCGGTGTAGTATGGTGAGGAATGGTACAATGAGACGTGGTATATGCAACAGTTATTTTTTTAATAAAGCTAAGGCCATTATAAATAAATTGCTATATTATCATCCAAATTAAAAAAAGTGTGTGTGTGTGTGGGGGGGGGGGGGGGGGGGGGGCGGTATTTTTTTTTAAATTTTAGTGTTCTTTTGTTATATCATTTTTTTTCTATGAAATAAAAAAGGGTTAGGGCGGCCTGAAAATTAGGGGGCGGGTGGGGTTGATAATCATGCAATTAATTTATTATAGACTAAACAAATATTATTGTAGGAGACTTCTAGCATGAGCAGGCAGGTAGGCAAACAGTATTTTTATTTTTTTACACTTACCAAGCCAATTGTGGTCCAAATAAATGGCTACAAAGGAAGGTGGAATGGTAAAGTAGTCCACCACTGAAAATATATTCAGCCAAAACCATAGTTTGTCGTTCGCTGCCACAAACTGTAAAAGAATACATTGTGTCAGAAGTTGTGACTAACTAAATAAATTAATACATGTAATTAATTCAGTAAATTTGTCATCTACCTAAAAACATTACATCTTTGCAAGAACACTTACAAGTATTTTGTAATAAAAGTGAAATGGGGTAAACAATTATCATTTTACGTTCAACATGATTTAATTGTTTAGCTAAATTAATTACAAAATGTGCAAATGTATGAACTTGGTGCAGAGAAAGGTATGCCAAAGGTTTTTTGGTCAAGATCCAATGAAAAATTTTGATGCTAGAATGTACACACAATAATTATGATGTCAGGGTGCTATGGATACTAAAGTGATCTCTCCATAATTGAAATGTGGGTGCTATAGGTACTAAAGTGATCACTCCATAATTGAAATGTGGGTGCTATAGGTACTAAAGTGATCACTCCATAATTGAAATGTGGGTGCTATAGGTACTAAAGTGATCACTCCATAACTGAAATGTGGGTGCTATGGATACTAAAGTGATCACTCCATAACTGAAATGTGGGTGCTATGGGTACTAAAGTGATCACTCCATAATTGAAATGTGGGTGCTATGGATACTAAAGTGATCACACCATAACTGAAATGTGGGTGCTATTGATACTAAAGTGATCACTCCATAACTGAAATGTGGGTGCTATGGATACTAAAGTGATCACTCCATAATTGAAATGTGGGTGCTATGGGTACTAAAGTGATCACTCCATAATTGAAATGTGGGTGCTATGGGTACTAAAGTGATCACTCCATAATTGAAATGTGGGTGCTATGGATACTAAAGTGATCACTCCATAATTGAAATGTGGGTGCTATGGATACTAAAGTGATCACTCCATAATTGAAATGTGGGTGCTATGGATACTAAAGTGATCACTCCATAATTGAAATGTGGATGCTATAGGTACTAAAGTGATCACACCATAACTGAAATGTGGGTGCTATGGATACTAAAGTGATCACTCCATAATTGAAATGTGGGTGCTATGGATACTAAAGTGATCACTCCATAATTGAAATGTGGGTGCTATGGATACTAAAGTGATTACTCCATAACTGAAATGTGGATGCTATAGGTACTAAAGTGATCACTCCATAACTGAAATGTGGGTGCTATGGATACTAAAGTGATCACTCCATAACTGAAATGTGGGTGCTATGGGTACTAAAGTGATCACTCCATAATTGAAATGTGGGTGCTATGGATACTAAAGTGATCACACCATAACTGAAATGTGGGTGCTATTGATACTAAAGTGATCACTCCATAACTGAAATGTGGGTGCTATGGATACTAAAGTGATCACTCCATAATTGAAATGTGGGTGCTATGGGTACTAAAGTGATCACTCCATAATTGAAATGTGGGTGCTATGGGTACTAAAGTGATCACTCCATAATTGAAATGTGGGTGCTATGGATACTAAAGTGATCACTCCATAATTGAAATGTGGGTTCTATGGATACTAAAGTGATCACTCCATAATTGAAATGTGGGTGCTATGGATACTAAAGTGATCACTCCATAATTGAAATGTGGATGCTATAGGTACTAAAGTGATCACACCATAACTGAAATGTGGGTGCTATGGATACTAAAGTGATCACTCCATAATTGAAATGTGGGTGCTATGGATACTAAAGTGATCACTCCATAATTGAAATGTGGGTGCTATAGGTACTAAAGTGATCACACCATAACTGAAATGTGGGTGCTATGGATACTAAAGTGATCACTCCATAATTGAAATGTGGGTGCTATGGATACTAAAGTGATCACTCCATAATTGAAATGTGGGTGCTATGGATACTAAAGTGATCACTCCATAATTGAAATGTGGGTGCTATGGATACTAAAGTGATCACTCCATAATTGAAATGTGGATGCTATAGGTACTAAAGTGATCACACCATAACTGAAATGTGGGTGCTATGGATACTAAAGTGATCACTCCATAATTGAAATGTGGGTGCTATGGATACTAAAGTGATCACTCCATAATTGAAATGTGGGTGCTATAGGTACTAAAGTGATCACACCATAACTGAAATGTGGGTGCTATGGATACTAAAGTGATCACTCCATAATTGAAATGTGGGTGCTATGGATACTAAAGTGATCACTCCATAATTGAAATGTGGGTGCTATGGATACTAAAGTGATCACTCCATAATTGAAATGTGGGTGCTATGGATACTAAAGTGATCACTCCATAATTGAAATGTGGATGCTATAGGTACTAAAGTGATCACACCATAACTGAAATGTGGGTGCTATGGATACTAAAGTGATCACTCCATAACTGAAATGTGGGTGCAATGGATACTAAAGTGATCACTCCATAATTGAAATGTGGATGCTATAGGTACTAAAGTGATCACACCATAACTGAAATGTGGGTGCTATGGATACTAAAGTGATCACTCCATAATTGAAACGTGGGTGCTATGGATACTAAAGTGATCACACCATAATTGAAACGTGGGTGCTATAGATACTAAAGTGATCACTCCATAATTGAAATGTGGGTGCTATGGATACTAAAGTGATCACACCATAATTGAAATATGGGTGCTATGGGTACTAAAGTGATCACACCATAACTGAAATGTGGGTGCTATGGGTACTAAAGTGATCACTCCATAATTGAAATGTGGGTGCTATGGATACTAAAGTGATCACACCATAATTAAAATGTGGGTGCTATTGGTACTAAAGTGATCACACCATAACTGAAATGTGGGTGCTATGGATACTAAAGTGATCACACCATAACTGAAATGTGGGTGCTATGGATACTAAAGTGATCACACCATAACTGAAATGTGGGTGCTATGGATACTAAAGTGATCACACCATAATTGAAATATGGGTGCTATGGGTACTAAAGTGATCACACCATAATTAAAATGTGGGTGCTATGGATACTAAAGTGATCACACCATAATTGAAATATGGGTGCTATGGGTACTAAAGTAAAGTGATCACACCATAATTAAAATGTGGGTGCTATTGGTACTAAAGTGATCACACCATAACTGAAATGTGGGTGCTATGGATACTAAAGTGATCACACCATAATTGAAATATGGGTGCTATGGGTACTAAAGTAAAGTGATCACACCATAATTAAAATGTGGGTGCTATTGGTACTAAAGTGATCACACCATAACTGAAATGTGGGTGCTATGGATACTAAAGTGATCACACCATAATTAAAATGTGGGTGCTATTGGTACTAAAGTGATCACACCATAATTAAAATGTGGGTGCTATGGATACTAAAGTGATCACACCATAATTGAAATATGGGTGCTATTGGTACTAAAGTGATCACACCATAATTAAAATGTGGGTGCTATTGGTACTAAAGTGATCACACCATAATTAAAATGTGGGTGCTATGGGTACTAAAGTGATCACTCCATAATTGAAATGTGGGTGCTATGGATACTAAAGTGATCACACCATAATTAAAATGTGGGTGCTATTGGTACTAAAGTGATCACACCATAACTGAAATGTGGGTGCTATGGATACTAAAGTGATCACACCATAACTGAAATGTGGGTGCTATGGATACTAAAGTGATCACACCATAACTGAAATGTGGGTGCTATGGATACTAAAGTGATCACTCCATAATTGAAATGTGGGTGCTATGGGTACTAAAGTGATCACACCATAACTGAAATGTGGGTGCTATAGGTACTAAAGTGATCACTCCATAATTGAAATGTGGGTGCTATGGATACTAAAGTGATCACACCATAACTGAAATGTGGGTGCTATGGATACTAAAGTGATCACTCCATAACTGAAATGTGGGTGCTATGGATACTAAAGTGATCACTCCATAATTGAAATGTGGGTGCTATGGATACTAAAGTGATCACACCATAATTAAAATGTGGGTGCTATTGGTACTAAAGTGATCACACCATAACTGAAATGTTGGTGCTATGGATACTAAAGTGATCACACCATAACTGAAATGTGGGTGCTATGGATACTAAAGTGATCACACCATAACTGAAATGTGGGTGCTATGGATACTAAAGTGATCACACCATAACTGAAATGTGGGTGCTATGGATATTAAAGTGATCACACCATAACTGAAATGTGGGTGCTATGGGTACTAAAGTTCACATTATTGAAATGTGGGTGCTATGGATACTAAAGTGATCACACCATAACTGAAATGTGGGTGCTATAGGTACTAAAGTGATCACTCCATAACTGAAATGTGGGTGCTATGGGTACTAAAGTGATCACTCCATAATTGAAATGTGGGTGCTATGGATACTAAAGTGATCACTCCATAATTGAAATGTGGGTGCTATGGATACTAAAGTGATCACACCATAATTAAAATGTGGGTGCTATTGGTACTAAAGTGATCACTCCATAACTGAAATGTGGGTGCTATGGATACTAAAGTGATCACTCCATAACTGAAATGTGGGTGCTATGGATACTAAAGTGATCACACCATAATTAAAATGTGGGTGCTATTGGTACTAAAGTGATCACACCATAACTGAAATGTGGGTGCTATGGATACTAAAGTGATCACACCATAATTAAAATGTGGGTGCTATGGGTACTAAAGTGATCACTCCATAACTGAAATATGGGTGCTATGGATACTAAAGTGATCACACCATAACTGAAATGTGGATGCTATAGGTACTAAAGTGATCACTCCATAACTGAAATATGGGTGCTATGGATACTAAAGTGATCACTCCATAACTGAAATATGGGTGCTATGGATACTAAAGTGATCACACCATAATTAAAATATGGGTGCTATGGATACTAAAGTGATCACTCCATAACTGAAATATGGGTGCTATGGATACTAAAGTGATCACACCATAATTAAAATATGGGTGCTATGGATACTAAAGTGATCACACCATAACTGAAATGTGGGTGCTATAGGTACTAAAGTGATCACTCCATAACTGAAATGTGGATGCTATGGATACTAAAGTGATCACTCCATAACTGAAATGTGGGTGCTATGGGTACTAAAGTGATCACTCCATAACTGAAATATGGGTGCTATGGATACTAAAGTGATCACACCATAATTAAAATGTGGGTGCTATGGGTACTAAAGTGATCACTCCATAACTGAAATATGGGTGTTATGGATACTAAAGTAAAGTGATCACACCATAATTAAAATGTGGGTGCTATTGGTACTAAAGTGATCACACCATAACTGAAATGTGGGTGCTATGGATACTAAAGTGATCACTCCATAATTGAAATGTGGGTGCTATGGATACTAAAGTGATCACACCATAATTAAAATGTGGGTGCTATTGGTACTAAAGTGATCACACCATAACTGAAATGTGGGTGCTATGGATACTAAAGTGATCACACCATAACTGAAATGTGGGTGCTATGGATACTAAAGTGATCACACCATAACTGAAATGTGGGTGCTATGGATACTAAAGTGATCACACCATAACTGAAATGTGGGTGCTATGGGTACTAAAGTTCACATTATTGAAATGTGGGTGCTATGGATACTAAAGTGATCACTCCATAATTGAAATGTAGGTGCTATGGATACTTAAGTGATCACACCATAATTAAAATGTGGGTGCTAGATATTCACACCATAATTATGATATGGGTGCTAGACTGCATGCACCATAATTTACCAATAATTACATTTTAAATTTAAGGGCATATCATATATACATAGTCAAAAACTCACAGAGATATTGGGTTTTGAACAATTTTTCAAGTGTTCTTATCAGGTCATTTATCATTCGGATTAATTGAGTCTAGGTGCAATAGTAAAAAATAACTGGTGGTGGGGGAGGAGTGTGGACCCATTAAAGAGGTGTAAAATGAACGCATTCTACTGAACCAAATACTTTTGGGTCGGACCGATGATCTGTTTACCAATTCAAGGGCTATAACTCAAAGAGTTATTTTCCAATCTAACAAGTGCAATAATTTCTATGAGATAATCCAACCTTAATATGATATGAAACATGATTGTATAAATGTATAATAATATAAACTCTCCTTGACTTTTTTACTTTCAGATAATTCAGCAATATTTACCAAAACAATGTTGTCCATGTTTAAACACATAAAACTTCTTAACTAGAGTAGGGGAATAAATGACATTAATATCAACATTCCCATTTGGAAGTAAGGACACTTTGCACAGACAGTTCAATAGTTAATAAATCAAAGCGTTCTCTAAATACTTTTTTTATAAAAAGCTTAATTACCCTAATGAAGAAATAGATCATGAAGAAAACATTGAAGGCGAGATCCACTTGTTGTGTTGTGCTCTCTGTCCATGGTTTACACGCATTGTCGCTGAAATAGAGAGAGTGATCATGTTTTTACAAAAACACCCATTATCAACAAGAGAGTTTGAATATTAAGTGTCATTTTTTATGCCATCGAGGACTAACAAACGATCAGTTTACCAATTACTCTTTCCTGGGATCCCGGACGGTTAGCCAGTACTCAAACACACTCATCTCCGCAAATAAGAGATAACTTTTATTTGAATTAGCGATGAGAGAGGAATTAACAATGAATTATATCAATCATCACTGAGACTTTGGTAAGGCGGGAATTAAAACTCATGATCCCTGGACTGAAAGTTAGATGTATTACCCACTTAGCTGACCAGGCTTTTTTTTTTTTAAAGAGGATTATCCCTTTACTTCATAAAGACGCTTTTGGAGACCTCTAATATTGAAAGCCTTACTTCACCATGTATCAGCAATGGGTGAATTATGTTTATATTAACTGACAGAGTGGAAAACAGTGCAGGAAGTGTTCAGATTGCTCGTTAGGAGCAATCTGAACTCTTCCTGCACTGTTTTCAAAGGCCTGTGATTTGTGCGGGAAAACACGTATCTAAGGAGTAAAGGTTTAATGCCATTTTGAACACATTGCAGGTTTTATAAGGTATATGCAGTTTTATTGGTGGAGGAATACCTCAATATGAATCTGAATAGAACCACCGTCCTTCCGCAAGTAACCGGCAAACTTTCTCAAACAAGAGACACATGCTGGTTGTCATGCACTAAGTGCATGCAGAAATAACATACCAAACAAAGGTTGGTACACTTATCTCATTCTAAGATACAGTAAGATCTTTCAGAGCCCGCCTTTTCAATAACAATAACAACAATAACAACAACAAAATAACAACTAGTTTTTTCCCAAATAAAACATGATGTTTCAATCCCCAACCCACCCATTCTGTTTCATTTATTTATCAATCAAAATAAAATTTCAATGGCTAAATTAGTGCCTTTACTGCTGTGTGTGTGCAAGTAGCATGTTATATATATATATATCAAAATATTCGGATTTTAATGAGCTGGAAATTTAAAATATTTATTTTCTTTTTAATGTCTCAATTTGGTTTTCAATGAAATTAAGTCCCCATGAATATGTCCTTAAATGACAATCAGTGAAATTTAACCCAAACAAAAATTAATGATTTCACAGTGTATAAGTTTTATGAAGATGATATGAAAATTTCTAGAGTGTGCTCAAATTAAAATAATGCAATATATTTGATGATTCAAGGGCCATAACTCCATTGTTAAGAAACTGATCTGGTCAGTGTAAAAACTTATTTCAGATAATTATTATGATTTTATTATGACAGTGCAAGTTTGGTGAATAAAAACTGTGAGTGCTAAAGTGCACATAGGTCAAATTCTTGATGATTTACAAGCTGCAACACCTACATTTATTATCCAGTTTAGCCAGTTAAATAACTTGTCTAATCTATGGTTATATAACTACTTTGTAAATTTGGTGAAGGTCAAATGAAGAATGTGGTTGCTAGAGTGCAAACATTGTCAAATAGTATAATTTTTGACAATTCAGGGGCCAAAACTCAGACATCAATATTCTGATTTGACCAGTTGGAGAATTTCTCTGTGATATTATAGTTATGTTACATTCTATATAAATGAAGACCCAATGAAAAATATAGATGCTAGAGTGCACTCAATCAAATGTTTATGGCCAACAGATACAGGCATCAGAATGGTTCACCTTGAACTTTACTTAAGTGAGCTAGTTATGGGATTCAAGGAACCGACTGAAAACGTAGATATGAACGGAAATTTATCCAAGGAACAATGCAGTTTTGAATGCAGTGATAAAGAAGCAGCCATTTTCAAACATTCTCCCCTATGGAACACAACTTTTATAGTCATCTTGAATATTAAATGAAAACAAGCCATATGAAACAGAACAAACCTGAACAAACTGTTGACTCAGGAATAAAGGTTGAAAGATTTTGAGAGACAGTAAATTGTTAAGTATACAACAAATCTGAGAGGCAATAGCATACTAAGTCTCAAACAATCGGGCTGATGTTAGTTTCGGATCATATTGACAGTTTAATTAGTTTATTTAACTAATTAATTTTAGCTAGATTGCGAAGAAAGCTCAGAGATAATATGAACTGCTTTCGCATTACTTCCTGGGCAAAACCAATACTGAGTGTTGTTTAATGAGAGTCATTGGGTCAAGCAGAATATCGAACCTCCAACCTCTAGTATGAGTGGCCAACACTATCCACTGCACTACAACCCCGCTTCTACAATTTGACACTCTGTTCATTAGTACACAAACAACACTTAATAACATCACAAAAAATCAATCTTATAATTCTTTTTATTATCTAAATCAGTCTAGAGGTCTTGAAAACTTTGAAAGAGCTTGTAGAGATGCTTTAATTAAATGTAATTTTGTGTATTTGGTAATGTCAGATGGCCATATTTGATTATAGGCATCAACCATAAACCACAAACAATGACTTCCCTGATAAAGGTGTGACCAAGAATCGTTAATATTGTATGGTGTTTAGCATCACTTTCAACAGTTTTTCAGTCATATTGCAAGGTTGTCTACTTGAGACAGTATTCTGAGGGCTGCCATGCTGGAATTTCATGACCAGACACATGGAATGATACCCCACCCAGTCACATTAGACCTAAAACTATCCTCTAAATGCCGAGCGCCAACCAAAGAAGCTTCTAGTACCATTTTTCAAATCTTTGGTATGACCCGGCCGGGGAACGAACCCACAACCTTCTGCACGCGAAGTGGATGCTCTACCACTAGACCACACTGAGGTGTACCAAGATTTGTTATAATCTTTGAAGAAATGGCAGATGACAACAGTGATATTAAAGAGTCCTACAGACAACTGGCCATTGTAAATAGATATAGCTTACTATTATTTAAATATCTAAAGTGCCATTGATGGCTAAAAGAATGATCTGTTTACCTAAACACTTGAGCACACCAATCTCTGCAAGTAGCTGATAACCCTCTCACTTAAATCAGTGGTGAAAGATAAATGACAATGATACGCAATGTCATATATGAATTATCATGAAAACTATGGATGGGCAGGGGATTCAAACTCATGACCTTGGATTGATAGTCAGATTCACTACTGACTGAGCTAACCAGGCCTGGCAAATAGTTCTGGCAAACAAAATAACTTTTAATTATATGGCAAGTTACTTACGTTGAAGCATCGATGAAGTAGATTATAAGGGATGCTATACTGAGAATAAACACCAGTCCAACCTGAAAAAGAAGCAAATAAGATAATTACAATATGCATGATATAGGTAAATTATAACTGACAATAATTATTATACAGCTGTAGTAAAACATCATGCTTTTGTGCTCAGCTTGATTATGTAATTATATGCAAAATCATTATAAACTGCAACAATTTCACACGCCATGCGCAATGTCAATGGTCTTGGTATATTGTGTCCAATATATGTAATATGCATGCTGGTATACAATACATGTACAGTACTTGTTTATGGCAATTTAACCTGAATATAGAATATAATAGAAATCTTAATATTTATAAAAATATGCTCATTTAGTATAAAAACATTAATTTTGCAACTGCAGTTTATTATGAACATACATTAAATTTAAATACTGAGAAGTTTCATAAAATTCTTGCTATAAGAAAAAAATTACAAAAACTATAGAAAACGTCCTTTGTTTTGTAATGTATTTTATGCCATTGTTAAAATAAACGATTATGTAATCCTCACGGGGAGGGCCAAATCTAATGTTGGCAGAACTTTTGGCCCAACCCCATATCATGTAAAATTATGAAATAAAATATGTTTAAACTAATTGGGACAATTCAAGTTTACTCTAGTTTAAATGCTTGTCCAAGAATTTATGGTTATATAAGACAGCGTGCATCTGTTAATGAAAGATGTGAAACTGGTCTGCCGGAATGTCGGGAGAGCTGGGTTCATTCTACAGACTATTTATAAGCCAAACACTATCTTCTTTATCAATCATATAATGATTATCAACAACAGTAGTAATCTACTGGTTCCCTGCATGAAACCTCATTAAAGCACAATATAGATAGAGAAGAATGTTAACAACCAGTAACATGTGGCAGCATTCATCAACATACTGGAACATTTCTCCATCTTCCACAGACAGATAAAATCTCAACAATAGACCTAGCTGAGTATACCAGATATGTATCTCTATGGTATAATGTACTTACAGTGATGAACTGCTTTCTCTATAAACCACCTTATTGATTTGATCAAACCTTTTTTCAAGAAGACAAATTCAATTCAGCACAGTTTACCTTCCCTGCACACAGTATTAATGTGATCTCCCACTAATAAAAATGATTTGACTCAGTGTGACATGTGAGAGACAATGGTTATAGATCGTGTTTTTTTTTATAGCCTGGTAACATAAGATTGGTTATACGGCATTGTGCTTACTCGGAACATTAATATCTGACAGAAGCAGGAATCTTATCATCATTTACTAGTAATTGAGAATTGTGTAAGCTATCAGTAAAAAACAAAACAAATGACAGATGATCCCCGATGATGAACAACTAGGGATTCACATAATCAGAAAAAACATGGCTTTGGTGAACAAATAACACAGGGTAAAAAAAAAATTATAATACATATGTGTTGAAATTTCACAACTATAAAAGAGGTGGAGGGACTACCGGTGAGTTCAGTGATTTCAACACATTTCCAGTGATATCAGTTTATGGCATCCTGTTTTCTTACTGGGCAGAGTAAAACCAATGTGCTTCTGCAAGCATTTTCAACACATTTCCAGTTATATCAGTATATGGCAGTGATATCAGTATATGGCATCCTGTTTTCTTACTGGGCAGAGTAAAACCAATGTGCTTCTGCAAGCATTTTCAACACATTTCCAGTGATATCAGTATATGGCATCCTGTTTTCTTACTGGGCAGAGTAAAACCAATGTGCTTCTGCAAGCATTTTCAACACAGGTTATACCAGTACATGTATATGGCATCCTGTTTTCTTACTGGGCAGAGTAAAACCAATGTGCTTCTGCAAGCATTTTCAACACATTACCCGTGGTACGACTATATGGCATCCTGTTTTCTTACTGGACAGAGTAAAACCAATGTGCTTCTGCAAGCATTTTCAACACATTATCTGTGATACCAGTTTATGGCATCCTGTTTTCTTACTGGACAGAGTAAAACCAATGTGCTTCTGCAAGCATTTTCAACACATTACCCGTGATACCAGTATATTGCATCCTGTTTTCTTACTGGACAGAGTGAAACCAGTGTGCTTCTGCAAGCATTTTCAACACAGGTTATACCAGTACATGTATATGGCATCCTGTTTTCTTACTGGGCAGAGTAAAACCAATGTGCTTCTGCAAGCATTTTCAACACATTACCCGTGGTACGAGTATATGGCATCCTGTTTTCTTACTGGACAGAGTAAAACCAATGTGCTTTTGCAAGCATTTTCAACACATTACCCGTGGTACGAGTATATGGCATCCTGTTTTCTTACTGGACAGAGTAAAACCAATGTGCTTCTGCAAGCATTTTCAACACATTACCTGTGATATCAGTATATGGCATCCTGTTTTCTTACTGGACAGAGTAAAACCAATGTGCTCCTGCAAGCATTTTCAACATATTACCAGTGATACCAGTATATGGCACCCTGTTTTCTTACATGACAGAGTAAAACTAATGTGCTTCTGCAAGCATTTTCAACACAATACCTGTGGTATCAGTATATGGCACCCTGTTTTCTAACTGGACAAAGTAAAACCAATGTGCTTCTGCAAGCATTTTCAACACATTTCCAGTGATATCAGTATATGGCATCATGTTTTCTTACTGGGCAGAGTAAAACCAATGTGCTTCTGCAAGTATTTTCAACACATTACCCGTGTTACCAGTATATGGCATCCTGTTTTCTTACTGAACAAAGAAAAACCAATATGCTTCTGCAAGCATTTTCAACACATTACACGTGATACCAGTATATGGCACCCTGTTTTCTTACTGGACAGATTAAAACCAATGTGCTTCTGCAAGCATTTTCAACACATTACACGTGATACCAGTATATGGCACACTGTTTTCTTACTGGACAGAATAAAACCAATGTGCTTCTGCAAGCATTTTCTCATCTAAAATCTTAAAACTGATCTCAACCCGAACCCATGACCTTAGTAGTGAGAGGTCAGTGACCTTGAGACAATACCTTAGACAACCCGACCCTAGAGAACCCCCTCGACAGAGAAATGCAAAATGAACATTCGTTTTAAAGATGACAGCTAAGATAATTGTAGAAAAACAAAATCAAAATATGTTAAAATGGCATATTGGCCAAGACACTGTGTCTTGCCAGCAACTTAATTACTTCTCTTATCTTAAATACCAGGTTATGGTCAATTATGGTTCCAATGACAGTACTAGCTTAAATATACAGTCAACCCTGTCTTAAGCAGCCAGTCAAGGGAAGGTGCAAATGTGACCTTTTAAGACAGGTTGTCGCTTGATACAGGTTAATTTACTCTGAAAGCACGAAAATGTGAAATCGCAAATGTAGCTAAGACAAGTGGCTGCTTAATAGAGGTGAATGTTTACACAGGTTTGACTGTAGCTTAAAATGCAATAGTTCCTATTTCATTAAAAAAAAACTGAATTCTGCAACTAAATGAAATATTTTTTTAATGAACAAATGTATATTGGAATACTAACTTGGTTTACAGCTGAGAGAAATTTGCCTTTACTACAATGTTAAAAACTGCTAATTAAGTACATGTACCATTAACTAGCTTGAAAGCAATTAACCGTTTACTTCTATTTAACCTACTCTGAGAGACAATTGTAGCCAGATTTATAGCTGGATATATCAAAGACAGCTGATGTAATATCAATATAATAAGTTCTCTAGAAATAATGATAACAGTACTCTGATTGTTCACTAATTAAGTCTCTTACAGTATTAATTATGATACAACTACAACCTAGTCGCCAGGCAAATTCTTCACAGAGATTCAACATAGAGTCTTATTTTCTGCCATTCATGCATAATGTTAACTTACCAGTTTTAAAAGTTTTAACAAAACTCAATTAAAAACTTATTTTAACCACCTTTGTACATTTTCAGTAATTTCTTAGATTTGCTTGTTTTAAAATCTTCATAATCTGTTTGTAAAATAATCACAATCTATGTATTACTTTGTTGTTTGTTTAAAATAGAGAAGTTTTAAATTTACAATATCGTTGTTAAATCATGAAAACTATTATGAACAATATGACAATTAAGATCTTCCTACATTTGTGTGTATGGTAACATTATTGACATTAATGATAACTGTACAAGCAAAATAAAACATTTAAAACAACATAGTGCTGAATTAGAGATTGCTGTGGGGAGTATATTAAGCTGGGTGTATGGGAAAATAGCTACAATAAAATATATTCAAACCAATTTTCCTAAAACTACAATCTCAAGCACAGGAGCTAGTTAGCACCTGCTATTGACATAAACAGTATACCTTCGTTAGCTATTGCTGTTCTGGAAAGATAGGTTACCAGCATTTATCATCCAACCAGGAATAACACAATCAAGTTATCTACAGTCCCACCTTGGTTAGCAGTAACTTATAGTTGTTATCATTAACATAATAATCAATATCTTGACAGTAACAGCCATGTCAATGACTTCTATCTGTCAGCAATTACCTCTATATGTCTGCAATTACCTCAATATGTCTGCAATGACATAGATCTATATGTCAGCAATAACCTTTATTATGTTGGCAATGACATCTATATGTCAGTAATAACTTCTTTATGTCAGTAATGACCTTTGTATATCAGCAATGACCTCTATATGTCAGTAAGGACCTCTTTATGTCTGCAATAACCTCTATATGTCAGCAAGGACATATATATGTCAGCAAAGTCCTCTATATGTCAGCAATAAACTCTTTATGTCAGTAATGACCTTTGTATATCAGCAATGACCTCTATATGTCAGCAAGGACCTCTTTATGTCAGCAATAAACTATTTATATCAGCAATTACCTTTATATGTCAGCAATAAATCAATATGTCAGCAATAACATCTATATGTCGGCAATGACCTCTATATGTTAGCAATGACCTCTATATGTCAGCAATAACCTCTATATGTCTGCAATAACCTCTATATGTCAACAAGGACATCTATATGTCAGTAAGGTCCTCTATATGTCAGCAATAAACTCTTTATGTCAGTAATGACCTTTGTATATCAGCAATGACCTCTATATGTCAGCAAGGACCTCTTTATGTCAACAATAAACTCTTTATATCAGCAATTACCTTTATATGTCAGCAATAAATCAATATGTCGGCAATAACATCTATATGTCGGCAATGACATCTATATGTAAGCAATGACCTCTATATGTCAGCAATAACCTCTATATGTCAGCAATAACCTCTATATGTCAGCAATAACTGCTAGGTTAGCAATGAGAAATAATCTTTATTTGTCAGCAATGACCTCTAAATATCAGCAATTAACTCTATATGTCAGAAATAACCTCTATATCTCAGCAATAACCTCTATATAAAAAAAAATACATCTTTATGTCAGCAATGACCTCTTTATGTGAGAAATAACCTTTATATGTCAGCAATAACTTCTATGTCAGCAAAGACATCTATATATCAACAATCACCTCTATATGACAAATTGGGACAATGAGAAAAAGCTGATAAACCCCATCCTGATGCCTGGTAGTCACTCTGGATCAGCTGTATTACATGTACTAAAAGTTAACTGACGAAAGATGGTAAACACCCTCGTGTAACCATTGTTATTGTTGTATGGTGTTTAGCATTACCCTAAACAATGTTTCAGCCATATCCCGACAGTCTACTTGAGACAGTATTCTGAGCGCCGCCACACTGAAGTATCATCCCGAGACACCCAATGATACCCAACCCAATCACATTATACTGACACCGGGCTGACCAGACCTAGAACTATCCTATTAGTGCTGAGTTCCAAGCAAGGATGCTTCTAGTACCATTTTTCAAGTATTTTGTATGACCCAGTCGAGGATCGAACCCAACATTATGTAACAAAGACAATTAAAACTAGGGGTAGTACATGAAACTACAGGTTGTTAACTAAGGAAAGACTAGAAATCCAAACCAGTGCAATAATACTACCACTTTAAACAATCTGTATCAAATACTGGGGCAATGTATGGTATGTGTTCAGCATCTATCAATATACCAATCTGTGTGTTGAAAAAAAACTCTTACACATGGAATTTTATGATTTTTGCACATCCTAGCTGCTTTCAATCAATCTGACATTTGCTGAAGTTATCTAATTTATTTTCTTGAACACTGGCTCAACCTCATATTTTAGTAAAAAAATGATGATTAAATGTTTTATATTAAGTTTAATCTTAATTTTAATTTTAAACATGTTTAGTGATTATTTCTGATGGCACAGTGCCTTACAGAAATAAAACGCTAGTAATGGATATTTATTATGACAACGTTATGTTATTATATTTATAATGAAATAATGACTAAAATGGGAATAACCTATATCTATTATATATAATTTAAATGGCATTTTTTTCCCCTTCTTTTTATAACTCTGTTGATTTTCTCTTGATCTTAAAGTAAAATTTCACAGAATATATTCAAGAATATTGTATAGTTTATTGATGTAAACTTTAACCAGTTTTTGTGTTTTTTCCTGGAATATTTCCAAAATTAATGAATATTTTAAGACAGTTTGGCCTGTTGTTATACAGTGTGTATATAATCATACAGTACATGTATATGCAAGGCAGTATTATGCTTAGGAATTATGCTTGATAATACCTGTATTATGTACGCCAAAAAGTGCCAGCTTTTATTGCTTTGCTAATCTGAATGTTGAATTGATTGATTGAATATTTAACGTCATTTTTATGCCATCGAGGACTAACAGACGATCAGTTAACCTAACCACTGTTTCCTGGGATTAACTAGTACTTGAGCACACCCCATCTCCGCAAGTAACTGATAACTTTCCCACTTGAATCAGCGGTGAGAGACGAATGAGAATGAGACACAATGTCGTATATCAACCATCACAAAGACTGTTGCTGGGTGGGGATTCAAATTCACGACCCCTGGATTGATAGTCAGACGCATAACCGACTGAGCTAATCAGACCTGGCTAATCTGAATGTAAACTAACATATTACTTCATTTACTTCAATACTGTGAAAGCAATTTAAATAATTTCACCAAAAAAGAATTACCTTTAGTAGCATTTGTTTCCATATGTTTACATTATCTGGATTTTTACACTTACAGGCTAAAGCCTACCTGGTTAGCTCAGTCTGTAGTACATCAGACTATAATTCCAGGGTTCAAATCCAAGTCAGACCACAGCCTCTGTGATGACTGATATACAACATTGCTTTTCATTGATATTTGTCTCTCATCGCTGATTCAAGTGGGAAAGTTATCAGTTACTAGCGGAGATGGGTGTGCTCGAGTACTGGTTGATTTCCAGGATCCCAGGTAGGAGTTGTTAGGTTAAATCCCCAACTTTTACTGCCAGGGTAGTAAATTTTTGTAAGAGGAGACTATCAAATTACAACACTACACTAGACTATCTGCTGATGGTAAATTAATAAAGTTCCATGTGAAAAGAGTGCATCTTCCTCGAATTTCAAATTTTTGAAAGCTAGAGTTAAAAAAAAATTCAAATTGCATATACATGTAACAAACTTTTTGGAAATTATTTTTTAACCAATGAAATGTATTAACAATAATCTAGTAATATGCAACATTATAACAAAACAATACATTGAGGTTAGATTGTGAAATTTTGAAAGTGGGTACTCTGGTACGAATCATGTATTGAATTATATAAAAACCTGCCCCAAAGCCTTCATTCGGTTTAAGTATGGCAGTTGGGGATTTAACTAATTATTTGTTAGCCCTCAATAGTAAAAAAATTACGCTAAAATTATTTAAACAAACAAACTAGGCTACTAACTATCCACTTAGTTAAAGACATTCCTCCACTTATAAGTACCAACACAAATATTTAGTTAATATAATATAAACATACAAAGGTTACTCTATGGTGGAAAGAATACTTAATTCATAAAAATTTATAATTAAGATTAGCACTGATACTCTTATGTCAAGTATTTTCCCCTTCTGTTGATTATTCATATTGCTCTATAACCAGTCAGTGAGTCAATGTTCTACGATTCCAGAATGAGATTTAAGTCAATGAATTATATCAATGAATCTTCAAGTTTAAGGTTAACAAGAGCATGTTAGTGAATAGATAATAATGTTGTTTGAAGTATCATTTTTAACATATACCGTCTTCCGTGGCCTAGTGATTAAGACATCTGCCGCAGAAACAGGACGTCGAAGGTTCAAATCCCAGTGGAAACACTTGTTTTATTTTCTGATGTGGCCAGTTGCTCACCCAGCATCCAGTTAAATTTAGAGGTTTTCGGGAAGTGACTGTGTTCAACATAAAGGTGCCTCATATATTTTATTGTGGCTTGCCTTTTCAATAGGGGTGACACAATAATAAACAAACATTTTACTTTACTTATATTTAATTCCTCCCCCCTCCCTCACCGCTTCTCTTGAAAATCATGATGTATTCTAACATAAAACACTTTGGCCTGAAAAAGTTTCTGAAACACACTCTATTTGTTTATTTGTCCTTAGAAAAAGTATTAGGTATTCCAATATATTTGTATGATTCAGGATCATTGCCGCATGCATCACTTGCATGTTTGTAATTGAAAAAATCATAATATACATGATGTGTGTACAGATATTCCATATGTGCATGTTTTACACCTGGTACACTGTACCTGCTAGAACATAAAATCTATGTACAAAGTGACTTAGTTCAACCAACAAATTATTATAGAATTTTAAGCATGTCTGTTAATTTAACCAATAGCTGGCAATAAATATTAAACATTATTAAATTTCAGATTTTTAAAATGCTGAGATGTAAGTTAATTGTTTATATATATTTATGATAAGGGGGCTAAAATGACATAGGTATGCTCATTCGACAGGCATGACATTTGAACACCAAGGTCAAATTTGTAATGTGAGTAAAATCATCAAATCTGCTGAACTATTTCCTAATTTCTCCTTCCAAAACATGAAGTTTATAAGCGCATCATGTATTTGTCCAATGATACACCAAAATGATAATCTTAGAAACAACAAAGCTACTTGGAGCTCAATATTTAGAATGGATATTTTTTCAGTTCATAAAAATGTATTTTAGTTTGATTTGCAAAAGCTCAAAGCTTATAATTATGAACTCCTCTGGTATCTGCTTCCTGGGTAGAACCAGCTCGGAGTAGTGTTTTATTTTAAAGCATCTGGTTGAGCTTGGGATTGAACCTGCAACCTCTACAATGAGCAGCTAGCAATCAATCGACTGCATTACCACCCCAATTTGGTTTGAAAATATTTTAATGACTTTTCCTTATTTAGCAGAATAATGTACAAGTATCCAGTCAGTAACAATATTAACTTGGCAAATGAAAATATGTTGCTAAAAAATATTTCATGGAAATTTGAGTAAATGTTGTCATGTTATACAGTAGCAGACATATGTCAAGAATGCCTGGTCCCAAACCCTAGAGAAACCAGCCAACTCCTAGAAACCAATTATGTGCTACATAAATTCATTATACAGTCAATACAATTTACAGTCAAGGACCCTGATCTTACTTCTTAAAATGCCAACATGAGCCCTTGTATTGTTGGTTTGTAATGGGGCTTTATATGCTCTTTTTCTAAAGTATTTCAGCTATTTTACAGCAATCAGTGCACCCAATTGTCTTCCCTGATATCACCAATGGCGGATCTACTCTTTAAAAAAAACAGTGCATGCATATGCATATACATATAATATCTTTTTTCCGATTGACAGAAAAATTAAAGGGGTTTTCATTTTTTTTAAATTCAAATCTATTCTAGCTTAATTGCAAAGAAAGGTCAAAGATGATATGATCAAGGGAGAGGCTTAGGTGGAGAGGTGGATTGAACTCGTAACCTCTGGCCACTACTTCATGGCCATGATTTGCGTTAATTGTTCACCAAATACAGAAAAGCTGACAGGTTAAAAAACATTTCATTTTCCTCTATAATGCCATCAGCCTATTTGCTAAGTGTTTCAATTTCATTAAATAATATATCATAAGTCAGTTTACTGTGGTGTGACAGCCAATACTGAAGTATAGTCGATAGAGTGTAGTCTTTAATACATCCGTCAGACTGGACGGCGACCATCCGCGACCGTACGGCAACCAGAAAATGTACAAGTTTACCAGCAAACGTAAGGACAACGCGAGAAAAAAAACAAAAAAATTTACAAACTTTAAAAAAGCCATGCTCTTATCGCGACCTGTGCGATGTGAAAATGTCTGGAACTCAGATAGCGGTATACTTTTGGCATATTTTCTGAACCAGTTTCCAATTTCCAATGGTTCATCTAAAATAAATAAGTATAATTATGAATGAATCAATAATGCTGGTAGAGACGTAAGTGACAGTCACCATGATTGTGGATATTGTTGTTTTTGTCTTTGGGCCCAAGGGTTGAAGACTAACAGTTAAAAAGTTCAGAGAGGTCAGAATTTCCATTTGTATAGATTTTAGACCCATCTAGCTGATCAGTCTACTGTTCTTACTATAAACTAGAGAAACAAATAATTATAATATCAATATAACTTTGCCATGACTTGTAAAAGGGGTTTATAAAAAATAAGTCACTATCGGATTTTTTCTCAGGTACCAGCAGCACAATTTGTATATGTAATTTTGTATAATTATAAGGTTCCTTTTCCACTTAAATCAGCTTTGAGAGACAAATGACATTACGACACATCAATCATCATGGAGACTGTGGCCGGGCTTGGATTCAAACTCATGACTCCTTGAATGATAGTCAGATGTGCTACCAACTGAGCTCTGAGCTAACCAGGCCTAGCAAGAACAACTTTATGCCTACAATGGTGATATAAGGAGTTAACACACATACAGAAGAGACAACAATACCCAGAACTTAATGAGTGGCAAAGTGATTAAAAAAAACTCATTCAGCCATTGTGGTGTTTCATGATTTCAAGTTTTTTCAACTATTTCAGTAATAATGCTTTTGTGAAAATGACTGACCGGATGCAAAAGTGACTATTGCTTTGCTCACTGGCCAAGTGGCATTGTTTGTCGAAGTAAATACAATGTTATGCAATGCAGTGTTTACTTAAGAGACGGTTTGCTTATTTAAGAAAAATGACACAGCAGCAACCAAATTACCACTTATGATCACCAATTGGATTATTGACTCGTTTGATTGACAGTCTGCGTCAGTTCAATTCATGTCAATACTTTACCAGAAGGCGACTTATACTAAATAATACAGGTTATAACCTCCCGTGTCCCGTACTCCCAATTTAGGCCATATCCATTTTGTGTAGAAAACAATTGTATATCCCGTTAATGGAGGCATCATTAATTCATTCTTTATTTAATTATTTGTTCATTCATTCTTCAGAGATATTCTACGGATATGGATAATTGCATGTATTTAGGCTGGTAAATGTCTAAATTTCAGGTCCAAATTTTGCAAACACAACTCCACATGAACCTGAGCCAACAGACTTTACCAATTAAGTGTCAAAAATGCTTGATTATAATTTTGTGTGGTAATTTTTTTTCTTTTAAACTAAAAAAAAAAAAGAAGCAATTTTAAGTTCAAAGTTATTTGTGGCATAATTATATAATTTTTGGTCAAAATTATTTAAAGCAATAAATAAGAAATACTGAAATAGTGAAATGAAATTTTTCACCACCTATTCACTGATAATTTAATTAGATTGACTTATTTATTTAATTTCTATATAAATTAATATTTCTATGATGTGCAGATAAAAAGATTTTGTTCGTAGTAGATCTAGTACACTACTTTTGTTAAGAATTATATATTTAGTGAAAACTTTCGACATTTTGCATTTTCAACTCATCATAGTTAAAATTTAGAAAAAAAAATAGATCTTCAGTTAGATATGTTCAACATTTTTATATGCTTTACTCTGATAACTAAATTATTAAATTAGACATTTTTAGGTTGAAAGAGTTATTAGATCAGTAGAACTATTGAGTGTGCAATCCGAATACAGAACTGATTCTCTGTATTATTTATAAGCCACAGGGGCATAACTGACTTCTTTCAAGTTGTAAGCCCGGACTGGGGACCGTTCCTATGGGGAGGTTGTCCATTGGAGGGAGTCAGGGTGGGGGAGGGTTGGTGGCAAAGCACCTTTAGCATTAGGCAGAGATTTTTCAGATAATTTGTAGGCCCAGGCTGCTGTGCCTAAAAGCAGATATGCTGACTTAGTCAGAGGTGTAGCTTAGTCAACTGAAAAAGTGTAGGCCTAGAATTTATACGTTTGGGTGTTGGGGGTGGGGGGGGGGTATTCTCAGGAGCTCAGGGGTTTTGTCTGTATTTTTTTTGCTACACCAGTGTGAATGAATGAATGAATGAATGAATGAATGAAAAGGAAAAAAAACAGTTATATTAATTTTGTGTTTAAAAAAACAACAACATACTAACTTACCAGTATTCTGCCTGTTGTTGTTTGCCCAGAAATGAGTTCACCTGCCCAATCTTTTGCCTCTGTGAGCCATCCAACTTCTGGGTCATGATTTTTAATATGGAAGAACCCAGTGGGTTTATCTTTCTCTTTAAAATCCTTTGACGATTCTTTCTGTATGTTCGTGTTTGGAGATATGATAGAACTCTTGCGTTGACCAGACTTCCCTTTACAGAAGAGGAATAAGAGGAGTCTGTATGATAATATAATTAGAAGACCGGCTCCAAATGTGACGAAGCTCGACGCCAAAAAGTAAACCAACTTCCCATTATCACAACTATCACTTGTTGAATTTGACATAGTAATTGGTTAGGTATACCCAATATAGGCCCTACCTTAAAACTGGCGGTATGTTTCACATTTAAGCAGTTCAAATCAAAGAAATGAGAGATCTGCTTTAGAATTCCTCAATGACTTCTCTTTCTTAATTAGCCATGAACACTTACACATGAATAACCAATATCACAAATTATCCACATATCCACGAAGGTTGAATAATCACAAAAAACGTCAACATGAATGCCAAGTCGTGTGTTGTTTATGCCGTATGTACAATTATAATAGTCGTAGCAGTTTCAGTCGCAGCTAACTGAACAACCCCGCTCTGCAATTTCCAATACACAAGAACTGTGTGAAAACGATTATTGATAAAATCGAGAAGAGTCTAGTATTGTGACAGTGTAAACGGTTTTCCAATACCAATACACGCAATATATGCAGTGCTTTTGTTCTCTCCGGCTGTACGAAGGGGTAACACAAGTTACCTCCCTCGTTGCTGCGTATCCGTCACGTGATGTGCGGAGTGAGGCTGACAACGGCCTCCGGTGATAGGTAGCAGTGTACAGTTCTCTTAATTTCTCCCATTTCTTTGCTTTAATTTCGAGTTTCTACAGCAAAATTCATATAGATCTATATTTAACTGGCAGAATCAAGGAATTATATAGATAATACAATATTTTAAAAATGGTGACTGATCCATTGTGTAACACGCTTGCTCTCGGCTGGTCTCTCTCTCTCCCCCCAATATTTTACGTTCTCTCAGGTAGGCTCCCGAGTAATTGAAACGCTCCTACATCCATGATTCAGTCAAGGTGCTGCGTAAATGTAGCAACTTTGTACTTGAGAGTCATATGAACTTAAAAATGTCACGGAATTGTTATGTTAATCAGTCATTCAATCTCATGACTCAATACAAAAGAGAAGAAGAATACGAGGAGAAACAGGAGAATGAGAAGGAAGAAGAAGATGTTGATGAAGGAGAAGAATGTTTTATGTATTAAAGCTTTGTTGGTTGGTTCAACTATGGACCTGGATCCGTAGTGGGCAAAGATTATAATTATTCGCCATGTTATACACCGATCCACCTTTGTAGGCCCTACCAAACATAACAATTGATATTCGAAAATGCTTGTCAAATTCAAACTGATTTTGTCAAACACTTCGAAAAGTCGTAAAAAGGCAAATTTCAAGACCTTGGGTAAGGCATTTTTTTATATTATTAATTATTATTATTTTATGCAAATGAAAAGGTATTGCATACTGATTGAAATCACCATAATCACTATTACACGTCTGCCTCTTCCTTGCAGCCGGGATGTGATCGGGTCAGTCGTACCCTGGCCGGATTTTAGTATCACATAAAACAAGCGTTTCGTGAGTGTGATAACTGATCATCTCCGATTTGTCTAGATATTATCTTCTTGCGGTAATTATCTCAATAGTTACATGTTAAACTCAAACCATCAATTAGATCTAAATCAAAATTAAAAAAAATAAATAAAAATCGGTCTCTATTGAAGTTTTTAACGGTTTGTAATCATGATTATGCCACATATTTTGCTGTATTATTCCATAATGGAGCAGACGACATTTTCAATCAAGTCTTCTTCTTTCAAATAAAGTCAGGAGTCATGTGGATTATATGGTTGGCCTGATTAAAAGTGACTTCATAAACAAAAAAATCTCCTTTAAATTAATCCTTCTGCCTTTAAAGCATTGTTCAAATGCATCTTTATAAACTTTTAAAAATGACCAATTAAATAAAATTAGCAGTCTTGTAAATAAAATATTGACCGTTAGGCTTATGAAATAAATATGTAGAGTACATCAAGGAGGCCATTGCAGGGGCGGGGGTCCCTGTTCTCTGGATCTCGTAAAGTTATGCCAATTGTACCCCAGATCTCCAAAAGTAGATATATTTGCCAAAGTTCCCTAAAAGTATTTTGTCCATGTTCCCCAGATCTCTAAAAGTATTTCCACTGTTCCCTAGATCTCTAAAAGTTTCAAACATAGTTCCCTGAAAGTACCAAATAGTCTTTCCTTAAGTAAAACGTCTACTATAATCTTCTCTATTATTATTTACTCATCATCATAATAAGCAAAATCCATGTACTGTCTTCTTTTCCTTGTTTAAAATATCTATGGTCTATGGCTTCATCTTTCAGAGAAAAGGTGTTTTTTAAGTTTCCTTAAAATGTGCTTGTAAGCCCTGTGGCAGGGAGCATTTGTGGTTCAATCACGCTGGTTCAAGAACTTCAAGAGTTTGTGGTTATACAAATGCTGTGCGAGTTTGGATAAGATTCTTTGAAAAATGTGGGGGATGCTATAGCTTCTACAAGAAAAAGGCTAACGGATGGACGATGGACAGTTTACCATGACAAAAGCCCTGCTGGCCTTTGGCAAGTAGAGTCAAATAAGATATCGATGGAAGGACAGAAGAGACAAAAAATTGAACAGCTTAACGGTTAAATTACAAAAGGCAATAAATACACATAAATAATTATAAATACACATAAATAATTGACTTTATTGTGTAAACACGATCTAATAAAAAAAAAAGTAGATGCCGAGTGGGATTGAACACCAGTCCTTACGATCCGAAATCGACAATATGCAATAACCACTGCAATATTCTGCCTTTACTCATCAGTACTGTAAATATATCTTTCGTCGTAATTACCATCTAAAAATTTATTTCGGGTACATACGATTATGGATGAAGTTGTGTAGGGGCCCAGACTAACACGTAAGAAACCTCAAAAGCTGTTTAAGCAGTCGACATCTCATTTTGAAAGTAAATTGCAGGCTAATAGCAATATAATGTCCGCTGCACTTTTAGTATTTCTATAATTACTTGTATAATCTTGGTCTGAATTCAACAATTTTGGTACCAAAGTAAAGCTGATAAAAATGATGACCAATTCCAATTATCAATTATTTAATATTTTTCTTCTGAATTTGAATTGTTATGGATTGAAATCGAAATACATGTATGTTGAAGTTTCATGAAAAAAAAAAGATTTTTAAACAAAAAACGGTAGTCTTGATTTTACATGTACGTTTAAACAAAACACAATAAAAATAGAAATATTATGTAGAAAGATGAAGCAGTAAGTTTTTAATTGGTAGTGAAAGCTTCATACTGATATTTATTGAAGTCTTTTTTCTTATTTCAAAAATGGGCTAAAAAAGAGAAAACGATCACAAAAAAAAAAACTTTAAGCGTAAAATTCTTCATTTCTTTAAATGTAAAAAAGAAAAAATTAATCTCCCAAATCAAGCCATTTCTTTTGATACTATAATCACAAAATTATGTTGTTTGATTCTGGAGGAAGTGTGTTTCCATGATTTAGAAAAACGCCACGTGATCTACTGGTAAAGCACAGAATCTGTGATTGGAGGGTCGTGGGTATTTCAATCCTTCGCCACGACTATGTGTGGTGTCCTTGAGCAAGACACTTTTCCCACATATGCTTAGTACTGGTTATACCCAGGAAGACTTCAAGCGTGATTTGTCAAAGTCAAAGTAAAATAAATAAGTTCAAACTAAACTAGAAAAAGTCAAAATGTGCCACCTGAAGTTAAGACAAGTGCCTCCAGTTGCCTTTCTCTGTTTATATGTCTCTAATAAAATTGATCAAATTAGGTACTTTTTTTCATTAAGGACAATATCCCTAGATCTCTTAAATTAGGCCTTTGATCCCTGGATCTCTGAAAGTAATGGCCAATGTTCCCCAGATCTCTGAAAATAAATGGCCATGTTCTCCAGATCTCCAAAACCCCCAGGAGGGCCTTATCAAGGAATTAAATATCTGTGGTCCAGTGGTAGAGCATTATTTAAAGCCAGGATCTGAAAATAAAAATGGATGAAAGACATCATATTTTGTAAATATGCTATCGTATAATTATGACAAAAGCATGTAATACATATTTTATTCTTTTTTATCAGCATGAAAGAAACAAATTCAGGGAAATATCAAATTGTATTTTTTAAGAATGTTTATTCATGTTTTCAAAACTAGCATTAACTTCACTTTTTTTTCAAATAATAATATTGGAGTTTCAGAAAGTAGTTATAAATACTTGCAGACTAAATTTGGATTTTAACATATGTTATTTTATAACATTAAATAACATGTTACATCTGTACTCATATATTGGTGATATCAGTTGCAATGTTTTGTTGTTTCTGTTGCATTGTAAGTATGGTAATAATTATGATGTACCAGAATCAACGACTGGCCACAGTGTCCATGATGATTGATATAATTATATATATGTATACTATTTCTTCTCATTTCCATTCGGTTACTTGCGGAAATGGGTGTGCTCGAGTACTGGTTAACCTTCCAGGATCCGAGGAAAAAGTGATCAAGGTAACTTATTGTCTGTTAGCCTTTGGTGGCATAAAAATGAAGCTAATATTCAAACAAACCAGATGAGTGGTTTTAACTTCTACCAATTAATGTTTTAATTGGCTGGTAGTAAGGAATGAGAACCGGCCATTTGCATTGATGTATTTAATTTCAATTACATTATCTTCAACAGATACTATGGCTTGGTCTGCTACTAGATTCGGAGATTTCGGAGCTCACAAGGAAGGTATCACCAACAATACCGTTCAACCAGCTTTTAGTTATAAACAGACGCAGTCATCTACCAGAAGCTCAGTTTGTCAGCTGGACAGTCTTAGCATAGGATCTTCAGCTGTAAGAATTTGTTTTAAACATTGAAATCTGAGACAGAAGTGAACTTTTACAATCAGCTTGTGTTTCACTGTTTGTCAGTAAAGAGTGTTTCATCTGTATTGAAATATTGAACATCAATTTAGAAAATGTAATCCTTATTATAAATTTAGCAGTAGGTGTAATAAAATATTGATACATAAAGGCCTTTTTCCATGGCGCGTACCTATTATTCTGATGATTTAGGCGCCTTAATCGCAGGGGTTTGTATGCGTAGAGCAGGCACTGCTTTTGTAAAAATCACTTCACACTTTCTAGCATACTTTTGTTTCCATCTGAACAGATTTCTGCGCTGACTAATAACTGCACGGACAAAAGTTGCCAGTATAGACGATTTTTCTACGCTTGTCTGCATGTACAATGCATGGAAATTCACTTTGGATGGGCACTACGTAATAAATACATGTGTATTTCCACACACGTTCCTCTATAAAATCTGCTCAGACAATCTGCATCATGGAAATTGATTGTCTGTGTGCCTGTTACTACTGCGTGACAAAAAGTAGCTTAGGGGAAAAACAGAACAGCAAAAATACGAGCCATGGAAAACAGGCTTTATTGATATCCATAAATTGATACAGTTTTGATATAAATTTTTGATTATCAGTACAGCTAGTATGCATATGAAAAAACACTTTTATATACATAAAAGCCTGCCCAAATGTCTTGTTTGACTTAATCATCATCATCCACTTCACAACTGCATTCACCATATTCACTGGTATTCATACAGTGAGTATCACGGCAGCTCTGCAAGAGGATTACCGATAACATCATTAGACAAAAAAATATTACTGGTAGTACGCATTTCTTCTGGGCCCCTGAAAAAAAAAGAAAGGATTGTATGTACAAATGTTTTTGTTGTTGTTTTTTCCCCAAGGTTCAGTACTGATAATGTTCAAAGCAAGCTGTATGTTAGTCATGTTATATTATGAGATAGACACATCAAAGATTTATTGTACTGTGCTAAATTGTCACTTTTGATAGTTTTTCAGTCACATGACAGTGCTTGCTTAGAACAGTATTCTAAGTACCAAAAAAAAACAAAAAAACTTGTAGTTAAAACAAAACTCAGAATTATAAAGTCTTGTCCAGTGAACTCCTCCAACATGTGTGGTCAGAGCTGGGAAGAGTAAGTGATGTTGTGCCTTTTTTTATTTTTTTTGAGACCCTTTGCATTTTCTGAATTAAATCTTGTTAAGAGAACACCTCGAGCATATGTGCTTAGATTTCGTTAAAACTTGCTGAGAAGGATCAATGCAAGGGCTTCTCTTCTGTGTTCTGGTATAATGATGTTTGACTGAGTTATGATCGTTTGCATTTCTGGAATTAAAAATCTTGTCTGGAAAACTCCTCCAACGTTTGTTTTTTGAGTTGGCCAAAACTTACTGGGAAGAATTAACAGAAGGCCTTGTTCTTTTGCATTCCAATGGAATTTGTTCTTAAAACTTGTGGCCTTTTTAATGTTGAAATGAATAATCCTGTCCATGTTTGTTCTCTTGAACCATACGTTGGATTTGTACTCAAACTTGCTTGGAAGGATCACTGTTGGATCTTATTGTGCATAATTATGGTGTTTTTAATTTTTCAAATTAAAAAATTTCCCTGGGCTTTCTCTCCACAACAATCACGTCTTTACTTGTTGCAAATGATGGAAGTGAAGCCTCGATGTGTGCATTGCCACTTTTGATTTTTGGTTCGATAATTTTTGACAGAGTAACGGCTCTTTTAATTTTTGGAAATAAAAATGTTGTCCGTGCTTCTTATCTCGAAACAATGCTCATATTTAATATTCACTTCAATTTACAGTCCTTTGAATTCTGAAAAATATTTTCTGTGAAGCATCAATCAAGGGTTGAAGCTTAACGATCATATTTAAGATAATTCTCACAATGTATGAGGGGGAAACATAATTTTCTGCCACCCGAAAATATTCTAGTTAATGTATTTCATACTATGTTAATAATTTTAGCCAACGATGTCAAAAAGCTAGATTGATTCAATATTTATTTTGTAATTGCAAAATAACTACATCATTCAATAATTTGTATTGTTTTTCAGACCATTGTAGGTATTGTTATTGCAAAAGAAAGTCCGAAGTCAATTTTCACCAGAAGGAGTAAGTGAATAGAGTTTTCATTATGTTTACAGCCCCATGAAACCACACTTTGTACGACATAAGAAGAAATAGTCCCTGTAAAGAGTTTGTTTTAAAGATCATTATTAGCTGCAATATTTGTTTTGTATATATATTTAGTTAAAATGATATTTCTTTAATCAAATATATAGAGAAAAAATGCACTAAAAAATGTCATAAAATTATTGGCTTGCATTAACAAATATCCAGGTTAGTTACTACACCAATTGTTATACCAATGTGCAAGTCAGTAAGATGGGCACCTGTGTGACCTGTTGTGTAATTGTTTGCAGAATGGAATTGACACGTGTCAATAAAATAGTTTAATAGGTGACATATTCTTTCAAACATATTTCATCACTTTTTGTAAACATGTAGCAAAAGGCTTTGGCCAGAAGTTATGATGTCCAACATTAAAATTGATCCTTCCTGACAACAAATTATTTGCAATAAAACATGTTCATATAGGAAGAAGGAAGAAAAAATGAAATACGCTCCCGGCAAGCAGTTAATCAAAAATACATGTTTATATATCTGTACCTTAATGGGACACAAGCAAATAATTAAATTATATGCTATCCCAATATTTATTGTTTTAAAACATATGTCCCATATTATCGCACTGTTTATAAAATGGTCCGCCAGGCCCGATTAACTCAGTCGGTTACATGTCTGACTATTGGTCTAGGGGTCATGAGTTCACTGTGTTAACTGAGCGTCTGTTAGCCCTCAATGGCATAAAAATGACATTTAATATTCAATCAATCAATAAAATGGTCCACAAGAGATTCCAAAAACAATTACTAACAGGCACGTAGCAAAATCCCTTTTTGAAATATTCAGAAATCATTAAATATGTGGGAATTGGAAGGTCCCTCTAGCTGGTGGTGATACATGGAACTCTCGGGAAAGTTTAATATCAAACTTCAAAATGCTGCATTGTTGGGTGTTTTATGATGAAAAATTATGTTTGTATGAGATTGAAATTCTCAGATGCTATTACTGAATTTTTTTTATGTATTTTTTTTATTATCGTTTTACTCATATTGCTCCAATCCATGGCAGGTTTGGGGAAGACAGCTTTCTTTAGCTCAATATTATTCTTTTGAGAAAATACTCTGTAATATATATTACATCTACATTTTTTTACTGCCCAATCTTACGTAGATTAATGATAGACCCATTCATCTAGAAACAATGCTTATGCAGCACTATTATTCAATAAACTAAAGGGGTGAATGCCAAAACATGCACTTTATATCAGATAATGTATCGGTGTATGAATGACAACCAAATCTTAAGCATACTATGATATAAATCTTACAATATCTGTTGAACAAAATTCAAACAGATGCACATAACAATTAAAACACAAAATTTCTTATTAATAGCTTTTTTAATGACTGTGTTGTTAATCATTCTCTTATTAGAATTGAACTTATGCGAAAGTTAAACATCAATGAAATATGTATATATAGGTATCAAATTTTATACATAAGGATCACATTATTTCATTGTATCTGTTTGTCTCTCTGCATATAACAAGGATTATGACTACAGTCAAACTTGTCTTAAGCAGCCAGTCAAGGGAAGGATCAAAATTGGCCTTTTAAGACAAGTTGCTTAATACAGGTTAGTTTACTCTGAAAGCATAGAAATGGCAAATAGAAAAAATGGTTGTTTAAGACAGTTTGCTGCTTAATACAGGTAACCGCTTACACAGGTTTGACTGTACTTTAAAAATCTCCTCAGAGCCAAAAATTTATAAATTGGCTGTCTATTGCAATTTTATGACTGGAACCTTTATTGATGGAGGGGTCATAATTATAGTGTAATAATGTACTTGTAGGTTTGTACATTCAAATGTTACCATTTCTTGTCCAACCTGTGTTCAATCTAGGAACAAAGTTAAAGGGCTCATCTAGACCCTTACAAAGGAAAAAGGGGCCATGATAAAAATATTGTTCATTAATGATGAGGTGTCTAAAAGACATAGATGTTTTACGATTAGTATAACCAGCAGTTGGAAACCCAAACATTGGTAGTATTCGTAGTGTGCCTATTTGGTCCTGGAAGTCTTCTTTGTATTTTAAAGGGGTTAATGGTGTAATGGTGCAGTCTAGATTGAACACTAATCAGCATAAAGAACATATGAGCATATTATCTCTTTTATTCATTAAGAAATATACCTTTTAATAATTTTATAATGGTTAAAATATGTTTTCATTACTCCTCCACAGATAGAAGCCATGCTTTGTAGTAAATATCAGTATAAAGTTCAGTTGTTCATGTTAATGCTGCATTCATTCCATTGACCTTTAGTATTAATGAACCTTAACAATTTGATAAAAAATTTACTAATTCTTATCCAGAATATTTCTCCTTGATTGTAGTGATACTTACATGGTCTAAGGAAGTGTCAGCATCAGTCTTTTTGGGATAGCATTGCTGCATCCAAGTCCATGACATATGGCAGTTTTGGCCTTTATATATTTAAAAAAAAAAACCATCTTTGATCATAAAATGTTTTTAATTTAAATATTTTTTTTTAATCCAGACTCTGGAACAGAAAGGTTTCTGCTGAGTTTTGTTGTTCGAGATTCACCCACCTGTTTTGTCAACTGTACATGCTGGGGGAGTGAGCTTTTCATCAAAGATCTGTCCAGAATGTTTTGCATAGGAGATGTTGGTAAGAATAACATTTGTTACAAATACATAAGTTTTGTCTCCATTTATCTGATTGTTTTAAACTTATTTTACATAGATTGTTCTTACAACTAAGACAAGCCATGCTTGGCGTCTTCCAGGGTAACACCAGTTTTAAGCATATGAGGATAAAGTGTAACATAGTTATGGCAGGGGATCAAATCCATGACCACCCAATCCTGGGTCTGTTACTCTACCACTGGACCCAGCGCTCCACACATTTATCTTCTCTCTATTTATCTCTTTATCCATAAATGTTTTGGCAAATTTTAGCAATTTTTTCTGTCTGTTTTGATTTCCTTCAAGCGATTTCCTTTAACTAATTTAATGTCTTATAATATAATACATGTATTACTAGTCTGGCAAAATAGATGTTAGCCTACATATCGAACTTAAAATTCAGAACCTGTCTGGCAATAATAGCAAATAAGTATATACGTTTTATCTTGATCATAGTAATTGTACTTGCCCCAGCGTCAGTGTTGATTTTTAAAGTTGTAGTTTTTATCATGCTCATACTTCAGTAACCACGACCCATACATCAATAACATTTCATGAAAAGACCAGAAAAAGTTAAAAAAAACACATATTACTGTCCAGTTATCAGTCACCCAATAGCTATTGTTTTGAGACAAGCTTCCAAAAGTTGAGCGAGCTGTCCTCTTTCAACTCTTCTTTGTTTCAAAGTTATACTAATCAATTCCTAAGACATCTTGATAGTAAATGTGAGCATTTCAAATTATGTTTCCCTCACAGACTTGTTTTTGTACTGTCCATCCAAAAATTGTCAGCACATTTTAACTATATCATTCATTTGATTAAGACGGTTGCAGGAAATGTCACTATAAAAAATATAGCACAAATGACCGTCAGGGAGACATGTGTTTTTCTTTAAAAAAACATTTTGTTCTTTAATGATATTAAATATCCTTTTCTTACTTTCACATGTTTCAACAACATGTATAATGATTTCATAATTATATTCTTTCTATTTAGTGAAGATGAATAATGTCCAGGTTCAATCCAATCCTTCTGATGGTTCAGATGAAAAGTTTAGAGTGTCAACTCCTTTGTAAGGCAGTAAATATGTATAATTATGTTAGTGTTTGTATGTTCACATAAGTTTGCAGATTTTTTTTATGCCCCCCTACCCAGCCACCCACCCACCAACTATTTTTGAGTGGCATATAGTAATCACAGTGTCCATCCGTCTGTCCTTCCATCCTTCTGTCTGGTATTTCATGTCCAGCCTGTAACTTTGTTGTCATAGATGGATTTTGTTAATACTTGCCACACCCATACCTCAAAGGTCGAGGTCACACTTTGAGTTTGTTTGACAACACTTTGAGTATGTGTGAGATTTCGTTTCTGGCCTGTAACTTTGTCATGCAAAGATAGATTTATAAATACCTGCTACAAATGATCAACATAACATGATGATGTCTTGCGCATAATTCCCAGACTTCCACTTTAAAGGTAAATGTCACAATTTAACTTGACGACACTTTCAGTTCAATCTGTAACTTTTTACATGGAGGGATTTTAAAATAGCTTGACACAAGTGATCAACATGTCATGATGATGTGTCACCTGCATTTACCTGTAGAAATACCCAGACCTTTACTTCAGATGTTAATGTCAAGGTTACACAAAGGTCAAGGTCACATTTTAATGTAAAAAAACCATGAAATTACGTGTCTAGTCTGAATCGTCAGTCCATGACTCTTGATATTCATGGATACATCACTACCTATTATAAAATATATTGTTTGGGGGGCATGTGACACTTATCAGTGACATTTCTTGTTTTTATGTTAAAAGTTCTGAATTTGGTTCAAAAGGTAGGAGTTCCAGAACTTTTGTTCCTGGTTACTTCTTACTTATTACTTCACTTAAGGAATAATGCTGAAATGTGTGATTTCATGAAACAGGATTGAAAATATCAAATTAATAAATCTTAAGGAACCAATGGTATCTGTAAGAATGTATGCAAATCAGGAACCCTGGGTATCATAATGTACTAACACGTAACACCAGAAAGCCATAAGGTTTCTTAAGAAGATGTGTAAACCGGGTTTGTAAGAGGGCATATAAATTGTGGGAAAATACATTTTGCCACAGCATTACCTTCTTTGGTTGTTCTAAAAAATATTAGATAATTTTAAGTATTTAAAGGCTCATTAAACTTCCGAAATGGTTGTTTTTAGTTTTAATTTAAGTGAGTTTTACTCTGCCAGATGATAGAATACATGTTTATTTGATCACTGAGAGACTTTGCAAACAAAAAATAAATAAATATAAAGCACATTATTAGTATATAATTAAAAACAGGTTTGTTTACAAATTATTGTTCGTCTCTTTCCGATAACACCTTCGGCAAAAAACGGGGAGTTACGAAGCTTGTTCGGAAACGCGTCGGTTGGTAATATATGATCAATTCTCTTCAGAGAGAAACATAGTATTGGGAACTATAGGGGATGTGGTTAAAAATTAAACAACTGTTTGCGGTTAAATAGTTTTTAAGACCGTCCCCTTTATTCCCCTTGGTTCCCCTTGGTGTATTAATGAACTGGAACCCACGAGCATGTAAGTCATGAATGGTTCATATAAAATAAAAAATAAAATTACTTTTTTATTTAATAACTGTACTAAACAAACCACCCTTGGTAGCCTCTCAATATTACTGCAATAAAGAGATTTGTGACGAAATAGCGTGTGCAATAGTATCACGCGTATATGCAAGGGAGGATCCTGAGCAAGAGTTACTAGACCAAACTAGTATTCTGTACTCATTGTTTTTCAGTACGTAAAAATAATATAATGCATTTCGATCAAAGTTATTTATTTTCTCGCTTTTTTAAAAACAGTCACTAAGGGGTCTACAGGAATGCTTTTAGCAATACTATAAATACATTTAATTACAATCATTTTTGTTATTATAAAAAAGTGTGCCTTTCGGAAGTTTGATGAGGCTTTATGTAACTAACCTATAAGATATTAAACTGCGACCCTTTGGACCATCAAGGTGCTATGTACCTTCATGCTACATATACTTAAAGCACATTGCTGTTCCAAAGGTTTGAATATATAGAAGAAACAATTGTGTTATAAAACATTTATAATCTAGCAGATGTGTTTATTTCAGACCATTTCGCTTGACCCTGAGTGAGAACCACAGCGACCTGACTTTGTATGATGGTCTTGACCTTGGGGGTTATACCCCTTTACTTCACATCCCAACAAAACCCAGCAGTGACTACTATACTTTAGAAGATGTTCTAGCCAATGGTCAAAGCCTCAATGGAGAACATATAAACTTATTGACAGTTGTACGAAAGGTGAATAAACCTTGACTTTCTTAAGGTTGACTTGGGGATTTATACTCATTTTACTACTGTTTGTATGACAAGTCTAGTATTATGTACACGATTGAAATCCATCTCAAGTAGGAACTTTGTTCTTGTTTTTAATTGTTTTGTCTGCAGGTCAGCATTAATGTAGACACATGGCATGAAACCCCACACAGTTATATATTGACGCCAACCAGACCTAGAACTTTCCTGTAAACGCTGAGTGTCAAGCTCTTCTATTACCACTTTCAAGTCTTTAGCATGACCCGGCAGAGGGTTGAACCCCACGACCTTTCTCATGCGAGGCGGACGCTCTTTCCATATACCACAGCTGTGGTTGATCCTCATTAAAACCAAGATCTCTTTATCATATATACATATGTCTCTTATGTAATTCCTCTCTTCTTATCAGAAGCAAATTGGTTAGTTTCCTATGTTACAAATATGATGACTTTTCAGCAATTTGGCAATTTCTAGTTTTAACAGGAAGGTATAAATGAGGTAAGGTACATCATCAATCAGATTTTAAATCCCCAGTTGCTGTGCATGGGCAATTTACTATTCCAAGGCCATCTAATTTTATTTTAGATTAGCTAAGACTTTATTATAACTACTAAAATGGCCATCAATTAGCTGAACCATAAATAAATAAAGAATCGAAATCTCATGACTCATTTTATCATCACAAAAAAATCAATTTTTAGTGGGAAATCTATTTTAGTCTTTTGGGTGCATAGGCCATGCTAGGAAGCCCCTTTTCAATATATTATTTTGGCATGTTTAGATAGATATCCTTATGGCAATATGGGATCAGTGAGTATATATAGGCATGACATATTTGAAAAAAAATGTTCTAGCCAATTTTTAAATTTTGAAAAATTCCAGTACATTTCCTTAACCTTTTAAGTATGACAAAATGAAACAAAAAAACTATGGGAGACTGACGCAATGATCATGCATGATGATATGTAATCGTCACTAAATAAGAGGTTTCATGAAAGATTTCAATAGTAGTTTTTTTTTATAGTACCAATGCTGGTATTTTCTGACAACCTAAAAGTGTGAAGTACTCCACTGTAAGAATGAATGCGTGGTGAAAAATAGTTCAACTATTGAATTCATCTAACTTGCATTTAAAAGGTTAAGATCATGAATATTTAGCAGAAAATATCACATAATTATTATTTTAAAAGATTTTGACCTTAATGAACCATTATAAATTGATTGTTCAACTTTAAAGGGCCATCTGTATCCCGTGTCAAATGAATGAGATACAAACATTTGAACTGGGTTGGTCATTGTGATTAAATTTGCACTATTTAGTTTGCTAAAAAAAAGCTGACAGTAATCTTTAACTTTTTTATTTATTATTCTATTCAAATATTCCTTATATTAGAAACATAATGTAGTTCAAGGAAAGCTAAAGTTATTGAAATTTGAGCAAGAATTGTAGAAGTCACATCCTTTCAAAACATGTACTAAAATAAATTATTTGGCATTAACTGTTGCAGTTTGAAAAACCTGGCAGGATTACCTTTTAAAATCTTTATACTTTTATTTATATGAATATATCGCTAAAGTTCTGTAGTTCAATGTGGTATAAACAAGATCAAATTTGAATAATTTGAAGACAAATAATAAAGATGGACTACTGAATTTTCAATCTTGGAGTAGAAAATTGAAAACTCAATACTGCTTGAAGTGTAGAGTTTTGAAAAAAGTATAACCTACTTCTCCACCAAGCCATCAATAACCCCAGGCTTTCAGTGCTCACAATGCTTTGTTTTTTTACTGTAGTTGTATTTATTATGAAGGAAGGCATTGCACTAAAGAAATAAAGCAAAGTAAAGATGTGTGCACTTATAGTAACTTTAGTATGTGCTGTAATAATTTATATAATTTACAACTGTGTACGTGTGTATAAATGGTCTACATCACAGTCCTGCTTGTCTAACATACAGGTAGGTCCAGCCAAGGATATTACCACGAAGACCGGCAAACAAACTAAACGATGTGAACTGAAACTGTTTGATGAAAGTTGTCCTAGTTTTCCACTAGTTCTGTATGTATTTAGTCAACGCATGTTATATCAACATTCGTATAAAATTAAAACTACACACTGTGTGTTATTTTGCAAACCAAATATTGCCATTATTTTAATTGATATTGATCACAGATCACATAAAACATTTCAACACACTTTTCTGAGCACAATGTAAGTATCAGAAGCACAGTATATGTATATGTATGTGTTTAATATTTAACTGTAACTTCTGGTCAATACACCAGGACGCTATGTTATGATAATTTGTTCATCATCATTCAGTCTTCTGTCCTTTCCTTTAATTTTTTTTGTAAACATTGTGGCACCTTCGTTTTCCATCTGATCCTAACTAAACTTGGTCAGAATATTTATGTCCATGAAAACTATCATGAGTTCCCAGCTATATAAATGCTGAGTTTTGTTCGTAAATACAATGTCACCTTAAGTTTACCACTGGATTGTGGCCAAGCATGGTCAGCATATCATGGACCATGAAAGCTTGAATGAGTTCTTGAAATGGCTGGATTGGATGAGAATGGACATATTGATGGTCTTTGATTGTTTGTAAACACGGTGCACCTTTAGTTTTCACTCCATGGATCAACCTTGATCAGAATGTAATGGGTCAGAATGTTATTGACTGTAAAATCTTGGACGAGTTATTGACCTGGCCAGATCAGAACAAATTGGACAGAGTTATGGCACTTAATTTATCAAAAATTGCTAAATGCTAAAGTTTTTGTTGTAAACAGTATAGCAACTGTAATTGTCAATAGATCTAGATCAAACTTATTAGCACTGAAGCTCAGATAAGTTGTTTATACAACCCAGTCTAACCAGAAACTACAAGGTGATTGTTCTTGGATGATTGAAAAAAGGCTAATTACTCCCCTTATAACATCATAAGACTTTCTGTTTTTTATCCAGTCCTAACTTTCAAAAATTTAACTGATCGTGAAATCTCAGAATATTATTTAACCTATTATATTGGACCAGAATGAACAGTAGAGCTGGTTTACATTTTAAAATGATTTTTTTTATATAAATGCCATATATGAAATCAAGATGTTATTTGTATTGATTATGCATTTCCATATACATAGTAAAACTTCGTTTTTACGTTGTTAAACTAAATAATATAGTTATCATTCTCAAAATAAATATATTGTAACTTCTTTTACTCTCATATGCAGATTTTATGCAAACATTATATATATATATATGTTATACAAACAGTTGTATATTATATTACAGTTGGGGCGAGGAACAAGTTAACTACTCCCAGAGTTGGCTGCCACTTGAAACTGGTATTTCATTTATGTGCTTTGAAAGATTTGAAGAATCAAAATTATAACACATTCATAGCACCAGAACTGCTGATGCAATGGTGTGTTTTATGTTATCTGCCGCACGTCTGTTGTTGTCATCAGTTAGCAACACTTTCTTTGAATACTACAGGCCATTAACGCATTATAATCAAATTTCACATTGATGTTCCTCGTGTATGTGAAGCTATTTACAAGGCTTTTTTTTTCAACCTGAAATTGAAGATGGCCACCACTGCTAAATATAAAACATAAAAAATCTTCTCATGAACCACCAAGCATATTTTGAAAATATGAAAATTAAAATGATCAACAAATATAGTTCTCTCAGATTTTTACAGATGGTGTCCATGGGGTTAAAAATGACCCGGTACTAACGGCTCAATTATGGGAGATTTTAAACAAGTGTGTTTTATTTTTTAAAAAATGGAACTGATTTTGCCTTCACAGAATTATTGTTGGGTCAAGGAGAGTCCAAAAGGTTAAAAATTGAAAAAAAATTTTTTCCAAAGAACTGACCTGTCAAATTTGTTCATATTTGATTAATTAAATTATACCAATGAGTAAAAGGCTGAAATTTACATAAATCAAGGGGCTAGTATAAAAAGGGGCATTTTAAGGAAATGGGAAGACAGACTAATTACCTGATTTGGCCACCTCAAGAAATTGTCTGAGATATTATAATTATATAACTACTGTGTTAATTTGGTGAAGATCAAATGAAAAATACTGATGGTACACAACCAAAGGTTTATGAGAGGATGAATGACACAGGGCCAGGTGAACTAAAAAAGAGATTATTTTGTATAGTTTTCACACAAGCTTATGGTAATTACTGAGATGATTGCACTGTATGTATTTATTTACAGTTTTGTTTATTTCTGATGTGAGGATGAATTATGATGACTACAGATCTGGTATGGTGGCCACCTCAGACTCGAAGACAGTCTTCACGACTAATCCTGGTAATACAACGTCAAAACACCTCATTCTAACCAATATTTAAAAGCTGTTTTGTCAAAAATGTAGTTTTGCATTTCTTTTTATTTTTGGTCATTGAAATTAAAATGTTGGATAGTGTTGTAATTGATGCCATATAATTAATGGCCATTCAGTGTTTTCTTGAACTGTTCACCTTCTAAGTTGTTAAGGGCATTATTTATATTTACCATTTTTCAGACACAACCGATGCAAGATGTCTTTATCAGTTTGGTCAAACACAAAATTTCTCATCAGAAGATGATACATCAGGGCGACCAGGGGAACAAGAAGATCCACCATGTTGGATTCAAAATATTTCTTATTATTATTCCTCAATTGTATGGGGTGTAAAGTTAAGCTAAATTGGAAATATCAATTGTAATAGCATCACCCCATTCAATAAAATCAGTTGTTTCTTTTAATTTTAAATAAAATCAATCAAAAATGAAAAATTTGTTAAAACATTTTACAACTGATCCAAAACTCGTAGTTACCAAGAGATAAGACAAGATTCCATGAAAAATCATTGTTGATAAAAGGACAAGGACACAATCTGGACAAGATTCATAAATCATTGTTGCCGAGAGAACATGAAAAATCCCTTTTAAGGACAAAATGCATACAATGTTTTGAGTTTTCCATATCTATAAAATGTTTCATGACTTTATTTCTTTTGAAACTATAGATGATGCCTGTATTGTTGGGCTTAACTTCATCATTATGTTTTCCTGTCATCAAATATCCCAAAAGCTTGATATGGGCTTTACCATGTACTTACAAATCGGGTTTGAAACTTTTGAAGTGCAACAAAACTGCAAGTTAGATGTTTATGTTGTGGTCCAAATTGGAAATATTCATTTATGAAGTATCATTTCCATTTACAGTGGATCAAATCAACGACATTGTCAAGATGGAGCAGATCATTAGCAGGCAGGGAGTGTCCAGTGACTATGCTATTTTGTATGGGATAATTACAAAATTTGACCTTGACACTGACAATGTTAATCACTTCTTCAGAAGAAAATGGTAAACACTGCAATTAATGATTTAGCTCTACTGACCAAAGGCTAGAAGGGTTTCTTGTTTCGAGATAATTTGTTCATTTATTTACTGTTCAAAATGTTTTGTTTGAATATAAGTGTCATTTTTATGCCATGGAGAGCTTACAGACTATCAGTTAACCTAACCACTCTTTCCTGGGATCCCTAAAGATTAAACAGTTCTTGTGCACATCCATCTCTATAACTGATAACTTTCTCACTTAAATAAGGGATGAGAGACGAATGAAGAGATGAAAATTTCATTTATCAGCCATGAAGACTTCAGAATGTTTGACTGAAAGTGTACACAAGTTTTGTTTATAAATTGGGTGTATTGGCAAGAATCAGCCCTTGAATTATTGAAAAATACTGGCCTTGTAAACATCAACCAGAAATGGCAAAGTGAGGGCCAGTGAGTGATATTGAAAAATTATCATTTTTGTCTCGTAAATACTGTAGGACCTTCAGCTTTTATGGTTATGGTCATAGAACACTTTTGTTTCAATGTATATCAGTGTTCAACATTTTATTGTTTAGGATCATGGTCACAGGATCATGAACTTTTAGACTTTTATGATCCCTGCTACATCATCATGGCCTCTAGCTATTTTGATTGAAAAACACCAATATTGGGTATATGTTTTACAATTTATTTTCAGGATTTCACATTTCAGCTGATTTATACACGAACAGGAGTCTTTAGTTTTAACTGTACTCCGCAATACCCTTCAGCGTTATGCTCATTCCAAGAGGCATTGCTCATCTGACTCGTAGACAGGCATTAATACATGTATGTAGTTACTTAAAATCTGACACTAAAAAAGTTATTAAACATTTTTTATTTGTATTTGTTGGTTTTCAGTACTAAATGCAAACAGTTGGTTACAGTTGGTACCAGTTATCAGTGTACTAATCCAGACTGCACTCTCGGAGCACTGAGTGTGTTCAATGCTACAGGGGAGGTAACTGCGGCAGACCCCGATCTGGAGTTCAGTATTCCTATCAGTATTACAGACCACACTGGCACTTTACAGACATGGTTAACTGGGTCAGTTGTGGAAACTATGATCGGATGGAATGTAAGATAAATTATGAAAATTTTATCTTTTGAAATTACCTTTTGGAATGAGAGTGACATACATGTACAAAAGTATTTCGTCGATTCGCATAGCCATCTAAAATTTTGTGTCCAGTCCATAACTTTGTCATGCATCAAGAGATTTTAAAATAACTTGATATAGCCCTTGATGGTATAAATATGATTATGTAAAATATCCCATACCTTTTAAATATCTTGAAGGATTTTTAAATAACTTGGCACACATGTTTGCTATATTGAGACAATGTGCAAAGTGCAACCTCCGGCCATGTTGGTGCAGGGTCACACTGTACTGAGAGGTCAGAGGTCAAATAAGAAGTATTTCATGTCTGCTTCAATCCCTCAAGCTTTTGACTTGGGCAAGGACTAAGATGAGAAAGGGTGGTATAATATGTATTTTGTTTTATCAGTAGTAGCAAACTCAGTGACAAATGTAAAAGTAAAAGACGTAATAAACACTTTTTATAGCTCAATTCCAAATGATTTCATTTCAGTAGTTTAGCATCATGTGCATTTAAATGATAATTCTCAAAACAGGAAACTAATAGTTAAAAATTATACAAATAAAATGTCAAAAAGAAGATTTTCTGACTGTGTATTTTTCAGGTTAATGATTTGATGCGGTTGGAACCAGAAAAAAGAACAGATCTAAAATGGAATTATCTTCTTGAAAGATGTAAATTTTATATTAAGGTGAACTGATCTTGAGTATAAGCCATGGATGTATCATCTCTGCATTGCTGCGAAGCAATGCTATACGTTTATTTTATTATGTAAATTATACATACTTCTTTTTCATCTTATAGAGGAGATCCTCTGTGGTCTAGTGTTTTAACCCTTTACTCTATAGATACGCGTTTTCCTGCACCAATCACAGAAGGCCTTTGAAAACAGTGCAGGAAGAGTTCAGATAACGAGCAATCTGAACACTTCCTGCACTGTTTTCCACTCTGTCAGTTAATATAAACATAATTCACCCAATAAATCAAAAGCCTTCTATATTAGAGGTGTCCAAAGGCGTCTTTATGAAGTAAAGAGATAACGTACCTGAGGTTGTGAGTTCAAGCCCAGCTTGGTTCAAAAACTTTGAGAAAATAACTGACATGCACAATAAGCAGCTTTTGATCATTAAATTTTGATTATGTTTGTATATAATCAATGATACTTTACATGCATGATATTTTCTTTTTTTTTTAATCATTTGCACAGATATAAACTGCTCTTTAAAATTTATTTGTAAAAGATGTACTATTTTTTACATCGATATAAATTAGAAAAAAACAAGATGGCCTGAGGACACTCTACTGGCTTATAGTTTAAATTATTCCAGCTTGATTACAAAGAAAGATGAATTGCTCCTGAGTCTCCCTCCTGTGTAGGACCAGTACCTAGTGCTGTTTTAAGAGGCATCAGGTGGAGCTGGTGATCAAACCTGCATCCTCTGGCACAAGTGGCCAACACTCTATCCGCTACACAACCAACCCATTTTGTGGCTTATAGTTTTTAACCCTTTTTAGTAATTATGGTGACACTTTTGAATTTTAGATAAAAAAATCTTGTGTTTGTAAATGAGAAATATCCATGTGTAATATAATAGGCCTATTATTTCGTAAAAGTGCTGTTTGAATATGACAGCACTTCTGACCTTTGGCCAGAAAGACTAACAAGAAATATGCATTAATAAGATTAAACCTGTGAGTCTACAGCTGCACACATATATAATTAGACCACAATATATACATAACCTGTATGTGTGTAAAATGCCTTTTTATTCTATCTAATTTTTTTGATACATACTGTTATTACAGCTAAACTACCTCGTATAATTGTGATAATATGAAGAGAGAATTATATCTTTATTCATTAAGGTTGTCTTTTCTCATATGAAAAAAACTTGTTGCAGAAAATAACTGTAAGTATAACATAATTATATCTAAACTAGAAACACTGTTGCTTTTTCTTTGTTGGTATATCAAATTGTGTTGGATAAAATCAATACAATTATAAGATTTACAAAGGAATTTGTTTATTTTGTTCAGATGGTGAAGAACTTCAAGAACCCAGAAAAGATATCTGTCCGTGTTCTGTCATGTAGCAGAGCAGATCCTGTGGAGATGCAGAGCAACTTCATGCCAATAAAAAAACAGATGGAAAGTTCCAATAATTACAGTTTCAGTAGATCACTGAAAATCAATTAAAATCATGGAAAATAGAATATTTTCTATATAATGTCTTTTTTTAGAAACATTTTATGTCGTGGAGAAGGAAAAATTGTACCATAAATTTGAAAATTGCCTTTAATCTTGAGAAGATGCAATTTCAGATGTAAAATATATCTAATTTGTGATAAAAGTAATTTAAATAAAAATTCTCAGAAGAAATTTGAAAAAAAAAAAAATTTAGTATACATGAAAATTGTATTAAAGTGGGACATTTTTTAACATAAGCTCAACTACTAGTTTAACAAAAGATTAAGTCTTCATTGAGCTGCAATTTGTTTGCCATCATTACATTGAAAGATAGAGGAACAATTATAGTAATTTAATGTCATTTCCATTTATTCTAGTAAAGCAGTTGGTATTTCAATAAATAAAACAATTGTTAATTTGACATACCTGGTATACCAAAGTATGAAGAATATTTGTATTAAAATTACTTGCTGACATTTTTGTAATTTTATGTTTTAATAATGATGTAGTTCATATTATGTTTTTATAATATATTTTAATTCAAGAGCAAAGTATTTGATGAGCTTTGCTGAATTTCATTGAGGTTGTATTATTTTGTAGAAAATATATTTGTGTCATCCTATGTTGATAAACTCAAATGTCAGTTAACTGAAGTCGATAGTGTTAGTTAAAAATTAACCATTCTTTATGTTTTAGGTCTCTGTGGATGTCGTGTTATTTATAATTATATTTGATCAATACTGGTATATTGTATCTTTTTTACTTTATAAGAGAACTTGGACAGCTCAGAAGTGTTTTCATCTAAAAATGGCTTCCAGCAGCATATGAAATGTTAACAGTTGAAATTTATAAATAAACCAAATTGTTACATCAATTTTATTTTTTGTGTTTGTTATTTTAGTCTACCTGCACTTAATAACCAAGGAAATGATATTTATATCAGTTTAAGACTCCCCTAAACATGTTTGTAGCTGTGATATACAGAATGGTTAATCAGTAGTCAGTCAGTATAAGTTTTTCTTTACCCTCTCACTTCACACATAGCAATTAGGCGAGCAAGAACTGAAAATTATTTAGCCACTGGACAGCATCAGCAGCATCGCTGGTTCTCCTGGTGCTGCACCACTGGCTGGATTAGATGATTATTTTCTAAACTGATTATTAAGTTGTTCTAAGTTGTTTAGTCAAAGTTATCGGTTCTTGTAAATGTTTGTTAAAGTTGAATGTTGATTAAAGTTGTCTTTTGTCGATTGATCTAGACCATCATTTAGCTGTAAATATGCCATTTACTGTACTGTTGGTTGTTGAACTGCTGCTTAAGTCTTTGCATCAAAACAATCCTTTCTAGAGTCACTTTAAAAACATAAAAACAATGGTATTTTAAAATAGATGTCTCTACCAATCATCACTGTAGAGACATTTGCAGTTGTAAAGACTGGTCATCTATCACTCTTGTTGATTTACAGTAGTCTGGGCCAACTAGCATAGACAGTTACGCTTCTGACTATCAATCCAGGGGTTGTGAGTTTGAATCCCCGCCCAGCAAAAGTCTCTGTGATGATAAATATACAACGTCACTCATTATCCTTCATCTCTCACCACTGATTCAAGTGGGAAAGTTATCAGTTACTTGCGAAGATGGGTGTGCTCGAGTACTGGTTAATCTTTCAGGATCCAAGGAGACAGTGGTTAGGTTAACTGATTGTTGGTCCTCGATGGCATAAAAATGACGCTAAATATTCAGTTGATCAGTGATTCACAGTAATCATCAAATTGACCCACTTCGAAGACTGGAGCCGAGTTGCAGCCACTTGATTAGTGGTTAATCAGTAGGGAACACCTGTACATTTATATAGGATATTGAATAAGAAAACCATTTTGCCAACTGTACATTTATATAGGATATTGAACAAGAGGGCCATGTTGCCACCTGTACATTGATATAGGATATTGAACAAGAGAGCCATGTTGCCACCTGTACATTTATATAGGATATTGAACAAGAGGGCCATGTTGCCACCTGTACATTTATATAGGATATTGAACAAGAGGGTCAATTTGCCACCTGTACATTTATATAGGATATTGAACAAGAGAGCCATGTTGCCACCTGTACATTTTTATAGGATATTAAACAAGAGGGCCATTCATTTATATAGGATATTGAACAAGAGGGCCATTCTGCCAACTGTACATTCATATAGGATAATGAACAAGAGGGCCATTTTGCCACCTGTACATTTATTTAGAATATTGAACAAGAGGGCCATTCTGCCAACTGTACATTTATATAGGATATTGAACAAGAGGGCCACTTTGCCACCTATACATTTTATAGGACATTAATCAAAAGCCCCCCAAAAAGGGGAACTTATTCTGTTGTTATTTAAGATGAATTATGAAATTTTTCTGCACTTTTATACATTACTTTCTACCCAGGATCTGAGTCGTGTTGGGTTTCCCTACATGCTTTTGAAGATATGCTCCCAAGAACCCAAAATTAAGTAAAACAGGTGAGATAATTCTGTTATTATTCAAGATAGAGTTATGTTTATTTTACTCTGCACTTCCACACATTGCCCTCTATCCATGTTCCCAATCCAGTTCCCTTCCATAATTTTGAAGATGTGCCCATGAAAAGCAAAAATCAACCCCCAAAAATACAAAAGGGGAGATAATTTTTGTCAATATTCAAGATAGTTTTGGTTTTCTTGCTCTGTTTGCCAAAAATTTCCTTCTATTCATGTTCTGAGTCGAGATGGATTGTATTCCATATTTTTGAAGATAAGGCTATAATAAATTTATTATCATCCCCGCCCGCCCCATAATTTTCATGCAGCCCCGACCCTTTTTATTTTCATAAAAGAATAAAAAAAATATTCTTTTTGGTTAAAAAAACATCAAAAATTAAAAAAAAAAATCTCCCTGCCCTCCCCGTTTTTAAGGAAAATTTGGATGATAATCTAGCAATTAATTTATAATGGCCTATGCTCAGACCAAGCAAAAATAACCAAAGATAAAGAACAAAATGGGAGATAATTATTTCATTATTCAAAATACATGTTGTTATTTTTTCACTCTGCACTCCCACACATTGTCCTCTACTCATCTTCAAAGTTACATTGGACTTTCTTCCATACTTTTGAAGATATGGTCCGGCCAAACAAAAATAATCATGTATCGGCAACATCTGTAATGGTTTATGATAAGTCTTGAAAAACTTGGATAGCCTACAAATATAGAATAGTTCATCTGATCTTAAAATCCAATTTAGAATTTCCGAAGCTTGTGATATTTTTAACATTGTTATATCATGCATGCACCTAATATTAGTTTATCAAGCATTGATAAGAAACCAGTATATTATGCAGCTAGCCCAATTATGTACAAATTGGATTAAATAAAGATTTGGATTTATGGTCTTAAAAAGCATTATATCGGGGTCCATCCAAGCATAAAAAACTATAGAATATATAAATGTGTGAAAAAAACATTAATAAATTTTTGAATGTTGAACAGTAGTAAGACTGTTTTATCAGAAATATATCAGAGAAATTATGTTTTTGTTATATTTTTATGCAAGATATTCCATCCAATGTACGTTTTCGTCCTGCCTTTTTTTTCACAGTTGTGTAAAATACACAATTTCAATTAATAATATTTATATTCTTTATATAAAAGACAATTTAATTATGTTCTTGTAAGATATTGTTTATATGTATACCTAATTCGACCGGTCACATAGCCTACATTTGTATATATATATAGTGACACAGGTTTGACGACGACTTGTTGATAAACTGCAAGCATTTTAAATTGCTTGTAAATTCTTTCCAGGTTATATATTTGATTCATAGTCGATCTTATTTTCTTTTTTATATTTTTTTGCTTTTTTTGTGTGCTCTGATGGTGTTTATTATGTTTTAAGTCATTTCGACGGACTGTTATATATGAAGAAACAGCTGTTGATTATCGACCTCAGTAGATCAAATTGTGACAATTCAAGGATCACAAGTATAATTCTCTGACCTGAGCAGTTCAAGAATTTATCCCAGCTCTTATGGTTATTAAAGACTCATTAAACTTCCGAAACGGTTGTTTTTAGTTTTAATTTAAGTCTGTTTTACTCTTCCAGATGATAGAATACATGTTTATTTGATCACTGAGAAACTTTGTAAACGAAAAAATAAATATAAAGCACATTATTAGTACATAATTAAGAACAGGTTTTGTTTACAAATTAATGTTCGTTTCTTTTTGATAAACACCTTTGGCAAAACACAGGGTGTTATGAAGCTTATTTGGAGACGCGTCTGTCAGTTTCACTTCAAAGACAAACATAGTATGGGGAACTGTAGGGGATGCAGTTAGAAATTAAATAACGTCTTGTGTTTAGATAGTTTTTAAGAACATCCCTTTTATTACTCTCAGTGTATTAATGAAACAGAACCCACAAGCTAATTTATTGCACATAAGCGACAAATCATACATATAAAATTAAAAATAAAATTACATTTTTAATAACTGATCAAAACAAACCACCCTTGGTAGCCTCTCAATAAATGGATTATGACCTAATAGTGTGTGTGATACTATCAAGTGTATATGCAATGGTAGATTCTGAGCAAGAGTTAACAGACCAAACTAGTATTCGGTACTTATTGTTTCTCAGTGTGCATAAATAATATAATGCTTTCTACGCTTAATACAGTTTTATTGCAGACATAAATATTTATTTTTTTATATATAGTAACAATAAAAAAAGAAAAGCAAATTACGTTACTATTAGTCGAGCCATAACTTTTCTAATCTTAATGAACCTCTTATCTAACGGTCTTAATCTGTACACTACCACTGCAGTTCGCTTATTTTAAAAATAACAGGTATCACACTTAAATATAAAACACTTCATTATGCCCCAACTATGTAAGAAAAAATTAGAGAGTAAAGTTGTCTTATTTTTTACCAGGTAATGTAATGACGATTATAAAGTTATGAATCTCTATTTTCTACATCTTCTTTGTCGAATCTGAGAATCTGGATTATGTGCGCATCAAAATACATGTATTCATTTGTGTTCTTCCGAACATTGGCGGAGGTAAGTGGGAAAGAATCTGAGTCATTACGGAATTACAAAACTATAATTAAAAGTTAAAAGCTTGGTCCACTTGTTTAAGAAATACATATTTTCGTTATTTATTTATTTTCTCTCTTTTTGAAAAAGTCACTTAGGGGTCTGCAGGAATGGTTTTAGCATACTATAAACACATTTAGTTGCAGCCTTTTTTGTTATTATAAAAAATTATGCATTTCGGAAGTTTAATGTATGTAAAATGTGGGAAATTGGGGAATTAATGCAACTTTTGACACTTGGGGTCCATATCACTTGACCATTCAGACTGGGCCATTTCTTAATCTTGATGCAGATCTTGACAGTAATGAAAATTAAATAAGCTTGGCCAGTTTCCTAATTTAAATAAGATTGTTGGTACATTTATAGTAACATTGTTTGAATTTAACAATTAAGTTGCTAGCATGTACTGTACAAATCATAAACATTAACAGACAACTGCACACGGTGATAACAAAAGTGTATTTGTCAAACTCAAAATTTTGCACTCGGTAGTGCATCTGACTGTCAATCCGGAGTACATACATAGTATCTACTTGTCATTCATCTCTCACTGTGATTTAAGTGGGAAGGTTATCTGTTACATGCAGAGATGACTGAGCTCAAGTACTGATTTATCTTCCAGGATCCCAGGAAAGAGCGGTAAGGCCATAAAAATCATACTAGATATTCAAACAAAACAAAATCTGATGTAAGGATCAGGCATTGCCAAATAATGCACTGAATTTTATCTATTGTGGATATTTGGTAGTAATAGCAGTCTGACATCTTGGCCCATGTATATAAATTCTGTTATGTTGGAGTAGAAATTACTGAAAAAAGATTTGGCTTCAGTGAGAAACACCACTCAACCAAAGACCAATTTTTATGTTTTATTTTACTCATAAAACAACAGTACAAAATGTAATGCAAACAACAAGTATAATGGAGATTATTATTTTTAGAAAAAATCATTTACACCAGCATAATCATAATTAACAAAGAAAAAAAAATATGCATGATAAATATTCTGATACGCTTCTCAAAATCTACTCCACAAAGATCACCAGAGTGTGATCTCGTGTCCAGTATAATGGACATGTTGAAGCAAAGGTTTGTCAAATTTCAATTGGTAACAAGTTTTATCCAAAAAAAAACCAACACATTTTTCCTTTAATATGACTGAAAACCCTTTCTTGAAAAACTAACAAAATACAGAGAAACAAGAGTTCAACCAACATTGTTATTAAGCAATATGTGTTTAAGGTACAACTTATATAAACTTTCAAGTGTAAGTAAATCAGTTTATTTATGACAACAATTATTCATGGACTGCTTTTGTATAACAGTGACCTTGATCTATCAATACTAAAATAACACTTTTAAAGTTTATATTATTGCCAGTCAGACATAATCGATACAATATATACAAACATGTACCAGCAGTTGACAACAAGGGGTTGAATATCAACATGCTCTTATTCATGCATATAAATTTTCATAAACAGTCTCTAATCTGACCATTGAATGTTAATCCCTAAATATCTGCCTTTTTTTTATCTTGTAACATTCATCAAAGTATTAAAATGTTAAAAGTCTTCTAAGCAATATTTACTTTACAGTGCATGTATAGATCAATAACACACTGCAATGTAATTAACATACATCAAATTGTCGCCCTCCCACACTTTATTGGGTTGTTATCATCAACAACAATTTTATACTGTTTCAGTCTTGCTAATGAAATGATAAAGAGGTCATACATTTGTGTAGTGAATGTACATAGGTCACTAACAACAGCTTCGCTGTTAAGCTAGCTTTTAAAGTGACATGGTTGAAGTGCACTGACTGAATCGGAAGTTAAGAAACGAAGTACGGGGTTAGTACTTGGATGGGTGACCGCTGTCATTTTAATGGCAATGAGGATTAACTTCCAAACCTACGTCTGCACGAATCTCTCTTTCCTTGGGATGGGGTAGGATATGGCCAGGAACTGCGGGAAGCTACAGGCTGTGCAGTTGGGGCTAAGCCCTAAAGGTTAAAGAGGGGAGGAGTGTAGTGAATGTACATAGGTCACTTACAACAGCCTCGCTGTTAAGCTAGCTTTTATAGCAATATGGTTGAAGTGCACCGACTGTATTGAAAGTTAAGCAATGAAATACGGGGTTAGTACCACTGTCACTTTATTTGCAAAGAAGGGTTGCTTTCATGCAAAAAACTTGTAATTATTTATCACATTAACACCTTCACCAATGTCATAAAAAAAATGTATACATGTAATTCATTTCTTTGCGAGCTAAATGAAATAAGTAACATTCATGTTGTACAATATTTAATATGAATGTGTAGCTTAAACAACATTTGTGACTACCACAATGTGTTAGCCAATGATGTTGCCATGGCAATAATATATTGAATAACCACCGGGATAAAGTTAACAAAGGTCAATGGTCAGTTAGCTCAATGCTTTGTTAAAGTAAGTATATCAGGAATCTTCAGTTTTAAAATTGGCTAAAAACAGGTTTGTACAATATATCATGCCTATATACATGTATGCTCACTGACCACATGTTGCCATAAGGATATCTTTTCAACCTTGCCAAAATAATATTTCTTAACTCTGACTTCTCACTTAGGTTAACTGCAACATTGCGAGACGTATCAGGTGAATCACATGGTTTCATTTTAATTTGATTTGATCCATCATACAGGATTACATATTGTTGAATTTGGTTTTCGCTTACGAGTCTGAATGATGAACTGAATGATGTCAAGCTGTATTTAAATTGCTATCTTCTCTATAATGGGGATTCCGTTTCTAGTTTAGAACTCTGTTTAAAATATTGTTTTCATCAAGTTTTGGTTTATTTGACTTACAAAATCAATCGGATTTTATTTATGAAAATGAGATGCTTAATATCCATTTTACAAATAATTTTTTTTTTTTTTAAGAAAGTGTTTAATTTCCAATATATATATATACATTTAAGCTAAATTTAGTAAATTATATTTACGTCAAATTTATTGGTATTTTTTTATCAGAATAGCTTAAATTCAATTAAGATACATAATAATAAGGTTTCATTAACTTCAATACTTTAAAATGAGTTTGATTTCAATATGTCCTGATATGTTAATCCCATTTCACAAAATGTTCAGCTAACAGCTCTTCATACAACTGCTCTTCATACAACTGGGTCCTTTTTCACCAACATTGTCTTAAGTTTTACTTTTAACAAGAGGACCGTGGGCCTCAATGGTCACCTGATTATCAAAAAGACATTCACATAAGTCTATTCAGTCATAAGAAAGAACGCTTTTTGTCAATTTCTCTTATATAGATTTAATAATGTAGGCCCCACCCCCAGTGCCAAACAGTGAGATCCAGGGACATGAAATTAAATTTTTTTATAAATGACCAATAGGCATCAACAATCATGCTCACAATTTGTTTCTGAGTGCTTCCTATAATAATAAGAAGATTTTTAAAGGTTACCTTTAATCTGACTGTTTTAGCTATTCCCCCAAGGCCCAAGGGGGTTGGGGAACATGCAATTCACAATTTTGATTTACCCTTAGGTACCAAATCTGCATACAACATTACGTTATGACTGAACTTATGGTTTTTGAGGAGAAGTCGAAAATGTCAATTGTTTACGGATGCACGATGGGCAAAAGGCGATCACAAAAGATCCGCTGAGACCAAGTCTCTGGTGACCTAAAAATAAAAACTTATCTCAATTTTGACTGGTTATTTATTCATTTATTATAAAATCAATAACAATAAAACCAAATGCTGTTTTATTGGAACCAGTCTGAAATAATGATCACCTGACTGCTTTCTTTGATTAAAGTTTCTAAGTATCTAAGTATATACTTAAATGTGTTGGTGAAAGAGAATCCTGGCTCCTGTTTGACCAACATATACTTAAATACTTAAAAAAACTAAGAAAATCAGCCAGGTGATCAGGATTTAAGACTGGTTCCAGTAAAATTGCATATTGTTACATTGATATTGATTATATAATAGATGAATAACCAGTCAAAACATAGTTAAGTTTTTAAGTATTTAAGTAAAATGTTGGTGAAACAGAAGCCAGGCCCCTGATATTTTCTACAGTATTATGAAAAAGTTAAATGACAGCACAATGCAGCTCACATCTCACTATCATGACAATTAACCAAATGTTTGACCTTGAATGACCTATCCCAAGACCTTCTGGGGTCATTTTATCACTAACACATATCTACATATGAAGTTTCACAACTAGTGCAGTGTTCAGTAGATATTTTCTGCAGACAACATGGCATGAGTAACCATACCATTTAATTTTAACCAAAGGCGACCCCAGGGGGAGTCGGGTAGCCTCCACTATTCAACAGCCATATCAAAAGTAAATCTTTAACAAAAATATGTTTTTATTCACTAAAAATAACAACAATATTATGTCTGCATCACTTAAAAATAATCAATCACAATGCTGTGTAGAAACATAGTAAAGCGAAAATAAACATGTAGAAAATAAACACTACAGCCTTGCTAAGAAGAACAATCATCTTGTTTGGTGCATGTGCCTGTCTTTTCATTGATAAATTTCATTAACACTTGACACAAAAGCATGTCTTAACCTAAATACTCCAGCATTATACTTCATCCATTTTTAATGTTTGTCTTAGCATAACATTTGTACCAAACTCTAGAATCAATCTTCTCTTCCTAAAAACTGGTACTTATTTATAAACACTTTTTGTTGTCTATTGTGTTATAAAGTACTCTGTATTTTTAGACTTCCAACTTTTTCTCTTCCATGGCCTGAAAACATAAATGTTATAGTTAACTTATTATCTTAGACTAGCTGCACTGTCTATACAAAAATGTTCATGTAGTGATCTTATACCTAAATAAATTCAGTTGTTAAATAAAAATGACTGTTTTTTAAACAAAAGGCCCAACTTGGCCTAAGGCGCTTACCTGATTTTCACCTGTCATTTCTTTTCAAATTTTGAATGAACTAAGCAATAAAATAACTTTTAAACCTGAATTATCAGTTTTCCCCATAGTATTCTTATGAAACATCAAAGCAACAAAACATGAAACACCTACTCATTGGAACCGTTTATACCAAATATGAACACACTTATGAGTATTAAATCTTTATGAAAGGACCCAGTCTCAACTGTTATGACTAAACAATGGCCAGCTATCAAGATTACTGAATACTTAAAATAAATGAGAAAAACAGAATTTCTCATAGAATTTTTATAGTCTCCATACTGGGCCTCTTTATTTGAACACTTAATTTGTAGAGATCATTTAAATCATATACATGTATAAACAAATACTTAAGAAGATATTTTTTTGAAAATTCACAATTTTTATCCTATCTTTGGCCCCTAGTGGATATCAAACCCCCTTTAAAGGACCCAGTTTCAACTGTTACGACTAAACAATGACATCAAGATAACTGAAATAATACCAAAAATAGATGAGAGAAACAGAATATCATTTTTTCTCGTAGTATTCATATTCAAAATTTAAGATCATCTCATTAGACCTCAAAAGACCCTAGCCCCTTCATTTAAACACCCTTTGAAGCAGCTACTTGTATGGATAATTTAAATATGAACAAATATGGCACATCAATTCTTCAGCAATTGTCTAGATCTCAAGAGGATAAAAAATAAATAGTGTCATTTTTATGCCATCAAGATCTAACTGACAATTAATTAACCCTGGTATCCTGGAAGGTTAACCATTACTAGAGCACACCTATCAAGTCAGTGTTTTTTTTCGGCCATTTTTATAGCTGTTATTGGGTCATATTCCCAATGGCAAATAGTATCTTTTTTTCCCAATTGAATGGTAAAAATTCCCAATTGAAAGCTTCAAAAATGTAAATTGAAACTTGCCATACTTCCTTGATAAAATAAAGAAAGTTTTCCCCATTCTGAATTTAGTATAACATTGATTATTTAATTAAATGGCCTGATAAGCAAGTGTACACATTTTATAAATATATAAATATATTTAATGCAAAAAATTTTCCCAATGTTAATGAAAATGCCGCTAAAATTCCCAATTCCAAGGGTATGGGTCATCTTCCCAAAATGGTGAAAAAAAACACTGCAAGTAACTGGTAACTAGCGGTGACAGATGAATGACTATGAGACGCAATGTCGTTTATAAATCAAAAGAGACTGACAGGGCAGGTATTCAAACTCACAACCACTGGATTGATAGTGGTGAGATAACTAGTAAAAAAAAAATGATGACAAAAAAGAGAATTTCCTAGTATTCTTATGTAAAAATCAAATTCCCCTTACTGAACCCCAATAGACCCTCAACCTCTTTTCTTTGAACAATTGAAACCTCTATTCCTTTTTTCTTTGAACAATTAAAACCTCTATTCAAAGGAATCGTTTATACCAAATAAAAAAATCTGGATCATTAATCCTTAACTACAAATGTGTCCATAGAAAATAAATGCCCCTACTATATGTAAATTAATTTTGCCATAACTAAATATAAAAAAAATTACTGATCAGACATATAATGCAGTTTAAAGTGCAAGAACTGACCAGATATTATAAATGTAGCATAAAGTAAAACATAACTGGCCAGATATTATAAATGTGGCATAAAGTATAAAATAACTGGCCAGATATAATGTGGCATAACTATAAAATTACAGGTCAGATATCATAAACGTAGCATAAGTATAAAATGACTGGCAAGATTTTATAAATGTGGCAAAAGCAAAACATTACTGGCCAGATATTATAATGTGGCATAAAGTATAAAATTACGGACCAGATATTATAAATGTGGCATAAGTACAAAATTACAGACCAGATATTATAAACATGGCATAAGTATAAAATTACGGACCAGATATTATAAGTGTGGCATAAGTATAAAATTACGGACCAGATATTATAAATGTGGCATAAGTATAAAATTACTGGCCAGATATTATAATGTGGCCTAAAGTACAAAATTACTGGCAATATATTATAATTGTGTGTGCCCGTGTGGTTCCGGCTAAGAATAGAATCACTGCCGATCTCTGCAGAGGAGTAGGAATCCTCAGAATGGGTGTCATGTTCATTTTATCATTTTTGTCATGTTCACTATTGTGGTTAAATTATCAACCCCTGTGTGGTTTCAGGGAGCCATACGAGTGATGGCAAGAATAGGACCACTTTGGCTCATACATGTTGTTAGAAGCGACAATTTGAGTAATACGATAGAATTTGCTGAAACTCTGCAGTTCTGCAGGTATCAAGGTTCATTCTGCATATTCATTTGTTGGGTGTATTTTTTTTTAATCTGTATGTAAATTTGTTGTTTTTGTACATGTAAAGTGAACCTGGAATCTTCCTTCCTGTGGGCGTCGAATAACCTATAATGTGTTGGTACGCCGTAAAACCCTATTCATTTATTCATTATAAATGTGGCATAAGTACAAAATTACAGGTCAGATATTATAAATGTGGCATAAGTATAAAATTACTGGCCAGATATAATGTGGCATAAGTACAAAATTACAGGTCAGATATTATAAATGTGGCATAAGTATAAAATTAGTGGCCAGATACAATGTGGCATAAAGTATAAAATTACTGGCCAGATATAATATGGCATACAGTATAAAATTACTGACCAGATATAATGTGGTATAAAGTATAAAATTACAGGTCAGATATTATAAATGTGGCATAAGTATAAAATTACTGGGCAGATATTATAATGTGGCATAAGTATAAAATTACTGGCCAGATATTATAAATGTGGCATAAGTACAAAATTACTGGCCAGATATTATAATGTGGCATAAGTATAAAATCACTGGCCAGATATTATAAATGTGGCAAAAGTACAAAATTACTGGCCAGATATTATAATGTGGCATAAGTACAAAATTACTGGCCAGATATTATAATGTGGCATAAATATAAAATTACAGGCCAGATATTATAAATGTGGCATAAGTATAAAATTACTGGCCAGATATTATAAATGTGGCATAAGTACAAAATTACTGGCCAGATATTATAATGTGGCATAAGTATAAAATTACTGGCCAGATATTATAATGTGGCATAAGTATAAAATTACTGGCCAGATACAATGTTGCATAAAGTATAAAATTACTGGCCAGATATAATATGGCATACAGTATAAAATTACTGGCCAGATATAATGTGGTATAAAGTATAAAATTCCAGGCCAGTTATTATAAATATGGCATACATAAGTATAAAATTACTGGGCAGATATTATAATGTGGCATAAGTATAAAATTACTGGCCAGATATTATAAATGTGGCATAAGTACAAAATTACTGGCCAGATATTATAATGTGGCATAAGTATAAAATTACTGGCCAGATATTATAAATGTGGCATAAGTATAAAATTACTGGCCAGATACAATGTTGCATAAAGTATAAAATTACTGGCCAGATAAAATATGGCATACAGTATAAAATTACTGGCCAGATATAATGTGGTATAAAGTATAAAATTCCAGGCCAGTTATTATAAATATGGCATACATAAGTATAAAATTACTGGGCAGATATTATAATGTGGCATAAGTTTAAAATTACTGGCCAGATATTATAAATGTGGCATAAGTACAAAATTACTGGCCAGATATTATAATGTGGCATAAGTATAAAATTACTGGCCAGATATTATAAATGTGGCATAAGTATAAAATTACTGGCCAGATACAATGTGGCATAAAGTATAAAATTACTGGCCAGATATAATATGGCATAAAGTATAAAATTACTGGCCAGATATAATGTGGTATAAAGTATAAAATTCCAGGCCAGATATTATAAATGTGGCATAAGTATTAAATTACTGGGCAGATATTATAATGTGGCATAAGTATAAAATTACTGGCCAGATATTATAAATGTGGCATAAATACACAATTACTGGCCAGATATTATAAATGTGGCATAAAGTATAAAATTACTGGCCAGATATTATAATGTGGCATAAGTATAAAATTACTTCCCAGATATTATAAATGTGGAATAAGTATAAAATTACTGGCTAGATATTCTAATGTGACATAAAGTATAAAATTACAGGTCAGATATTATAAATGTGGAATAAGTATAAAATTACTGGCTAGATATTCTAATGTGACATAAAGTATAAAATTACAGGTCAGATATTATAAATGTGGCATAAGTATAAAATTACTGGCCAGATATAATGTGGCATAAAGTATAAAATTACAGGCCAGATATTATAAATGTGGCATAAGTAACAAATTACTGGCCAGATATTATAATGTGGCATAAGTATAACATTACTGGCCAGATATAATGTGGCATAAAGTATAAAATTACTGGCCAGATATAATGTGGCATAAAGTATAAAATTACAGGCAAGATATTATAATGTGGCATAAGTATAAAATTACTGGCCAGATATTATAAATATGCCAGGCCTAGTTAGCACAATCAGTAGCGTGTCTGATTATCAATCGAGGGGTCAGGAGTTTGAATCCCCTCCTGGCCACAGTCTCCATTATGACTTATATACAACATTGCATCTCATTTTCATTCATCTCCTACTGCTGATTCAGGTGGGAAAGTTATCAGTTACTTCTGGAAATGGTGTGCTCAAGTCCTGGTTAACTGTCCAGGATCCCAGTAAAGAGTGATTAACTGTCATCTGTTAGCCCTTGATGGCATAAAAATGACACTAAATATTCAAACAAACAATATTCAAACATTATAAATGTGGCACAAAAGCTATAACTATTACTCACTAGGTATTGTTTTGCCAGTATCAGATGTTGTCGAAGGTCCATCTGTGCTGTCCTTATAAACTTCAACATAGAATCAAGCACAGGTGGATTTTGCTTTTTGTAATGTTCATACACCAAAGTATATCTGTCAGTCTGCTCCTGGATCTTCGTAATTCTCTTCTTATTAAGAAAACCAGTAAAAGACCTGAACAGTCCTTGTCTTTGCACATGAATATTTGTAATAACTTTATTGATAGTTTCTCTTTCTTTTTCACTTGTGACAGTTTCATGTTCTTTATATTTAGTTTCCAGTGCCTCCTTCATCTGAATCAGCTTCTTGTATGGTTTGGTTGAAATAGGCATCATGAGAATCAAAAACACATCCTCCGTGTCGGACCTATATTGATAGTACTCAGACTCCAACAAAAGTTCATTGGGAACTCTTCGATGTGGATATCCAAAGAAATTTGTACGCTGTATAAGAGTTTTCATATCAGTTTCAACACTTGTCATGGCAACTAATAACTTTAGTTCTTCTTGACGTACAGAATCCAAACTAGATGCACTGTTACCATAGCCTGTGGTTTCTAAGTTTGACACATATTGTGATCTACTTTCATTTAGCTTTTTATATTTTTTCAGTAGTTTTAACTCCCTATCTATTTGATCACCTGATACTTCAGGAGAGTAATTTGGATTAATAGGAGCTCTTGAAACTACGGTTGTTGTTGCTGTTGCATAATGTTCAGCAGGAAATTTAGCAGGTTCAGACTTTGCTTCAGTTGGTTTAATTTTTCTACTTCCTTCTTGCTCAATTGCATTTTTGACTTTCAGTCTGATTTTTCTCCTTCTCTGCTTTGATATGATAGTCAGGTCAGTGTTCAAGGAGTATGGAATAATGTTTTGCAGCGGCAATATATTGTCTGTCTCAAGTTCAACTTTCAACCAATCACCTAATGTTTTCACCTGACTCCTTGCAACTATTTTTTGTTTTGTTTTGGTGATAGATGCAGCAGATTTAGAAACCAGTGATGAAGTATCAACATCGAAAGTCATAGATTCAATTTTTGTAGCTTTCACTCTTTCTACCATTCTTGTATCTGGATTCTGCAGCATGTCTGTCCATTCAGATGCCACTTTTAGCGCTCCTGGGGGCAGCTGTTGATCAGGTGGTTTTGCCATACTACCTGGTCTTCTATTTAATGCAACTCTCCTAGAGTCATGCATTGCAGATCCATAAGTCTGCATTTTTGTTACAGAATAATCGGATCTGGCTCCAAGAACTTGAATATTTGAAGGGTGCATTTCATGTACTTTTACAGGATTTGATTCTGGAGTGTTGTCTAAGAAATCGTCTGATATTTCTCCTTCTTCAAGATCAGATAAGGCATCTGTGTCCATAGCATCTCTTGCCAATGCTGCTTCAGTGTCACTAGCACTACTAGATTCATTCAGATTTGCTAAAGTACTTGTCAGCACATCTTTTACTTTTGACAACGTTTCTATTGAATGACAATCAAGAACTTTAGCTATGCTTCCATCCTTAACTTCATTCCCTTCTCCCTCAGTTTTCATCTTTTTAGCATTGTAACTATTATTATCATTTTCAAAAGTTCTCTTGCTGTTATCTACGCCTGTATCAATTTGAATTGTATTACGCATAGCATAAGAATCATTTTCAGGTCCTGTTCTTATTACTTTAATTGCACTATTTGAACTAAATTCATAATTGGTGTCAGTATTGACTGTCACATTATTTGAACTACCAGTAAATTCAGTGTTGGAGTCTGGCTCTCTTTTATGAAATTTGTCACTAAACCAGTCAAAAACATCAGTTGAAGATTTTCTTTCCATTTTTATATCTGGCGTATGCTGTAAAGAAGACACCCCAGGTAATAGAGTTTTGGTTCCAAGAGACTGTATCGCCATCCCCTGTGGTTGCTGGGGTCTAGGTTGGGCAACAACAGAAATCAAACCAGATGGTTGCATCCTGAACTGGGGTAATCCTCCAGGAGTCGTAGAAACTGGAGACACCATCATGAACGGAGATCTTATATTAGCTGGGGGTGGCCGTGATAGGTTAGGTAATGGCACACCGGGGAGACCTGCAAAGCTGTTGCTTTGTGCTAGTGGTTGGCTGATGACTGAAACTGGTTGTAGGGTTGGTGAAGGCATATTCTTTGCTCCATATGTTACTTTTTGCCCAGTGTAAGGATGAATGTACTCATGGACTTGTTGCTGCCAGTTAGCATTCCCAATAGTGGATATCTCATTTACTGGAGACGTTGACCTGAAATCAGTTGCACCACTTACAATGCTAGATATTAACGAAGGTGCGGGTGATTGAAACTGCAACACTTTACTGCTCACAGGCTGACCACCAATTGGGATTACACCATGAATGGGATGTATCTGCTGGAGTGGAGCTGTAGGCATGTTTACTGGAGAAACAACTCGCTTCTGGTCTGTTCTGTGAAGCACAGAGATAGGGTTTTGTTTGATAGCTGGTTTTGGTTTTGGTTTCGGCTGACCAAGCACCTGAATTGCTGATCCAATAGGCGATTCATTATATGCTTTTCCTGTCTTAGGATTTACAATTTTTGTTTCACCTTTAAGTCTTATAACCATGTTCTTTCTAGTTTTTTCTATAAAAGTTTGCATATCATCATTTGTTTTTACTGGTACGACATCTTCATCCTGAAGAATTTCTTCCTCATCTTCACTTTTGTTTCTATCATCTTCCTCTCCGGTGTCGTCTCCCTATCAGACAGATAGTAATAAATGTTCAAACTCACATTTAAAGTTATGTATTTTATAAACCTGCTTTCAAACCAGTGCACTGGTAGTACACAAAAAAATCTAAGAAAGGTTGTCTTCCAGTATATTATATTGGTTGACAAAGGAAAAGGAAATTTAGATTCTTGTAATGAAATTGGGGTTAAATTTTATTATCATGATAATAATGACTTGATGTACAACTAGTTTAACCCTTTATTTCATAGATACGCATTTTCCCGCACCAATCACAGAAGGCCTTTGAAAACAGTGTAGCAAGAGTTCAGATTGCTTGTAACAAGCAATTTGAACACTTCCTGCACTGTTTTCCACTCTGTCAGTTAATATAAACATAATTCACCCAATAATTCAAAAGCCTTCTATATTAGAGGTGTCAAAAGGCGTCTATATTAGAGGTGTCCAAAGGCGTCTATATGAAGAAAAGGGTTAAGAGCAACTGTTATTTTCACACATTTCCCTATATAACTACATGTAAATGCAAACTGTGTATCCCAATTTAAATATTTTATGAAGATGAAAAACATTAACTTGATAGGTGCTGACACAAAGATTATACCAAAGATTATACCTATAAAATTTGCTATGCATTGAAAAAAGGTCTAAGAGATGGTGTGATATGAAATTTTTCCAAGATTAGTCTATTATTTGTAATGACATTCATATTAGATTTTGGGAGGGAATAAAAAATACATACAAATCTGAAATTCACCACTTAAAAAACATTGTGACCAGGTTTTATGAAAACTGGTTATTAAGTTTTAGAAACAGAAATGGTGGTTGACAAATGACATTCACACCTGCAGGAATATAAGAAAGGAATAGAAACAAGATGACCAAAATTCTGTTTTCAAAATATAGCTCACTGCAAACTTCTAAATCATGTCGTGGCCATCTTAAATATTGTTTAAAGAGGAAACTTACCCAAAGATTATGTACATGACATTTACTCAACATTTAACCCTTTACTTCATATAGACGCCTTTGGACACCTCTAATATAGACGCCTTTGGAAACCTAATATATAGACACCTTAGGACACCTCTAATATAGACGCCTTTGGACACCTATAATAAAGACGCCTTTGGACACCTATAATATAGACGCCTTTGGACACCTCTAATAAAGACGCCTTTGGACACCTCTAATATAGACGCCTTTGGACACCTCTAATATAGACGCCTTTGGACACCACTAATATAGAAGGCTTTTGAATTATTGGGTGAATTATGTTTATATTAACTGACAGAGTGGAAAACAGTGCAGGAAGTGTTCAGATTTTTGTTTTCAAAGGCCTGTGATTGGTGCGGGAAAATGCGTATCAATGGAGTAAAGGGTTAATAATGGGTTTCATTGGAGATGTCATTTGTAAAATTTCAATTTTAGTAAAATTTTTAGTAACAGTGGCTCTTATCAATTAGAGGTGGCTGTAAAAAAACACAAATCTGAAAAGGCCTTTAGTCTCAATCTCAATCATTTGCGACACTTGCTTTTCCAAATGATAAACGTTGTGACACTTTGTACAGAAAAAAAACTGGAAGTAAGATTTAATGGCTGAAACAAACACACTAAGTATTGCGGTTATGTTAAAATAAAATTAAAAAATCATTTATTTCTACCGAAGTCATAGCATTAAACTAAAAGAAAATGAGTACAGAAATAAATATCTAGAAGATAGTCTTCTGAAAAATGGAATTTACCGAGATTGAATCAACCAATCAGAAATTTAAGCAGAATAATATTACATCTTTTTTTTCAAAGACATCACAGATGATCAAGACTATACAGACATTAAAAACATTATGACAAAGTTTATGAAATTTATGAAAATCAGTTCAGCTGTTCAGCAGCTTTCTAGCTGTTTTCATCTTTATACATTTCTCTTTACAACTCAATGGAAACTTCATGGTCCTGTAACAACATCGTAAATATTTTCCAAAATACAAAACTCGAACTTGATATAGGTTCACCGAAGGGTCATGGGCATGAAATTCTATCAGCATTGAATACGGGCTTTCGGTTCAGAAACATTGCTTAAAATTTTCTCAGTTTAAGTCAATTTTCAGTAACAGTAGCCATATTAAATTTGAGGCAGCTAAACATACAATAACAGATAAGTAAATAGAAAAAACACATGACATTTTTTTATGCAATGTTCTACATATAAACGCACTCAATGCAAACTTTTGGGTAAAAAGGTTTTCAGTAATATATAAAAGTTGTTTTAATCTTTTCTACTACTTAATATATACAATAAGTCAGACATACTGGCCGGAAAGATCAACTGACCTCCAACATGTGTGTGTATGCATGTGTGTGTATATAATATATATGTGTATATAAATATATCCGGCTTTGTTAAAATGTTCATACCTTCTCATCCATCACTGGAGTTTGCCTATCCTCTTCATTTGTCAGATCTATGGTCAAGTTTTCATCATCAACATCTATCGGTTGGTCTTCCACAGATGATGTGGCCTACACAAGTAACAACAAAAGTTCAAAACAGCTTGTATAACAAAACACAAAGGGAAAGTTCACTTAACATCTAAACATGAGATTTTCCTCAAATGCTATGTCACATAACTTCATTTACATTAACCATTTTGCATGTTTTCCTTTAGCAAAGAGCAAAGATTTGTTCCAACTTCAAATCTGTGTGGTCATTAAAAGGAGTATATCAGGGGGAAAAATCCTATAAATGTCATAAAAAATAAAATTATTTTTAAAATGGTTAAAATACATCTCATTATCATTAATTAATAAAATCTGAATGGCTTTGTATGTCACAATTACCAAAATGTATCATACATACCAATTATATCATGCAACATCCTATTGAGACAGTATTGCAAGAACTGCAACACTGGATTATTATGCCGCAGACACATGGCACGATACCCCAACTAGTCACATTCTACGGACACCAGGCCTACCACACCTAGAACTATCCTCTAAATTTGAAGTACCAGGAGAAATTACTTTAAGTATTGTTTTTGGTCTTTGGTATGACAGCTTGGGATCAAACTCATAACTTGAGGCAGATGTTCCAAAACTAGACCACTGCTGCAGTGTGTAATTATGTTTTAAAACTAGACCTATCACTGTAGTGATGAATACCCCCGAACGCCGCCATGACAGAAAATGGTTAACCATTGTATGAAGTTTTATTAAATTATATCCAATAGTTTTAAAGTAATGCTCCAGACAAAAGAAATTCTTAATAAAAGAGAATGTTACGGATTGAGTTGTTTGTATTGTAAATTTTTTTATGGTTTTGTTAAAATTAAAAACGGTCTTTTTAATTATTGTGCAGTGTACAAGCTTTCATGGCAATCAATAAATGTTATACTTTTTCGAGTTATGTTGAGGGACAACAATTTTATGGATAAGAAACAAACAAGAGCACTAGGAATACAATATCGAACCTGCTTTGCTCGAACTCCATGTATTCATCAACTTGGTTCTTTAATGAACTTTATTAAACTGTTATCACTAATGGCTTTAAAAGTACTTTAAAAGTACTGCACCAGACAAGGGAAATATATCAAAGGGCAATAACTCTGTAATTAGCAAGAATAGAGTTATGTTTCTTGTACACTGCACTTCCTGTCATTATATTCTACCATTGTATGAAGTTTGATGAAATTCCATCCAGAACTTTAAAAGTAATGCTCCGGAGAAGGGAAATATATCAAAGGGCAATAACTCTGTAATTAGCAAGAATAGAGTTAGGTTTCCTGTACACTGCACTTCCTCTCATTATATTCTACCATTGTATGAAGTTTGATGAAATTCCATCCAGTACTTCAAAGTAATGCTCTGGACAAGGGAAATATATCAAAGGGCAATAACTCTGTAATTAGCAAGAATAGAGTTATGTTTCTTGTACACTGCACTTCCTGTCATTATATTCTACCATTGTATGAAGTTTGATGAAATTCCATCCAGTACTTTAAAAGTTATGCTCCAGACAAGGGAAATATATCAAAGGGCAATAACTCTGTAATTAGCAAGAATAGAGTTATGTTTCTTGTACACTGCACTTCCTGTCATTATATTCTACCATTGTATGAAGTTTGATGAAATTCCATCCAGAACTTTAAAAGTTATGCTCCGGACAAGGGAAATATATCAAAGGGCAATAACTCTGTAATTAGCAAGAATAGAGTTATGTTTCCTGTACACTGCACTTCCTCTCATTATATTGTACCATTGTATGAAGCTTGATGAATTCCATCCGGTACTTTTCAAGTTATGCTCCGGACAAGAAAAAATATCAAAGGGAAATATATCAAAGGGCAATAACTCTGTAATTAGCAAGAATAGAGTTATGTTTCCTGTACACTGCACTTCCTCTCATTATATTTTACCATTGTATGAAGCTTGATGAAATTCCATCCGGTACTTTTCAAGTTATGCTCCGGACAAGAAAAAATATCAAAGGGCAATAACTCTGTAATTAGCAAGAATAGAGTTATGTTTCTTGTACACTGCACTTCCTCTCATTATATTCTACCATTGTATGACGTTTGATGAAATTCCATCCGGTACTTTTCAAGTTATGCTCCGGACAAGGAAAATTGCGGACAGACCGACCGACAGACCGACAGACCGACAGACCAACAGACCAACAGACCGACAGACCGACAGACCGACCTCAGGGTGACTCCAGTATACTCCCTCAAAACTTCGTTTGTCGGGGGTATAAATATCATGGTGTTCAATGGGCATGCACAACTTTCATCATATTGTCAAATCAATATTAAATATATTTTATGTTGCGCAAGAAGTAATGACATACATGATAATCTAGATAAAATGTAATCTCATCATGAATTTCTTTTACTTAACAGAAGTAATCTTACCAGATCACCATGACTATCTATGGATAATTCTTTCTTCACCATCGGAGATGCATGTTCCAGATCAATTACCAGGGCAGTCTCTTCATCATCAGTGTCATCTGCATCACGAGAAATCAATGTCTTGGCCAATTTGCGGCATTTCTCTGCATCTTCTTCGTCATCGAGACTGCGCTTCAGAGAACTCTTGCTGTCATTTGATTGTGTCATTATTTCATTTAATCCAAACAAAGATTTAACACACTCAGAGTTTTTTACAGCTGGTTCATCAAACTCACAAGAATCTTCATGGCGGACCTTTAAAGCGGATTGCTCCATGGATTCAAGAATAGCATTCTGGTATGACTGCGGTGTTGACAAGTCTTCTCCTTTTTTGCTTTTACTTTTTGTCTTAGATTTTGGTGTTGGTGTGTCAACAGTTTCTAATGCACTGCCAGAGTCTTCATCTTTGTCATCAGAGTTATTATCAAATTTCAAACCAGGAATCTCCTGACTCTCTGTCTTTTTATCAATGTCATGCCAAAATGAAGTAATGTCACGCTCTGGAATCTCCTCAGAAAATTTAAATGGTTGATTCTCTGAAGATTTCTCTTCTTTAGGTTCTTTAACTTCTTTCTGTTTAGTTACATCCAAATTTGAATACAGTCCTCTTGGATCACAAAAATTTGGTGGTGGTGCTTCAGTCTTTGGCCTTGGTTCATCAAACCCAAACTTTGGACCTTTAGGGCTGTTGTAGTTGTGCTTTCTCGAAGTGTCCATACCAGATTTTGCTCCACCCGGATGTAACGATTTGGCACCAGGAATAAGTGGTATCAGCTCATCTGGTAGTTTGGCAAAACCAGTGTATTTAGCTCTGGCCAAATCCAACTTTGGCTGCTTGGATTTTAGGAATGACAATCCTGAAGAAAACAGAAAGAAACTAGAAAACATGAATGGCAATCTAGGTACATCTAAAGTAATAATTCTATCAATTATGAATATATATACAATATCCGCTTACATTTTTAATAAAGACATTTATTGATTGTTGCCGCCTCTTAGCACAATAAATTGTAGAAAAATGTACCATATATATTCATACTAAACACGAGTTATATTAAAATTTTGTTTTTTCTGTTTTCTGTTATCTAATTAAATACAGATAAGAATAATTATTGGTCTCAGTGATATGTTCATTAAGTGGAGTGAATATTGAAGTGGTATACAGGTGGGGTGGTAGTGTAGTGGATACAGCGTTCAACACTCATGTCAGAGGTTATAAGTTCGATTCCTAGCTTGACCCAATGCCTCTCTAAAAACAACTCGGCTCTGGTTCTACCCAGGAAGGCATCTCAAAAGTAACACATATAAACTCTGACCTTTCTTTGCAATTGACCCAAAATAAATCAGAATAAATTATGTGGTATTTAACTGATATACCACTGAAAACATTTACACTTTATACATGTAACTGTAAAGTGAAATTATCATTAATAATTTTACTGTTTGAAACAGTAAATTATAAAAAAATAATTCACTGAGAAATCTGTATAATTCATTTTTATGCACAAAAAATGTATTTAACCATTTTATAAGCATGTGTGTCAGATAATAGACATATCAAAATATCTCTAATAAGACTGTTTAACCAACCTGTACAGAAAGCTGGCTTGTTTTCTTCGTCACTATCTGGTTCTGCAATCATACTCGGCTTTGTTGTTGTTGGGGGTTTGCTGGTGCCTGAATTTCCTGGCTTCTGCACGATCGCCAATATGTTTTTCAAATGTGACATATCAACATTTTGAATAACATTCTGTAAGCCACCAGCCGCTGACTGCTGTGGTTTATTTTGCCAAGTGTTTCCATAATCGCCGCATCTCCCGCTAGAAGTGTAGTTATACTGATCTGGATATGTGTTACCCTGGAAACCACTGGTTTTATACTCGCCCGCAAACTGAGCAGCAGATGTGCTGTACGACGCTACAGAGGCTTTGTTTGTTGAGTAAGCTTCATAACTGACCTTGTTTGTACTGTAACTGTCTACAGGAGCAGACACCGTTGTACAATATCGCTCAACAGATGACGTATTTTGAACTTGTTGATTACCTGGTACCCCGCTACTGTGCTGAAAGTTGTGACCATACCCGGTAGCTGGTGTACCATAATAACTGTTGGTACTCCTGCTCAAGTTTCCAATACCTGGAAAACTTTGCATCTGTTCTGGACCCCCTTGTCCAAATGATGGTACAGATGGTAGCTGTCTCAAGTCTGTGTCACTGGAAATATTTTGCGATGAAGAGGCTCGTAGATCAACATCGCCCATCTCGGCTGCAGCTGCTAACCTCCAGTCTACATCGCCAAATTCATTTTCAACAGGGACTAAAACTTTCTTTTCAGTAGTTGTATCAATGTCATTTGTGCTACTACTTTTACTAACTGAGTATGCATCAAACAAAACTCCAGTATCACTTGAATCTTGAGAATCGTTGCTACGACTTTCTATGCCAGCTGAACTCATCAGTGCTTTTTCAATCATTCCTGGAGCTGTTGAAGGTTTGTCCTTGGACTGTTGGGGTATTGGTGAACCACTCTGAGATCTGCTTATAATTCTATCATCTCTATCTTCTTCATCTAATCCAAATGGATCTACAAAATTCACGTTTGTCTGCTGACCTATTCGTTCATCTCTATCGAGGAAGGCAGAGTTAAGGGTAGGTGGAGATATACTTCTGGAATGAGACCTTCTTTCATCTCGATCCAGCATTGCGGGGTCAACTCCACTTTGAAAGTTTTCATCTTTAACTGTCATTCTGAGTCTTGGATCTCTGCTATTCTGATCTTTGCCCTGAAGTCTTGGGTCTCTACTACTCTGATCTTTGCCCTGAAGTCTTGGGTCTCTACTAGTCTGATCTTTGCCCTGAAGTCTTGGGTCTCTACTACTCTGATCTTTGCCCTGAAGTCTTGGGTCTCTACTTCTCTGATCTTTGCCCTGATGTCTTGGGTCTCTACTACTCTGATCTTTGCCCTGAAGTCTTGGGTCTCTACTACTCTGATCTATACCCTGAAGTCTTGTATCTTTATTATTCAGTGAAAGATTTTGATCTTTGCTCTGGAGTCTTGGATCTATGCCTTGAAATCTGGGATCTCTACTATTTGTAACTGCTTTTAGGTCTTTGCCTTGAAATCTGGGATCACAACCTTTTAAATCTTGTTTCAAATCTACATCTTGCATTGATATATTACTTGTTTTACTAATTCTCTCGTCTTTATCTTGCATTACAGCATCGTCTACATTAGTCCTTATTTCATCCATTTTCAGGGTTTTATCATATACTGCATCATTAAATTTATTTTTTTCTTCTTTTTCCTTCTTTACCTCAGTATTCCTAAAATCTGTGTCCATATTTTCATTTGAATATTTTGTTTGCTCATCATCAGTTTTTTGAAAGTCTTTTTCGATTTCTACAAATGCTGAACCCATTGTTTTATTATTTCTTGGTTCAGTTTTAGCAAAGCCTTTATCAATTTTACCAAACTTCATAACCACTTTTCTTTCATCTGGAACAAATGTTTCTGGCTCTGTTTTAATTGTAACAGGTTTGAATGTCTCTCGTTTAAACTCTCTTGCTTTTAACTGCTTTAAAAATTGTGAAGACTTCTTTTCATCTCTTTCATCACCATCTCTTTCTGTAAACACTCCAGCTACAGTTTCTGGGGAATTACCTCTCTTTTTAAGATAAAAGGATACTGCCGATTTTTCTCCTTCTTTGTCATGTGTTTCCTCAGAATTATTCTGTATGACTGAACTTTGAGTCTCATTGAAAGATTTTGGTAAAGGAATGTTACCTACACTGGTATTTTTTAAATCAGAAAGTGAATTTGATTTTGGGATATCAGGTGGAATGGGAATACTTGCTATATCTAATATATCACTTTTCGACTTTGTCAGATTTGTTTTGGATTTCTTTTCATTAGATTTAGGTTTATTGTCATATTTATGCGTTTCATTTCTTGAAGAACATTTTTCAACTTTTTCCAATTCAGCCAAAGTTTTTTGCATAGCTTTAGCCATTGGTGACTCAGATATGCCAGGATCTTTTGTTTCCTTTTCTTGATTCTTATTTTCCAATGGTATGAAAGGGATTTTGATATCAAATGAAATATTTGAGTTATTAGCATTTACAGTTGAAGACTCAGTAATATCTGGAGACTTTATTGTTTGGATTTCTGATTGATGACTAGTTGTACTGTTGTGACGCACACGCATATCCACATCTTCTTTAATGTCAGATTCAACAGGGGATTCAGTTGTCTGAGCTTTATTTATAATTTCAATTTTTTCTGCTATCATCTTCACAAGGAATTCTGGATCAGTAAGTGCATCTCCCATCTCCTCTGCAGATTCTTGTAAACTTTTCAAAGCTTCTGTAAACAAAGCAACATTTCCTGAATGTTCAACTAATTTCCTCATTGCCTCTGCTAGGGCAGGATCTTCCTCCTCTACTTCCATTGGTATTGGAGACTGACTTGCATCATCTGGGTCAGGTAGTTCATTTAGTGTTTTAGCCATGTCATCAGATCCATCTACAATATCTTCATGATGCAATTCATCAGATTTCACTGTAGTAACTTCATAAGCTGTTTTCTCAGTTCTTGCTGTGATGTTAGTTTGTATTTGCGAATTGTCAACTTGTGACGTGTTCAAATATGGATTTGGATACGATGATGTTGAAACTGGTTGTTGTTGATCTGGTGGAACTTGATATTGAGGCTGTGATCCAGGAGGAATATGATAAAAAGTTTGTTCTGGTTGTTGTATATGTGGATCTTGGATTGGTGGTGGCACCATTTGTGGGATTTGCATCTGTGGTGACATCATTTGTTGCGGTTGCAGTGGTGATGTCACCATTTGTGGGATGTGCATTGGTGGTGGCACCATTTGTGGGGGTTGCATTGGTGGTGGCACCATTTGTGGGGGCTGCATTGGTGGTGGCACCATTTGTGGGGGTTGCATTGGTGGTTGTACCATTTGTGGGGGCCGCATTGGTGGTGGCACCATTTGAGGAACTTGAATAGGGGGATGTGCCATTTGTTGGACTGGCATTTGTGATTGCATCATATTTTGCACTGGTGTTGCTTTTGGTAAACGTGGATCTTGTAAAGTTTGTGAAATATGTTGATGCTGTCCTGGTTGGGGTACACGGGGATCTCTACCTGTTGGTTTTATACGTGGATCCTGAAGAGGTGATTGTTTAACTGGAAGTTGTAATGCTTGATGCTGCTGATGAACAGGAGAGTCTGACACAGAGAAGTGTTGATGAGCTTGGTTGGACTGAGATATACCCTGAGACTCTCGAATATCGTCATATATACTGTTTTTTTCATTCTTTGATGATGCTGTTGGTTCAACAATCGTGTCAGTTTTTGGTACTGGATTCTCACTAATTTTCTTTTTATAATCAGTCAATGATAATTTCTTTTTAGATTTACTCAACTGCTCTTCAGCCTTAGACATATTTGATGTATGCTGAACTTTAGGTTCAGTAGATAATGGATCTGAAGCTGTTTTATTATCTAATTTTTGAAGCCTTGGATCTCGCAACCGAGTGTCCGTTCTTGGGTCAGCCCTGTTTAATCTTGGATCAGTGACTGACGGTAAGTTATTTGGAGGTAAATTAGAATATGGCTGATTTGACATGCCTGGACTTTGTTGTTGAAGAGATTGGAGCTGCTGTTGTTCTGGATTAAGCTGTTTAAGCTGCCCGTCTGCTTCAACATCTCTGGGTCCAAAAGACGGGGTGTATGGACTTTCATTTGCATCGGACATATTTCCACCAGCACTGTTCTGAAGCAGCCTTTGGTCATGCTGTGAAGACTGAATACGTGGATCATTTGATAGAGGTGGCCCACGTGTCAGTCTAGGAACACAGAGACCAGTTTCTGAAGCAACTTGCTGCCGTGGATTAGAAAAGCCCAAGCGAGAGTCTACTGACTTTGCCCTTAATTCATCACTGGTCAGTCTTGTTTCTCGTCTTGATTGTCTGGTATCACTGGGATTCTGCAGGTCAGATTTTTGCAATGATTCTAAATCAGTTGGCACAGACTCTGTTCTGGTTGGAGCAGGTCGTTTGGAGTAACTGTCCATCTTCTGCTGAAGGGAGTCTCTTGATGGATTTTCTAGTTTTTCATACACCAAGACAGCATATGGGAGACAGTGTCGAGGATGTTCAGCCGGAATACACTCATCTGTGTATTCGTATAAATACACCTGTAATATAGGTAAAAGTAGTTAAAAATATACATATATTTATTAACTGTACTGATCTGACAGGTGTTATTCATTAAACATTTATTAGCTCAGTCAGTTACACATCTAGCTGTGAGTTCGAATCCCCGCTCGGCAACAGTCTCCGTGAAGATTGATATACAAAATTGTGTCTCATCATTTGTCTCTCACCGTTGATTCAAGTGGGGAGGTTATCAGTTACTTGCAGAGATTGGGTGTGCTCGGGTACTGGTTAACCGTTCAGGATACCAGGAAACAGTGGTTAGGTTAACTGAGCGTCTGTTAGCCCTCAGTGGCAAAAAAATGACTCTAAATATTCAATCAATCAATTACTTACCTATCTATTAATTTATCAATATCTTTTTTTATTAATATAGTCTATTTAGATCTATTTTGCCTTTATTTATTTAACTAGTTAGTTATATATCAAGGATCAAATCCTGTATTTTTTCTCAATTGTGAGAAAAATAACTGAAAAATGCATATTTAAATATGCTGATGGGATGGTATGTACAAAAATAGCCATCCAACATATTCTCAAAGCCACCATCATACTTCCTTCACGTCAAAATAATGTCGTTTCAGTTTAAGCACTTTTTTTATTCACGTCCTTCACAGTAAATTGTATGTATTGTATGTATTAACAACATCCAACCTTCTAATCAGTGATAAAGGGTATAAATCTGTAAGTTTTTTGTCCAGATAGGCAATATATCTGCCATTTTAATCATCAATAGTTGTTGTCACTGGACACACATGTACTCGTATGAATTAACTGGGGTGGGGTATTTATTTTTAGATAATGCTTGCTATACATTTATGCACTGTAACACAGCCTATAAATAATATGTATTTTTGGTCTTACAAATTGAGATTGTCATCTCATACAAATGTTTAATATAATATATGTTAAGGCTGTATCATACAAACAGCAGCTTACATTTTACTATATACATGTATAGTAATGCATGTAATAAATATATATATTTCATAGAATAACCTGTGATCGTCCCAACTGTAAGTGGACTGGGTCACTTGGCTTTGGCTGATTCTGGGAAACATGGCAGTCAAAGTTGGGAGTAGGTTCAATCAGTTCATCCCCCACTTGCCCAGCCACAGCTTTACATTTTCCTGGAGTTATCTGCAAATAAAACATAAATGTCAATACATCCTGTCTTGCACTGTCACAGCTTTACATTTTCTTGGAGTTATCTGCAAATAAAACATAAATGTCAATACATCCCGACTTGCACTGTCACAGCTTTACATTTTCCTGGAGTTATCTGCAAATAAAACATAAATGTCAATACATCCCAACTTGCACTGTCACAGCTTTACATTTTTCTGTATTTCTGCAAACAAAACATAAATGTCAATACATCCTGACTTGCAATGTCACAGCTTTACATTTTCCTGGAGTTATCTACAAATAAAACATGAATGTCAATACATCTCAACTTGCACTGTCACAGCTTTACATTTTCCTGGAGTTATCTGCAAATAAAACATAAATGTCAATACATCCCGACTTGCACTGTCACAGCTTTAAATTTTCCAGGAGCTATCTTCAAATAAAACATAAATGTCAATACATCCCGACTTGCACTGTCACAGCTTTACATTTTCCTGGAGCTATCTGCAAATAAAACATAAATGTCAATACATCCTGACTTGCACTGTCACAGCTTTACATTTTCCTGGAGTTATCTGCAAATAAAATATAAATGTCAATACATCCCGACTTGCACTGTCACAGCTTTACATTTTCCTGGAGTTATCTGCAAATAAAATATAAATGTCAATACATCCTGTCTTGCACTGTCACAGCTTTACATTTTCCTGGAGCTATCTGCAAATAAAACATAAATGTCAATACATCCCGACTTGCACTGTCACAGCTTTACATTTTCCTGGAGTTATCTGCAAATAAAATATAAATGTCAATACATCCCAACTTGCACTGTCACAGCTTTACATTTTCCTGGTGTTATCTGCAAATAAAACATAAATGTCAATACATCCTGTCTTGCACTGTCGCAGCTTTACATTTTCCTGGTGTTATCTGCAAATAAAACATAAATGTCAATACATCCTGTCTTGCACTGTCACAGCTTTACATTTTCCTGGAGTTATCTGCAAATAAAATATAAATGTCAATACATCCCGACTTGCACTGCCACAGCTTTACATTTTCCTGGAGTTATCTGCAAATAAAACATAAATGTCAATACATCCTGTCTTGCACTGCCACAGCTTTACATTTTCCTGGAGTTATCTGCAAATAAAACATAAATGTCAATACATCCCGACTTGCACTGCCACAGCTTTACATTTTCCTGGTGTTATCTGCAAATAAAACATAAATGTCAATACATCCTGTCTTGCACTGTCACAGCTTTACATTTTCCTGGAGTTATCTACAAATAAAATATAAATGTCAATACATCCCGACTTGCACTGCCACAGCTTTACATTTTCCTGGAGTTATCTGCAAATAAAACATAAATGTCAATACATCCTGTCTTGCACTGCCACAGCTTTACATTTTCCTGGAGTTATCTGCAAATAAAACATAAATGTCAATACATCCTGTCTTGCACTGTCGCAGCTTTACATTTTCCTGGTGTTATCTGCAAATAAAACATAAATGTCAATACATCCTGTCTTGCACTGTCACAGCTTTACATTTTCCTGGAATTATCTACAAATAAAATATAAATGTCAATACATCCCGACTTGCACTGCCACAGCTTTACATTTTCCTGGAGTTATCTGCAAATAAAACATAAATGTCAATACATCCCGACTTGCACTGCCACAGCTTTACATTTTCCTGGAGTTATCTGCAAATAAAACATAAATGTCAATACATCCTGTCTTGCACTGTCGCAGCTTTACATTTTCCTGGTGTTATCTGCAAATAAAACATAAATGTCAATACATCCTGTCTTGCACTGCCACAGCTTTACATTTTCCTGGAGTTATCTGCAAATAAAACATAAATGTCAATACATCCCGACTTGCACTGCCACAGCTTTACATTTTCCTGGTGTTATCTGCAAATAAAACATAAATGTCAATACATCCTGTCTTGCACTGTCACAGCTTTACATTTTCCTGGAGTTATCTGCAAATAAAATATAAATGTCAATACATCCCGACTTGCACTGCCACAGCTTTACATTTTCCTAGAGTTATCTACAAATAAAATATAAATGTAAATACATCCCGACTTGCACTGTCACAGCTTTACATTTTCCTGGAGTTATCTGCAAATAAAATATAAATGTCAATACATCCCGACTTGCACTGCCACAGCTTTACATTTTCCTAGAGTTATCTACAAATAAAATATAAATGTAAATACATCCCGACTTGCACTGTCACAGCTTTACATTTTCCTGGAGTTATCTACAAATAAAATATAAATGTCAATACATCCCGACTTGCACTGCCACAGCTTTACATTTTCCTGGAGTTATCTGCAAATAAAACATAAATGTCAATACATCCCGACTTGCACTGCCACAGCTTTACATTTTCCTGGAGTTATCTGCAAATAAAATATAAATGTAAATACATCCCGACTTGCACTGTCACAGCTTTACATTTTCCTGGAGTTATCTACAAATAAAATATAAATGTAAATACATCCCGACTTGCACTGTCACAGCTTTACATTTTCCTGGAGTTATCTACAAATAAAATATAAATGTAAATACATCCCGACTTGCACTGTCACAGCTTTACATTTTCCTGGAGTTATCTACAAATAAAATATAAATGTCAATACATCCCGACTTGCACTGCCACAGCTTTACATTTTCCTGGAGTTATCTGCAAATAAAACATAAATGTCAATACATCCCGACTTGCACTGCCACAGCTTTACATTTTCCTGGAGTTATCTGCAAATAAAACATAAATGTCAATACATCCTGTCTTGCACTGTCGCAGCTTTACATTTTCCTGGTGTTATCTGCAAATAAAACATAAATGTCAATACATCCTGTCTTGCACTGCCACAGCTTTACATTTTCCTGGAGTTATCTGCAAATAAAACATAAATGTCAATACATCCTGTCTTGCACTGTCGCAGCTTTACATTTTCCTGGTGTTATCTGCAAATAAAACATAAATGTCAATACATCCTGTCTTGCACTGTCACAGCTTTACATTTTCCTGGAGTTATCTGCAAATAAAATATAAATGTCAATACATCCCGACTTGCACTGCCACAGCTTTACATTTTCCTGGAGTTATCTGCAAATAAAACATAAATGTCAATACATCCTGTCTTGCACTGCCACAGCTTTACATTTTCCTGGAGTTATCTGCAAATAAAACATAAATGTCAATACATCCCGACTTGCACTGCCACAGCTTTACATTTTCCTGGTGTTATCTGCAAATAAAACATAAATGTCAATACATCCTGTCTTGCACTGTCACAGCTTTACATTTTCCTGGAGTTATCTACAAATAAAATATAAATGTCAATACATCCCGACTTGCACTGCCACAGCTTTACATTTTCCTGGAGTTATCTGCAAATAAAACATAAATGTCAATACATCCTGTCTTGCACTGCCACAGCTTTACATTTTCCTGGAGTTATCTGCAAATAAAACATAAATGTCAATACATCCTGTCTTGCACTGTCGCAGCTTTACATTTTCCTGGTGTTATCTGCAAATAAAACATAAATGTCAATACATCCTGTCTTGCACTGTCACAGCTTTACATTTTCCTGGAATTATCTACAAATAAAATATAAATGTCAATACATCCCGACTTGCACTGCCACAGCTTTACATTTTCCTGGAGTTATCTGCAAATAAAACATAAATGTCAATACATCCCGACTTGCACTGCCACAGCTTTACATTTTCCTGGAGTTATCTGCAAATAAAACATAAATGTCAATACATCCTGTCTTGCACTGTCGCAGCTTTACATTTTCCTGGTGTTATCTGCAAATAAAACATAAATGTCAATACATCCTGTCTTGCACTGCCACAGCTTTACATTTTCCTGGAGTTATCTGCAAATAAAACATAAATGTCAATACATCCCGACTTGCACTGCCACAGCTTTACATTTTCCTGGTGTTATCTGCAAATAAAACATAAATGTCAATACATCCTGTCTTGCACTGTCACAGCTTTACATTTTCCTGGAGTTATCTGCAAATAAAATATAAATGTCAATACATCCCGACTTGCACTGCCACAGCTTTACATTTTCCTAGAGTTATCTACAAATAAAATATAAATGTAAATACATCCCGACTTGCACTGTCACAGCTTTACATTTTCCTGGAGTTATCTGCAAATAAAATATAAATGTCAATACATCCCGACTTGCACTGCCACAGCTTTACATTTTCCTAGAGTTATCTACAAATAAAATATAAATGTAAATACATCCCGACTTGCACTGTCACAGCTTTACATTTTCCTGGAGTTATCTACAAATAAAATATAAATGTCAATACATCCCGACTTGCACTGCCACAGCTTTACATTTTCCTGGAGTTATCTGCAAATAAAACATAAATGTCAATACATCCCGACTTGCACTGCCACAGCTTTACATTTTCCTGGAGTTATCTGCAAATAAAATATAAATGTAAATACATCCCGACTTGCACTGTCACAGCTTTACATTTTCCTGGAGTTATCTACAAATAAAATATAAATGTAAATACATCCCGACTTGCACTGTCACAGCTTTACATTTTCCTGGAGTTATCTACAAATAAAATATAAATGTAAATACATCCCGACTTGCACTGTCACAGCTTTACATTTTCCTGGAGTTATCTACAAATAAAATATAAATGTCAATACATCCCGACTTGCACTGCCACAGCTTTACATTTTCCTGGAGTTATCTGCAAATAAAACATAAATGTCAATACATCCCGACTTGCACTGCCACAGCTTTACATTTTCCTGGAGTTATCTGCAAATAAAACATAAATGTCAATACATCCTGTCTTGCACTGTCGCAGCTTTACATTTTCCTGGTGTTATCTGCAAATAAAACATAAATGTCAATACATCCTGTCTTGCACTGCCACAGCTTTACATTTTCCTGGAGTTATCTGCAAATAAAACATAAATGTCAATACATCCCGACTTGCACTGCCACAGCTTTACATTTTCCTGGTGTTATCTGCAAATAAAACATAAATGTCAATACATCCTGTCTTGCACTGTCACAGCTTTACATTTTCCTGGAGTTATCTGCAAATAAAATATAAATGTCAATACATCCCGACTTGCACTGCCACAGCTTTACATTTTCCTAGAGTTATCTACAAATAAAATATAAATGTAAATACATCCCGACTTGCACTGTCACAGCTTTACATTTTCCTGGAGTTATCTACAAATAAAATATAAATGTCAATACATCCCGACTTGCACTGTCACAGCTTTACATTTTCCTGGAGTTATCTACAAATAAAATATAAATGTAAATACATCCCGACTTGCACTGTCACAGCTTTACATTTTCCTGGAGTTATCTACAAATAAAACATAAATGTAAATACATCCTGTCTTGCACTGTCACAGCTTTACATTTTCCTGGAGTTATCTACAAATAAAACATAAATGTCAATACATCCTGTCTTGCACTGTCACAGCTTTACATTTTCCTGGAGTTATCTACAAATAAAACATAAATGTAAATACATCCCGACTTGCACTGTCACAGCTTTACATTTTCCTGGTGTTATCTGCAAATAAAACATAAATGTCAATACATCCCGACTTGCACTGTCACAGCTTTACATTTTCCTGGAGTTATCTACAAATAAAATATAAATGTAAATACACAAGTTATTGTTTAGTTTGCACGTCCGGGTTGATTATTCTTATTTTCTATGGAAAGACAAATTATCAATGAAGCAAAAATAAGTAGGTCTCTAACTCTATAATCATATTATAAAACAATAAAGCAGATGAGATGGTGTTCAACAAGAAAGCAACAAACATGAACATTTAGAAGGCAGTTCAGCACTTCAGTTCTTCAATCTTTATTTTTTCACCAACACTGTTTCTAATATCTGACCAAGGTAACGTCCATATTGACTTTTCCTAAAAAAAGGGGCCCTTTTCATACCAAGACCTTTTCAAAGGTGATGTATAAAAATGGAAGTTGAGCATTTACTGTCTATATGAGCCAATTTCATCCAGATTCTGTATATTTTAAAACAGTCAATAAATTGATAAAGATTAAAAAAAAAAATTTTCATGATGACTGAAAAGAATAAATTTTGACATTTTTAAACTTACATGTATTTATTTTACATTGAATGTGAAACAAGTTTTTTCACAAATCAGGCTCGAAGTCTTTCTGGGTAGAACCAGTACGAAGCACATGCAGAGAAAGTTTCTTGCTCAAGGACACTTCCAGTATCCGTGGCGGAGGATCGAACACATGATCTCTCTGATGCTGGGTATGATGCTCTGTCACTGAACCAAATGCTTCACAATTCTGACAATTCAAGAGCCAGTATTATCCCAACAGGCCCATTCAAGACATTAGTTAAGACCTTACATTCACAAAACCTCTGTACAAGTTATACTTAAATCTGAATGTACGCAAATATATAAAAGTTGAAGCCAACCTGATAGTTTACAATCACAAATTGTCTACAAAAACTAACAGTAGGCATAAGTATTGGCAAAACTTCGAACACTCAACCTCAGAGACCTTATTACTAAACACACTATTAAATATGTAAACTAAATATCTACAAACTTTAAACACAATCAGGGCAACAGTCTGACTTCCCCAGCCTTCTGCTAGTCGGAGTTGTACATCTGCATTTCTGCATAGGTATATGCCAAGCTTACTGTCACCTGAGTTAAATAAAGTATGTCAATTATATATTTACTAAGGTGAAAATTTAAATACCAGTATAACCTTTATTAAATTCTATTCATCTTTTTGAAAATTACCTTAAGGTCTACATGACTGGTGATTTTACAAATGGTAAATGCAGTTTAAAATTGTCATATCCGCAAATCTCAGTGTCAACAAATAAAAATCAAAGGTAATTTATGAAGGGTGATAAAATTTGATATGAACCTTATGTAACTTCATTTCCCATCCATTGCTCTACATTGTCCGCCTAGCTTTCATAAAGAGCCTCACATTATTTATTGCCCTAAACTCATTTAATAAATTCAATAACAAATGAGGGCTCATATCAGAAGCTCCAAGTCATTGTTGGTATGGATTTTTTACAAAAATTGTTAAAGTTTTCCCAAAAGTGTAGTAAAGAAAAAACAAATGATTTCATACCTAATGCATTAAAAGGCAAGTATTTGCACTTGAGACCACTTTTCACCACAGTGGGCACCACAGCATTATCTCGGAATAGCAAGAATGCATTTTGTTCACCTAAATCTCGTGCATGACGCCCTTCCTCTTTCATCTCTGCTTTCTTTAACCTGCAATTTTAAAGAGCAACACTTTAATGCAAGATGCTGAAGTATTGCCCTACCAGTGTTTTTTTATTTGATTGATTGAATATTAAGTGTCATTTTTATGCCATCGAGGTCCAACAGACAATCAGTTAACCTAACCACTGTTTCCTGGAATCCTAAATGGTTAACCAATACTCTAGCACACCCAATCTCCGCAAGTAACTGATGATTTTCCCACCTGAATCAGCGATGAGATGAATGATGATGAGAAACAACGTTGTATATCAGTCATCATGGAGATTGTGAATCATCAATCATCGTGATAAAGATGAACATGACAATATAAATACTCACGAGTGAAAATAATTTTTGATTTTCCACTGAAACAAACCATTTTCCTTTTTTTATTTTATAGGTTGTCCATGTGGTTCTGCCTAAGAACAGAATCACTGTCGATCTCTGCAGAGTGGTAGGAATCCTGAGAATGGGTGTCTTGTTGATTATTATGGTTAAATTACCAACCCATGTAGTTCCAGGGAGCCATATGAATGATGGCAAGAATAGGATCACTGTGGCTCATGCATGTCGTAAGAAGTGACAATTTGAGTTATACGATAGAATTTGCTGAAACCCTGCAGTTCTGCAGTTATAGGTTCATTCTACACATCATTTATTGATGTTTTTTTTTATTTGTATGTTAATTTGTTATTTCTTTACATGTAGAATGAAGCTGGAATCTTCCTTCCTGTAAGCATCGGAGAACCTATATGTGTTGGTATGCTGTTAAACCTCATTCATTCATTCAGATCTACATAACATTACTTTAATTTTAAAAATACAAATAATTTCTAATAAAAACAGGCAAAGAACATAATAAATGACTTTTTAACATTTTAAATTATAACAGAATCCAGATATTGGTACTATTTTTCACATTTTTGTTGCTATAGGAACCAAAATATTGATCAGATCTACGCACTAAAATTTAAAGAACATGCATGATCTACTCATGGCCCTATATCACTATGTCAAGTGTCATGTGTCCATTTTAGGATCTGTATCCATATGAATAGAGCATGAAATGGAAGACCACAGCGGTAACACCTAATGCCACTTTAAAGTTCTTTGAATTGCAGTGTCATAAAAATATCATTTTAAAAGCAAGGACAATCCTACCTGTATTTCTCCTCCAAGTCCTTGTTGTCTACAAACTGTACAGACTTGAGTTGCCATTGTGACACATAGTTGCTCTCCAGGTACGAGTGCTTCACCGTGCTCAATATTTCTTTAGCATCTCGGCTTGTCAACTCCACCTGCCTCAAATTGTCTGAAATAAAGTGGAACCATGCAACTTGTCATTTAGCTATACATTACAAACAAGACAAACATTACAAACTCTTCATATTATAGAAACCAATCTTCAAAATAAATCATTTGTTTGTTTGAATATTAAGTGACATGTTTATGCCATCGAGGGTTAATAGACAATAACTTAACCTGACCACTCTTTCCTGGGATCCTGGAACTGGGTAACAAGCACTCGAGCATAACCATCTTCTCAAGTAAGTGATAACTTTCCCACTTGAATCAGTGGTGAGAGACAAATAACAATGATACTAAATGGTGTATATTAATCATCAGAGAATGAGCCCCCCCCCCCCCCCCCGAACTGATAGTCAAAATGAATGAAAGGAATCTTTAGTTATTTGTGTAAGCGATTTAGAGATTATTTTTCTTATAACAGCAACATTGATCTTGACTTTATTTGGCTAAAAAGTTTCCATTTGACATAGATACCGAAAAGCTAACCCACCAATTTTGTACTTTCAATATCTTCTTAGAAATATGGAGTAAAGGAATTTAAATTTGTACAACATTAACAGACAATTATTTATCTTTACATAGCCGAAATGTTCTTTCCAATTCAAATAAAAATTTCAAGGAAATTCCTTCGATACTTTTTGAGAAAATACATAAAATGGGAGGTACATAAAATGTCAGCTGACAGTTTAGCGGTTTCATTCAGTATATGAATCCTCAAAATATCATCAAATATCATACAGGTAACTCAAGTTATTTAGCAGAAACCTCTTTGTGACGAATGGAATAATGAATGGGGGAAATTCTATTTGCTATCACACACGACTCATTCTTTGAATGACAGGTGCATAAAAACTAATGCTCCTATTTAAGTACATGTATACACAAAACATATAAAGTCTGCCAATTACAGACTCTAATAGACCCTGCACAGCTGCAGCACCACAGGCACATTAAAATTGAACATTAAAACAGTAGTTTTATGCTCTCTCTCTACTGTTCATAATATTAAAAATAAAAACGATTTTAATGTCTAAATACCGAATGTGTACAACTAGAACAGAACTGCTGTACCTCATGCAGTAGAGAGAGCACATAAAACTACTGTTGTAATGTTCAATTTAAATCAAGAATTAATTTGTTGTTTTTATACAAGAGCCTGGAATCTTCTGGTTTGCCAACCAAAACTGCATACCCCCCCACCCCGGCCAAACTTTATTCCTTTAATTCACCATCAATTTCAGAACAAACAATTCACGATTATTTACATATGAACATCTTCGATCAAGGTGTAACCCCACCATTGATTTTTGTTCTTTATTCTATAGTAAATAATAAAAGTTTGAAGGCTTGTCATTCATAGAGGGTCCCAAATGAAAGAAGTGAAACCTACATTTTACTGTTTGTCAACCTCTGCACTATCAAAATATGATGAGAAAAGTAGGGGTCATGTGTCATATAAGAGATTTTTTTTCTGCTCAGTGTGTACACTGGTGACAAAGTGAAAGTAGACTTCCGAAATCATGAATTCATACCCAAATTTCCAAGCATCATTTTTTTTTTCTAAATTCACAATTCAAACATGACAATGCTATCAAAATGTTCAAAATACATCAATAATGCCATTCAAATAAAAAAATGAGCATTAAAATAAGGAAAATGCATTTTTAAAGAAGAAGAATTGAGGATTATTTACAACCGCCATTATGCGACTTCCCCACGGAAGCACTTCCTTTTTGCAATGGTGGCACTATGCCTCAAACACTAGCAATATCTCCTTCTGACCATATTCTACCTTTACTTTCCGGTCGTCTGATCTTGGGCACCTTGAAACTTTTCGTTGTTTCTGTCATATTTCATTCCATCAATTGTGGACAGCAACTGAAATTAAAAATTTCTTAAATTATAATAGTGAATAATTAGTCTTATTTTACTACTACATTTCATATCAAAAATACAAAATTTATAATATAACAATGGCTTTCCTTTCCTCTCTTGGTTTTTATCTTACAACCATATGCTAGAATCTCGTCAAGTCCTATTATCAGTTTGCCATTGAATGTTTGTATCCTAAAACCAGAACTACCGTTATATTTTTCTAGCACCTCTGTAACTTATATTCTAATTTCATCATCCCTTGTCAGCATCATAAAATTGTGTGAAGTACCATCTCATAATCCCTTACTTGCACCTCATCAAGTCTTAATTAATCCTGCACAGCATCTCTTTAACCCGTATTCCGAGCTCATCATCCCTTGTCAGCATCATAATATCGCGTGATCCCTCATAATCCCTTACATGCACTTAATCAAGCTTTACTACCATCACTTGCTAGCACCTCCAAGTCATTACCATGTCTAGTCAGCATCCAACAATCTTTAAATACCACCTCATAATCTCTTACTAGCAACTAATTAAGACTTGCTTCCATCCCTAGCTAGCTCCTCTTTAACCATTATTACCATCTTACCCTTAAAAACCACCTCAGCAAGTCTCACTACCATTCTTCACAAGCACCTTTTTAACATCTATTAATATCCTTAACTCTAAATACCACTTCACAGTTAGCCTTCCAACCCGTTAGCATCCCTTATTATCATCTCACCATACTAAAAACTCTAAATATCATCTGAAAATCCCTTACCAGCACCTCATCAAACATTACAACCATCCATTGCTTGCACCTCTTCAATCCTTATTACCATCTCACCATCCATTTTGAGCATCATTGAAACACTAACTACAGATTCATCATCCCTTGCTAACATCTCAAAAACCCTTACTATCACCCCTTGCCAGCATCTCAAGAACCCTTTTACAATCCAACAATACTTTGCCAGCATTTCAAAAACCCTTTTACAATCCAACCATACTTTGCCAGCATCTCTAAAAACTCTTTTACAATCCAACCATACTTTGCCAGCATTTCAAAAATCCTTTCACAATCCAACCATACTTTGCTGGCATCTCAAAAATCCTTTTATAATCCAACCATACTTTGCTGGCATCTCAAAAACCCTTTCACAATCCAACCATAATTTGCTGGCATCTCAAAAACCCTTTTACAATACAACCATACTTTGCCAGTAATTCAAAAACCCTTTAACAATCCAACCATACTTGGCCAGCATCTCAAAAACCCTTTCACAATCCAACCATACATTGCTGGCATCTCAAAAACCCTTTTACAATACAACCATACTTTGCCAGCATTTCAAAAACCCTTTAACAATCCAACCATACTTGGCCAGCATCTCAAAAATCCTTTTACAATCCAACCATACTTTGCCAGCACCTTAAAAATCCTTTTACAATCCAACTATATTTTGCCAGCATCTCAAAAACCCTTTTACAATTGAACCATACTTGGCCAGCATCTCAAAAGCCCTTTTATAATCCAACCATACTTTGCCAGCATCTCAAATGCCCTTTAACAATCAACTCTACTTTGCCAGCATCTCAAACGCCCTTTTACAATCCAACCATACTTTGCCAGCATCTCAAAAGCCCTTTTACAATCCAACCATACTTTGCCAGCATATTAAAAACCCATCAACAATCCAACATACTTTGCCAGCATCTCAAAAACCTTTTACAATCCAACCATACTTTGCATATCAAAAACCCTTTTACAATCCAACAATACTTTGCCAGCATCTCAAAAGCTCTCATTTGCAACCGTGATTATTTTATAATATTCTTAATTTTAATTATACTCGAGGTCTTCTTGGGTAGAACCAGTGCAAAGCTAAGGCAGGTAAAATGTCTTGCTCAAGGACACCACACATAGCTGTGGCGGAGGATTGAACCAATCAACACCCTGTCAACACTTATTGTAGAAAAAGTTATTTACTTAACTATTATTTTATGTTCAGATATTTTGCGCAATTTATCCCATTGGGGACAAAGAGAAGATTAGTTAACCAAACCACTTTTCTGAGACTCTGAAAATTAACCAGTACTCCAGCACACTTACCTCTGCAAGTGCCTGCTAACATTCCCACTTAAATCAGCAGTGAGAGACAAATGACAATGAGACACAATGTCATATAGCAATCATCACAGAGACTGACCATAGTCAGACGTGCAACTGACTAAGCCAAGCCTGGCTATATTTACTGCTTTAAATTGCAAGTCACTCCATTTGTGTAAACTTCGATCCCCTTTTCATAGGGATTTGCTATTATCATATTAGACAATGTTATAGATCTCAAATTCAATTTAGATCGTGCAAAAAAATAACATAGTCCAATTAGTCTCACAAACATCCATGACATTTGAGAATAACTGACCAAATGGTGTCAGAGAAATGCTGCCAACAGACAATGGATCACGCAAGCCTCTGGGCAGTTGAGTTAACCACTGATGAATTAAAATATTTTTTGTCACCGATAATCACAAATCTGTAAAATAAAACACCTTTCAAACATATTTGTCAGAGTTATGCCCCTTTCCAAAACATGAACAAAACTATGATTCTGTACAATACTAGGTATTAGGATTTCACATTTGTATCATTTCGAATTATATTTTTCAGATAATGTGACAATTAAAATTTATCAAAAATTTCCATTTTAAGTAAAAGTGGCCATATTGTATTTTTGGGCAATGACAAAAAACACAGATTAGAAAGTGAACATTACGAAAAGTTCTATTTGAAAAAAACCCCAACTCTATTGCAGTCTATTTTTTAATAACAGCTGCCAGATTGGATTTGGAGTCTTCATGAAAAACACAAAATGTAACAAGAGGCCAAAAAGGCTCTACTGTCTCATAGTAATTATTGAAATTTCACAATATTAACCCTCTTTCCGGGTCATCTTAACAACTTATGGATAATTACCTCCAACTCACCCATACTGAACAAAAAGTTAATTGCTATGAAAAGGAAATACTTTAAATTTCTATACCATTCATCTGTAAAAAAAATATAGTCCCCATACAGAACCCTTATACATCCTGGCCCCTTGATTTGTCAAAACTTTAATCACCCACTCTTGGGGATTTGTTATGAGCAGAAATGCTTTATTTCAAATAGAAGTTTTTTTGTACACATGGATGTGAACATTCCCTATATATCCCAGCCCCTTGATTTGCAGAATCTTCAATCCCTTGTCGATGTAAGGATAATTTATATCCTATATGAACAAGTTGAGAGGAAGATTTATAACCATAATTTAACCATATTGTCCCCCCCACCCCCACATGGAAATTCAGTCCACTTTATTAATGAACATAGTCAACTGTTACTAGACAATGCTTTAGATCTCAAATTGAAAACATATTTACACAAGTGGACAAAAAATGAGAATTTTCCGTTTTCCCATAGTATTCCATTGTAAAACTCAAAATCCCCTTACAGGGCCTCTTTACATCCCAGTGCCCCTTGATTTGTACAAACTAAGAACTCTTCATCATAGGGATAATTTATATCAAATACGAACAATTTCACTGATCGGTTGTTGATTTATGAAAATGTTCAATTTTAACCATTTCGTGACCCCACCTGGCCCCTTTCGGAAAGTCAAACCTTCTTATTGAACAAAATGTTATTTGTTATGACTAGAAGATGCTTCAGAACTCAAACTGAATAAAAATAAAATCATAAATGGATGAAAAAATTTGAATATTCCGTTTTCTCATAATATCGGATATAAAACTCAAGTCCCCTTACATGGCCCCTATATTATACAAACCCCTCGATTTGTACAAAATTTAAACCTCTACTCATTGGGATGATGTATTTCAAATATGAACAAATTTGATTGACCTGGTGTTGAGAAGAAGATTTTTGATTTATTTTAATTTTAACAGTTTTTTTTACCCACCCTTGCCCCTTACGGAAAGTCTATTCTCTTTATTGAACCAAATCTTATGACCAGATGATGCTTCACAACTCAAAGTGAATAATAACTTTGCCAAAATGGATGGAAAAAAAATGAGAATTTTCTGTTTTCTCATAGTATCCCTATATAAAATTCTAAGTCCTCTTACAGGGCCCATATACATATTAGCCTTTTAATTCTTATCTTCATTCAAACCCCTACACAGTCACATAATACAGACACCAGACCTAGAATAATCCTCTAAATGCTGTGCACCAATCAAGGCAGCTTCAAATACTATTTTCAAGTCTTTGTTATGACCTGGCCGGGGATCGAACCCACAACCTTCCGCATGCAATGCAGATTTTCCACCACCGCTGCAATTATTTAACAGCCAAGAACCACTGCTTGGACATGCAATTTTTATAAGGGACCCATACGTGTTCATAATCATGCTCAAGATTTGTTTCCCAGTGCATCTGATAGTGAGAAGATTTTTGAAGTGTACCTTGAATTTGACAGTTTAATCTCTGCCCCCAAACCCAAAGTGGAGCGGTGTGTGTGGGGACCATGCAATTAACAATTTTGATTTACCCTTAGGTACCAATGCATACAATATTTCATTACTATCGAGCTTATGATTTTTCAGAAGTTGAAAATGTCAATTGTTTATGGATGCACTTAAATTTTTTGGCCCCACCCCAAGGGCACCGATGGACACCAGCAGACAAAACGCGCTCGCAAAAGGTCCCCTGATACAAAGTCTCAGGTGACCTAAAAATCTTGATTCAAACCCCATTAAATATACAAAGCAGAGTTTACAATGAATCTTTTATCCCAATAGTTAAAATAGTTATTTGTGCTATGTACATTGTTTAGAGTAATTACTTTTTTCCATTTCTGCAACAATGGCCATGCCCGTGTATCAAGTAAAATGTTGAAAGCAGTTCAAGAAAAAATTAGTTTTCAATACCTTTTCCCTGTGCTTTCCACATGTTTTGATATAGGAGAAAGACAAAAACACAAATGTTTGAAAGGACAACTTGTTTGAAAATATATACATCATCCATTGCTAGCAGTCAATCAGTTAACCTAAACACTCTTTCCTGGCATGCTGGACGGCTACCCAGTACTCGGGAACACCCATCTCAACTAGTAACATACAACTTTTCCACTTGATTCAGCTGCAACAGATGAAGGACAATGAGATGCAATGTCGTGTATCAATCATCAAGGAGACTGGCAGGGTGAAGATCCAAACTCACAACCCCGGGATTGATGCCCAATGAGCTAATCGGGCCTGGCTCCAAAAGGATAAGTAAGATGCCTGTCATGCATATATAAACACTGTCGAAAGCTTTTAATTATTTTCTTAATTTTTGTTTGTACAAACTGTAGCAGTAATAAAGATCAGTTACCCAATAAATAGGATTTTCCTTCATGGAAATGCTTTCAAAAACATTCTTAGTTCATTTGACATTTTGCATACAAATACCTATACAACCCAAATACGTTTCATTACTCTCCTCTGAAGTTATCTTGAATAACCTTAGTCAACAGCAAGACCCAAGCCAGTGATCTTTCATATAACAACATATGAAATGTTTTATTTACCACCATTTCAGCAACAATACAGCTTTTCATAAATGCGAAACTTAAAATATCTAAAAGGACATCACCAAGAACAGGATTTCACTCACCTATATTGAAATACTGGGAGCACAGAACAAATGTTTTCCCAAAAACTCAAAACAAGCTTCACATCTCAATGGTAAATATATCACAGACAAAAAATACAATTTTGAGAAAAGTGGACCCCAAGGATCAATGAAACTTACTTTGCATTGCAGAAGGGGTTTCATTAGAGATGTTAGAATGTGATTATTTTGCTCCATCTTTAGTCATGGTAAAAACACAAGAATTTAATTAAAGTAAGAGGTAAACAACATAAAGCTGAAAAGGGATTACCTAAAAAATCATTGCAACCATATACTGATGTTAAAAAAATTGTGAACAAGCCCCTTTTATAGGATTAGCTCACCTGGTTTTATGTTAAAACACATTCCTTGAATACAGCCAAAATTTCTCATTACATGTATATGAATGGAAACGTGTATACAATCAACATACTAAAAGATCATATTGGAAGATAAAATACAAAGGAATTAAAGGAGCATAGCCTTCTCTTAAATCTAATTAAAATGTTTCCCCCAATAACTAGTTTTCTTAATACCAAATCACTTCTAGCAAGATATTTTGTGCCTAGGCCACTGCCAAGTTGATTTTAATAAAAACATACACAAAGCTAATAATGTGTGGTGTGCCATTTGTAAAACAATTATTCAACTTCGACAATTATAGTTATTTTACTATTTAACATATACTGCATCACATTTTTAGATAAATGAACACAATTAAAATAAATGAGTATTCAATTTCGGGAAACTACGTGCAGTGACTTGATCAAACCTGCAACACAGCCCTAAATAAGGACCACATTTATAAATGTGCATGCTATTAGTAACTTTTCTTACACATTTAATACATGTACTTGTTCGTTTAGTAAATAAATTCTGTACATTTAAAATTTAGTAACATTTATATACCTTCCCATGATTTTTATAAAGGTAGGGTTTTATTTAACCAAATGGTAGACATACATTTATATATATCAAATCTTTCAAGGGAAAACAGATGCTATAGGCATGTTATATATACACACATATACTGGTATAATTGATTTAGGTTCTTAAGTTCCAGAAATGCATATAAACTGTGCCACCCACAAGACCAAGAATGTGCAAACAAGGAGGTGGTTATGAGATCCATGAAAGTTGGGGTACATGCAGCCATGCTTCAGTCAAAACAGAGTTGTCTTTCATGAACTGTTTCACAAATTACTTACTGGGATTTTTTTTTTAAATTCTAGTATACTGGTTCCAGAGTATCAAATCACTTGTTTATTTTTGTTTGCGACACATTAACTGGTAGTTAATTACACTCATTTATTATCATTCATACTATTTAAAATATATCCAATTTGGTAAAGTAAAATACAAGGTTTAACTAAATCTACTGAAGGTATATCGTTTACGCTTGATTTTAAATATAGTATTTACTTAAATCCAAACATTTTGCATGATATACAACCAGAACCAGAGAAAATAAAACATATTGCTTTTATTGAAATGTGTCCAAAACAATGGACTCCAAACTTTTAACAAATTTGATCCATAGATAAAGTGTTTATACACATTTTTAGGAAAAAACTATCAAAATCAATTCAACACAGTCAATACCCTGTGCGTCCACCATTGAGCTATACATCACAGTCAAACGGATTGCATTACTTTATTCAAGTGCCCTGTTAATTAGCATGTTAAAATTGATTTTGAGTGGTGTCAATTATATGTGTAAAATCTTTATTAATGGATAAAATTTGTTAAAAATTTGGATTATTGAGTCTATGAATTGTCTTGGATATTGCATTTCAATAAAGTTAATATGATTTCTTTTCTGTGGCCATATTCATTTTTTGTATACTGTGCAAACTTTTGACCTTAAGTATATATTGTAAATGTACAACTATATTTACAAAACTTATAAAGCTCATTTGGTATTGACATGTACATTTATATATGGTCCATATCTTGGGATATGGTGCAGATTTAATTTGTTTCACATTGAGTATACTGATCACCAAAATTTATCAATATTGCTTTGGTTTAATTAAATACCAACAAAATTCTGAACATTTTTTTTACGAAGGCGCCCCAGAGGTTTGTACCTCATTAACGATATATTTAAAATAATTTTGCTCTTTTTGTAAAATTTCATTAGTGTTGGTTATATGCCAACCAAATTACTTCCAATGTGGAAATAATAAATCTATGAAAATCACAAACAATTTCAAAAGATACAAAACCGTCACAAATACAAGACTCAGTTGAAAAGATGATTAAAATAATTAAATTGCACTTTTTATAACAAAGGACATGATTATAATGCACAGAAAATGTTTATCACTGCAATTCAATCACATGTTACAATATAGTAGAAATATAACAATCTCCAATTCTATGAACTATATTTGGATACATGTGATGTACAACAAAGAATGTATCAATTTACAAATTTTATTTGTTGTATTTTGTAAACAATGACATACTGTATGTGCTTCTTTATCGCTCACTCATTTCCACAAGAAACATACATCGAATATTCAAGATTTTAACACTGATTGTGAAACAAGTTTTTATAACTGGTACAAATCACACCTCAAATTAGTGTTTTTCCAGGGTAGAAACAACATATGTTCTTAGCAAATGTAGATGAAGTTCTTTCTCAAGAAAACTACACATCCAACCAAAGTCCAATACTCTGGATGTAAATTGTTCGTGGTATTCGGACAACATATTAAAAATACACATGGACAGTTGTACAAGTTGGGGAAAAAATTCTGTGGAAATTGGTATAAAAACAACAGAAATTCTTGTAAATCTCTGGGCATTCAGACATTCCGTACATTTCTTTTTTAGAAACCTCAGAAAATATTCATGCAGAGTGAAATCATTCCAATATCTTACAGAATTAAAGATTGATTTAATACCATGTTCATGCAAGTATCAAAATCTACTTAATTATCTTAAAAGATTCCTTCATAATGAAACTACTTCATACAATATGGGGTCCTATTGTATCTAACATCTTATGTGCAACAGTATTTGCATTAATGCAAAAAACATGAAGACGAAGACTTGAATCAAACTAAGCAACAATTAAGGACTCACCAAACTCAACATTTCACATTATTTTTGAATGAATGAATGAATGAATACGGTTTTATACCAACACATTATAAGTTGACGCCAAATACAGATTACAATAATAATGAATAAGGTTTTACGGCGTACCAACACATTATAGGTTATTCGAAGCCAACAGGAAGGAAGATTCCAGGTTCACTCTACATGTACAAAAAACAACAAATTAACACACAGATGAAAAAAATACACCAACAAATGAAAATGCAGAATGAACCTAGAACCTTGATACCTGCAGAACTGCCGAGTTTCAGCAAATTCTATCATATTACTCAAATTGTCACTTCTTATGACATGCATGAGCCACAGTGATCCTATTCTTGCCATCACTGATATGGCTCCCTGAAACCACACAGGCGTTGGTAAGTTAACCACAATAATGAACATGACAAAAAATTATAAAATGAACACGACTACCATTCGGAGGATTCCTACTTCTCTGCAGAAATCGGCAGTGATTCTTTTCTTAGCTGGGACCACAGATTACAAAAAAACATGAAAAACAAATAAATATGCAGAATGAACCTAAAACCTTGATACTTGCAGAGTTCAAGCAAATTCTATTGTATTACCAAAATTGTCGCTACCTACGACATGCACAAGCCACAGAGCTCCTATTCTTGCCATCATTCATATGGCTCCACATCATTTATGATATATTTAACAATAATAATATAATAAATAGGAAGGCTTACTACTTTTTGATTAAAGTATTCATTCGCATTAAAAAAAAATATGTGAATTTACATGTATTTAATCTTTTCATGTGTAATCATATGAAAACATGTACACTCATACATATGCATCTGTATAACAAAGTCAAGAGCAAAAAGTGACCTCTTACAAAATTGGCTAATAAACACGGGAAGACGTAGACCAAAATGTATGTAGCCGACTATTTGATTACTTTTCATATATATATATATATATATATATATATATATGAGAAGTAATTAAATGGCCAGCTTCAAATTGTGTTTTTGTCCTATAATGATCATATAGTTAAAATGTTTTTAGAGTAATAAAGTTTACAATTCACAACATAAAAGTAAAATGGAAAAATAAATTTCTCATAATTTTTCAGTTCATGTAAATTTATGCCTGAAATTGGCACATTCACTTTTTTACTACAGGCAACTTATACATATCGATTTGTTTGTACTGGCAAATGAAAAATACGTATACAGTAAATATATATATTCAAAAGGAATGAAAAGATTTAGTTCTAAATAAAATGGAAGTGTACGCTCACTAAAATACATACCAGTAGTTAAAATGAACAAAGAATCTATGCTGTTCAAAGGCAAGTTGTAAGGCAATCAAGACTCCATACAGGTGTTGACACACGACAACGCTAAATGAAACTGGAAATTACCAGTGTGAAATGAACATGATATGCTAATCAGAGAACAGATCTGTTTGAACAGTTCCTATAATATACTTTTAGTTTTCAGTTTCGTTTACGTACAAAAAACTTTTAACTGTGTATAAATCTTAAATGACAACTTGCATCATTTTATGGTAAAGAATTGACAACTTCCATTTAAAATTACATATGTTGAAACTAAACATTACTATTCACTGAATAGCACAATTTTTGACAATTCAAAGGCGGCAACTCCGACATAAATCATCCTATGTAGTAAGGTCAAGATATTATGGTTTTATAACTACTGCTAAAACTTGATGAAAAATGCAGGTGCTGGAATGCACACAATGTTAAAAAGGCCATAACTCTTTTTGTTTCTGATGAAAATGGTGAAACAAAGATTATAAGAGTAAGTCATGGCTTTGAGGTTTGGATAAAAAATTCTGTTCCAAGGCACAGCAATTTTGCCACGAAAACAATTATCCAAAATAATGGAATTTTCTAGCGAAACAAAAAAAGCCATACCTTTCTTTTTCTCGCATACTGAACACACTGAATTTATTATCATTTAATTCATCATCATCTTTCTTATCATGATCACTTTAAAGATGTAAAATCATGTAGTATAAGTCATATACTTCATCACACATCATAGACAGTTCGAAAATCACTGCCTTGCATACACACTAAGCATGTCTGCATTTTTACTGGGATTAGATATTTCTTTCTTGCACACTGGACAACGATGTCCACGTATTTTCACAGAATATTCATTTTGATCCTGCAATTCCTCCACACACTTATCCTACTCTGCTGCGACGTTGGAACAGAACATGATGCAACATACTAAAACATACGACATAATATATCTAATTTGACCACTTAAAAGCCATCATGGTAACAATACAATATAAACTAAAACAAGTATTCAATGTGTTTAGTATGCAAGAATAATAATCTTATAGGACTTTTTCGGTTAAGATGGAAAATTTCGTCCCTTGGGATAACTGTTTTACTGAACAAATTATGATGTGACATATTAAAACATATGACATAACATATATCTAATATGACATCTTAAAAGCCATCATGGTAACAATATAATATAAATTAAAACAAATACTCAATGTGTTTGGTATGCAAGAAAAAAAATTTACATTGCATTTTTAGTTTAGATAGAAAATTCCGTCCCTTGGAGCAATAGCTGTTTAAACAGTTATATCCTGGGACAGAAATTTTTATCCGAACCTCAAACCCATGTATGATTCTAATAATCTCACCCTTGGGCTGAGATCAAATTCTGATGCTAGAACGCAACAATAACAAGAGGGCCAAGATGGCCCTATATCGCTCACCTGACTTACCTTGAGTCACCCAACTTAAATAGATTATATAATACATGTACGCTCAAAATTCCAGAAAGATGAGATGGGCAAGTAGTTAGAATTTTGATTTGTTTTGAAGATGGAACAGATGCTTAGAAGAATTCAAACTTGGTAGAGGTTCACCCATGGTAAATGTCAGTGAAATTACATCAAAATCAGGTCAGTAGATTCTGACAAGAAGGCTTTTGAAGTTTTTACTATAGATGCTAAGTCTCCGAACTAAGATAAAAATCCAGTTCCAGCACAAAACTAACTTGTTATGTTTGAGAACGGTTTCAAACTAAAGCAACAGACTAAACTATTGTGCATGAAACAATCCGCAGTTCCAGCACAATAAATATTCCTATGAGTTTCAAACACAAGCCTTCCCAAAGTATATCACTTGAAAGAATCTTTGTCAAAGTGCACTCTCCCCCAAAAACAATTAAGCTCCTCCTCCAAGATTTCAATTACACTTTGACACTGAAAACCTCAAGCAGACTTCTTGCTGTGACGAAACTAGCTAAAAAAATGGTATTGCTTTAATATGAAGCAGTAAACCATCCCTGTCTAAACCATAAAAACTCTGACTTTTATATTCAGAAAAACACCTATTTTAAAATGGTTCATGATATTTGAATAATATTCAATCATTGATTATAATTGTATCATTCATCTTTTTATGATGAATTATCTTTTAAAACTTATATCTAGTATAATATTGTATAATAATAGCAAAAAAAAAATAAGTTTATTTAAAGAGTTTATTACCTCTTCTTATAATAATTGGCATAATTGCTATATACAGACAAAACAGGGGAAGTAATTTGACATAAAAAACTAACCCCACCCCCTGGCTGCCATGTTTTTGACGAATCAAGATGGCTTGAACAAACTTGATAGAGAGTCACAAAAGGAACATTTCTGTGAAATTATTTTAAAATCGAGCCAGTAGTTTCTGACAAGAAGATTTTTTAAGTTTTTACTATAGCTTATATAGTAAACTAACCCCACCCCCTGGCCGCCATGTTTTATGACGAATCAAAATGGCTTGAACAAACTTGGTAGAGGGTCACCCAAGTAACATTTCTGTGAGATTATATCAAAATTGGCCCAGTGGTTTCAGAGGAGAAGTTGTTAAAAGCTAAAAGTTAACGACACACCAGGCAATCACAAAAGCTCACCTGTGAGCCTTTGGCTCAGGTGAGCTAAAAATATAAGGTATAAACCATAAAATTAAACGTCTTTAAATTGTTGCAAACATAATGATCAAGCAAGTAATTATCCAATGTGTTTGGTATGAAAGAAAAAGAATCATTCATGACTTTTTAGGTTCGGATAGAAAATTCCGTCCTTTAGTCGTCCCTGCTATTAAGCTTCCTGTCAAAAGCAGGATACCTGAGAATGGAAAATCATTTCACAAACAATTAATAAATGATACCCAAGTCTAAAGCACAATATCAGATGCAGTTCCTGGTCTTCTATACAGACTGTATCAGTCATCTTTACTTAGCATTAAACCAAGACAGTCCAACACACCAACAACATTTACACACGAGTCACGCTAAAAGTTCCATCAGACAAGGGTACAAGGTCGGTAACACCAATAAAATCCACACATCAGTCAAGCAGCAAGTTGATCAGAAGTTCATCTGGTAAAAGGATATCCTTGGTTGCTGGTCTCAGCTGTTGCAACATATCTAAATTTGGATTCAAAACTTCAAAGAAATATTAGTTTAGTTTATACTAATTTATTTTAGCTTGATTGCGATATAAGCTCAGAGCTTATATGAATCACTCTCGAGTCCGCTTCCTGGGTAGAACCAGTAGAGTGTTGTTTTATGAGAGGCATCGGGTCAGCTGGGGATCGAACCCGCAACCTCTGGCGTGAGCGGCCAACACTCTATCCATTACACTACTGCCCCCGTTAAAAGAAACATTAGACAAAAACGAAATAAATTTAGATCTACTTACATTGGTTTCACATTAACATGCACACAAAATAGTGTCAAAAGTTTATAATTATGATCAACTTCATCAAACTTGTTTATGACCATAATGTAAGATCTAGCAACAAAAATACACTAGTAGATGGTTAAGTACAAATAAAACAAAATTGTAAACAATAAAAATAGTGTACATTTTAAAATATTCAAAACATCCATTTTAACGATATAACATTATTAAAACATGACAAGGAAATAGATATCTATATATTCTGATGTAATTCCATGTATGTATGTATGCATGTAGGTCCTAGTTTTGCATGTGCATAGAAAGAGTTTCTACATTACAATTTCATAAGAATTTAATACATGTATACATTACCGGTACACATATTTTTTTTTAAATATCCTAACAGTTTACAAGCATCATAGTCACAATGGCCATTATGTGTATAGGATCATGTAATAGCCTATCAAAAAGTGTAGACTATGTCCAACAACTGGACTGTTTTCATTTCAAATGTTACAAAAATACTAGTAAATTAACATCACTGACATTAAATAACTTTTTATTAAATATAAACTTACTTCAAATAGCATTTTCTTGTTTTTTTTAGGTATTTGACATCAGTTATATTAAATGTTAATAACCAAACATCTGTAAGAAAAAAGCTGTTTATGTTTAATATTTCTGTAATCTCTTTTTTTAATTAAACCTAGATGATCGGTATTAAATTCAGTAAATAACAAATTTATGTATCAGTCAGATGTATCAACACCTTACACTTCACCAATAACTGAAGGTATTATGTCCCTTAGTAATTGATTTTAGTGCATTAGTTCATGACCTGCTTCATTTACAGAAGCTATCGACAAGAAAATACATCTCTGGATAATCCTCTGCCCACTCTGCTGAGAAAAGAAAAATTCATTACATAACGACACAAGGTGATTTCAAAATTAAGTTGAAGAAATTGCAGGTATAAATATACACAGCATACTACAGAAGCAGTAAAATATAATAATGCATCAGCACTGAAGACTAGATTTGTTTTGCAATTACAATCATCATACTATAATAAAGCACGATTTATACTTTTAAAGAATCAAACTGAAAGTGCAATAACAATAGAGAATACTAAGATGCTTCCGTTTAAACAATACACAAAACTATTTCAAAATAATTTAACAAATTGTGTATCAATATTATTTGTGTTATCAAATCTTTATCTCCGAGAGTGTAAAAATAAAAAAAGTAAGATAACTATTCTATATAAATCACAGAAACAAAACGTCCTTTGTAATTGTTTGGCTATTTTTTGCATTTACCAAATTCTACATAAACACATTCCAAATCAGTAAAACAGATTTTTGTTATGTAAGTTATTTTAATATCAAAATTATGTTTGAATTTTTTTTCTAACTTTCAGCGTGCTTTAGTTTCATTGCTATGTTCCACTTTGATACCCAATTTGCATATGCGCGTTTATTGCTATATATTTCTTCTTTTCAGAATTTTTATACAACATTTGCCATGTTTGCAAACTCAATTACAAAATCATAGTATTTCATAGAAAAATTTAACATCTCAGATTCAGTGGATATAAAACTAGGCATTTCCATAGTTTTAAACTTATTTATTTTGTTTGTTTGTGAAACAAGTGTTCAACTTAGACAAATCACTAGCCGGGCCCGATTAGCTCACTTGGTTACGCGTCTGACTATCAATCCAGGGGTCGTGAGTTTGAATCCCCCGCCCGGCAAGTCTCCGTGATGACTGATATACAACATTGTGTCTCATAACATTCATCTCTCACCACTGATTCAAGTGGGAAAGTTATCAGTTACTTGCGGAGATGGGGTATGCTCGAGTACTGGTTAATCCCAGGAAACAGTGGTTAGGTTAACTGATCGTCTGTTAGCCCTCAATGGCATAAAAATGATGCTAAATATTCAATCAATCAATCATAGACAAATCACGTTCGAAGTCTTCCTGGGTAGACCAGTACTAAGCTGCAGAAGTTGTTTTGCTCAAGGACATCATACAAAGCAGCGGTGGCGGATCAAACCCACGACCCTCAGATCACTGGTTCCATGCTCTACCATTGGACCACACGCTCTACATATGTGGTGTTTCCATGTAGGACAAATTTGAAATACTCACATTGCTTATTGAAAATTGTGGTGTCCTAGATGGCTGTGACAGAACTAGGCTTGTGAAACTTATGAGAACTACATCTAATCATTGAGTACACCAAAATGCTATTCATAACTATTTTCGACTCAATACTTTGTTGAGGGCACATTCTAATTTCACAAGTACCAATGGAAATAAAGCACACCTGCAAATAATAAAACAGACAGTGTAACCTGTCCAACAATGTCAGTTGTGTATTAAGCAGTAAATAACAATTTGCATCTTGTGTTATTACAGAAGTTCAAAATAACTCCCCCAAAATAACATGTGCGTGGCCGTTTTTATTAATAGCTCGATAAAATAGAACTTCTTCATATTCATGATTAATAGTTCTATTATACGCTTATTGTAAGAAAAAAAATCTAGGTTCATATAGAAGATGTTTCTGAACATACACCCTTACGCGAAGATGAAGTTATTTGCATTGTATTAAAAGTTAAAACACGGATCGCGAATAATGCCTGCCCAGGGTTAGCGACCTGCGATTTGAAGCTTGCAATTGCAGCAAACTATGCCAACTCTGCGTATCACAAAACCCTGGCAGACTTTGACACGCTTTATTCTTACCTTAATACTTACATTTAATGTTCAACCGGTAACGGTGGGTTACAATAATGCCTATATTCTAGATTTATTCATTGTAAACAAATACGCATAATGGCTACCGAACAATGACCAATTTTCGAACATTAAACTGGTTCCCATAATTAGCCCGATAAGGACGAATTCGAAGAGTGTAAAATGAAATCAGCAGAGAACCAGTGTATTGAAATTTGTCTGGTACCTGAAACTTATTTTACGCCAACAATGCCGGATACCAAGCCAAACGCCTAGAGACTTACAGGGGGTGCGCTAAAGTCATGGTATGCGCTACATTTTTTGTTGTGTTAAACATAAAACCCCAAAATGTTGGGACGTCCGTCTGTCCATCCGTGTGTCTGGTTAAAATCTTGTAGTAATTGTACTTTGTTTTGATGATATTCTAACTGAGCAATCTTCAGTATATAGGTAGACGAGTTATTATGTCAACGTTATTATCGGCGTTGTTGTGGTCATACAGGCTGTCCACACTAGAAATGTCGGCACAGTAAGTAGTTATCTGGTATTGATCATATATATTGTCAAGAAATGATTACAGGTGAAGTGTTTACAACAGAACCGGGAATCAAGGTATGGTATGGGAATGTCTAAAACGTGGCATGCCAAATTTTTCCACTTCCCTTTTTGACCCCGAACCAATAGATGTAAGTAACCGGTTTGACTCCCTGCCTGATTTTCTCCCTTATAGTCCCGTCCCTTCCAAACTTGGTGAACCTAAGCATTTCCTCCCCAATGAATCGACCCCAGTCCTGCCAGACACATCAAAAGAAAACAATCCACCCTTAATAATCCATTAAGACTTCTTATTGTAAACTTCCAATCCATTTAAAATAAAAAAGCAGAACTCTATTTTATAAACCCTATGTCATGTTTGGATGAGAGTAATGGTTAACACCCGACATAGCCAACTCTAAGATCTTCCCAGATGACTATGACGCTTTCCGTAGGGACAGGGAAAGAAACGCACATGATGGGGTCTTTCTTGCTTTTAAGAAAGACTTCATTTGTATTGCAACCCCGGAGCTGCACACTGACTGTGAAAGTGTGTGGTGCAAGCTGGACATAATTGGTTGCAAGACACTTTATCTTAGTTCCTTCTACAAGCCACCTGATATCTCAGACCCAAGCTGTTTAGATAATTGCAATGATTCTCTGAAACGAATCATAACAAATTAAAATACCCAAATCCTGATTAAAGGGGATTTCAACTGTGGAGATATAGACTGGACGAACATGTATGTCCATCCAGGAAATACCCAGAGGCAACTGATAGACATTATATAAGAACACTGTCTATCCCAGGTAGTCAACATCCCAACAAGACTAGACAAAACCCTAGATCTCCTTTTTACAAAAACAAAAAAACATCACCTGTCATACCTGAAAAAAAAATGGTAAGTCTGACCACGACATAGTATTTATTGAATATGGCACTAAAGCTAAAAGAGTGAGACAGACACCCAGGAAAATACTACTTTACGGACGAGCAGACATGGACGGAATGAGAGACCACATACAGGGTTTCAATGCCAATTTCATTCACACATAGATAACAACAGACGGCGAATGAATTGTGGAAAGAATTCAAGTTTGGGCTGCTTCAGACTATTGACCAATTTTTAACCATCTAAGATGTCCGAAACTTAGAACGGTTTTTCATGGATTGACACTGCTACTAAAATATTAATTTACAAGAGAGAGAAACTTTTCTATCAGGAACACTATTCATCTAGCGCCAAGGTCAAATATAAATACCAGAATGACTCATCCAGGACAACCAGTAAAAGATTCTGGTCATTCATCAAAAGCCAAAAAAAAAAAAAAAAAATTTCTGGTATCACATCACTTCGTGAAAATGGAATCCTACACTCGGAAAATAAGATCAAAGCAAATATCGTCAACAATCAATTTCAGGCTGTGCTAAATGACGCCCTCCCTTCTAAAGGTCCAAGTCCTTTTCCTGATATAAAGGACATCCAAGTAGACGTAAACGGCGCGGTGAATCTATTATGCATGAAGCTGCTTGCTCAGACAATATCAGTGCACGCGTACTCCAAGAATGTAGGAAAGAGATTAGCCCTATCCTTTCCACTATTTAAAACAGGTCAGTTCTGGAGGGGTGTGTTCCTGGTAATAAGCATCTTGCCAATGTTGCACCAGTTTTCAAAAAAGGTGAGAAGTATGACCCTGTCAATTACATATCAGTCACCTTCAACTCGATTTGCTGTAAGTTCCTGTAGCACATTATGGTCAGCAGCATAACGAAACATGTAGAATCTAACAGCATTCTGGTAGATTCTTAACACGGTTTTCGTACCCATAGATCATATGAAACCCAACTAGTACATTCGTCCATGATCTTCTTTTAAATCTGGATAGAGCTATAAATAAAAAACATAAACAGACAGATGTTATCGTTATGGACTTTACAAAAGCCTTCGATAAAGTTTTCAATAGGCGTTTAATTTACAAACTATACTTTAATGGCATCAGAGGATCGACCAACAAATGGAAAGCATCCTTTCTATTAAACAGATCTCAAAAGATTGTCCTGCATGGTGGCGTCACACTCAGCTCTGGTACTCTCATGAGTACCCCAGGACTCAGTTCTGGACCCAGTCCTCTTCCTTTTGTACCTAAATGACCTACCAGACAACGTATGTTCTCTTTGCATTGAAGCAGATTGCACACTACTGCAAGAGGATATCGACAAGCTAGCCGCCTGGGAAGAGACATGGCTAATGAAATTCAATGCCGCCAAATGAATCACTCTAAGGGTTACAAAACACAGTCAAAATTCCCAAATCTCATTTAATTACACACTCAATAATCAAGAACTTGAGAGTGTGTGGCATTTGCCAAATATTTAGGTCTAACGTTTACTAACTCACTATCCTGGGGCACTCACATCTAACAAATAAGTTCTTAAACTAATAGAACTCAGTGTTTCCTTAGGAGGGACCTATTCTTTGCTCCTAAGGCTACGAAGTGTCTGGTCTATAATACATTAGTAAGACCCCAGGTAGAATTTGCTTCCAAAAGTTGGAGCCCATATGACCAGTCGGAAATATACAGCGGCTATGTGGTGTTGTAAACGTTGGAGAAATAGGAGCCATGTATAAGATATCTTGGAAGACCTTTCTTGGACAACACTCCAACATCGTAGGGATATTAATAGTCTTGTCTTCTTTTTTTTTTATAAAATATATCAAAGTTTTGTCTCAACTGACAAGGACAATTACCTGTCCCATATTCAATCCCAGCGATCTCAAGGTCAACCTCATCTCACCCTTTTCAGTATAGGAGATCCCTAGCTTATATTGATTCACTGAACTTCTTCTTCTTTCCAAGGATCACCCCATTATGGAATTCCCTTCAATGTGCGACTGTGTCCTTGGCTACTATCAACGAGTTCAAGTCTAAGTTCTAGCGTAGCTGATCATAATGAAATGGCTGAGCGTGAGTTGTTGTCATTAATTGACTAAGAAAAGTATATTCAGGTATTTGACATAGTGAGCGATGGTTTAGGATCAGTAAAAAATGCGTGCCGCAGCAATGCAATAAGAACTGTGTGTAATCACTGTATTATAATCGAATCATCGTGGTCTAGCCTGACCATATAGCACGATCAATACTAAGTCACATGTCCAGACTAGTAACATAAGAAAAGTAATAAAGCATCAATAAAACGTTTATAATAAAGCATCACTAAAACGTTTATAATAAAGCATCACTAAAACGTTTATAATAAAGCATCAATAAAACGTTTATAATAAAGCATCACTAAAACGTTTATAATAAAGCATCACTAAAACGTTTATAATAAAGCATCAATAAAACGTTTATAATAAAGCATCACTAAAACGTTTATAATAAAGTATCAAATAAACGTTTATAATAAAGCATCACTGAAACGTTTATAATAAAGCATCACTAAAACGTTTATAATAAAAGCATCAATAAAACGTTTATAATAAAAGCATCACTAAAACGTTTATAATAAAGCATCAATAAAACGTTTATAATAAAAGCATCAAATAAACGTTTATACTAAAGCATCACTAAAACGTTTATAATAAAGCATCAATAAAACGTTTATAATAAAGCATCACTAAAACGTTTATAATAAAAGCATCACTAAAACGTTTATAATAAAGCATCAATTAAACGTTTATAATGAAGTATCAAATAAACGTTTATAATAAAGCATCACTGAAACGTTTATAATAAAGCATCACTAAAACGTTTATAATAAAAGCATCAATAAAACGTTTATAATAAATCATCAATAAAACGTTTATAATAAAGCATCAAATAAACGTTTATAATAAAGCATCAATAAAACGTTTATAATAAAGCATCACTAAAACGTTTATAATAAAGCATCAATAAAACGTTTATAATAAAGCATCAGTAAAACGTTTATAATAAAAGCATCAATAAAACGTTTATAATAAAAGTATCACTAAACGTTTGTAATAAAGCATCAATAAAACGTTTATAATAAAGCATCAATAAAACGTTTATAATAAAGCATCAAATAAACGTTTATAATAAAGCATCACTAAAACGTTTATAATAAAACATCAATAAAACGTTTATAATAAAGCATCACTAAAACGTTTATAATAAAACATCAATAAAACGTTTATAATAAAGCATCACTAAAACGTTCATAATAAAAGCATCAATAAAACGCTGATAATAAAGCATCAAATCAACGTTTATAATAAAGCATCACTAAAACGTTTATAATAAAAGCATCAATAAAACGTTTATAATAAAGCATCACTAAAACGTTTATAATAAAAGCATCAATAAAACGTTTATAATAAAGCATCACTAAAACGTTTATAATAAAACATCAATAAAACGTTTATAATAAAGCATCAAATAAACTTTTATAATAAAGCATCAATAAAACGTTTATAATAAAAGCATCAATAAAACGTTTATAATAAAGCATCAAAAAAACGTTTATAATAAAGCATCAATAAAACGTTTATAATAAAAGCATCACTAAAACGTTTATAATAAAGCATCAAATAAACGTTTATAATAAAGCATCAATAAAACGTTTATAATAAAAGCATCAATAAAACGTTTATAATAAAGCATCAAATAAACGTTTATAATAAAAGCATCACTAAAACGTTTATAATAAAGCATCACATCAAATAAACGTTTATAATAAAGCATCAATAAAACGTTTATAATAAAGCATCAAATAAACGTTTATAATAAAGCATCAAATAAACGTTTACAATAAAGCATCAAAAAAACGTTTACAATAAAGCATCAAATAAACGTTTATAATAAAGCATCAAATAAACGTTTACAATAAAGCACCACTAAAACGTTTATAATAAAGCATCAAATAAACGTTTATAATAAAGCATCAAATAAACGTTTACAATAAAGCATCAAATAAACGTTTATAATAAAAGCATCACTAAAACATTTATAATAAAGCATTAAATAAACGTTTACAATAAAGCATCACTAAAACGTTTATAATAAAGCATCAAATAAACGTTTATAATAAAACATCAAATAAACGTTTACAATAAAGCATCAAATAAACGTTTACAATAAAGCATCAAATAAACGTTTATAATAAAAGCATTACTAAAACGTTTATAATAAAGCATCAAATAAACGTTTATAATAAGGCATCAAATAAACGTTTACAATAGAGCATCAAATAAACGTTTATAATAAAAGCATCAATAAAACGTTTATAATAAAGCATCAAATAAACGTTTATAATAAAAGCATCACTAAAACGTTTATAATAAAGCATCAAATAAACGTTTATAATAATGCATCACTAAAACGTTTATAATAAAGCATCAAATAAACGTTTATAATAAAGCATCACTAAAACGTTTATAATAAAAGCATCAATAAAACGTTTATAATAAAGCATCAATAAAACGTTATAATAAAGCATCAAATAAACGTTTATAATAAAGCATCACTAAAACGTTTATAATAAAAGCATCAATAAAACGTTTATAATAAAGCATCAAATAAACGTTTATAATAAAGCATCACTAAAACGTTAAAATAAAGCATCAATAAAACGTTTATATTAAAGCATCAATAAAACGTTTATAATAAAAGCATCAATAAAACGTTTATAATAAAGCATCAAATAAACGTTTATAATAAAGCATCACTAAAACGTTTATAATAAAGCATCAATAAAACGTTTATAATAAAGCATCAATAAAACGTTTATAATAAAGCATCAAATAAACGTTTATAATAAAGCATCAAATAAACGTTTACAATAAAGCATCACTAAAACGTTTATAATAAAAGCATCAATAAAACATTTATAATAAAAGCATCAATAAAACGTTTATAATAAAGCATCAAATAAACGTTTATAATAAAGCATCAATAAAACGTTTATAATAAAGCATCACTAAAACGTTTATAATAAAGCATCAATAAAACGTTTATAATAAAGCATCAGTAAAACGTTTATAATAAAAGCATCAATAAAACGTTTATAATAAAAGTATCACTAAACGTTTGTAATAAAGCATCAATAAAACGTTTATAATAAAGCATCAATAAAACGTTTATAATAAAGCATCAAATAAACGTTTATAATAAAGCATCACTAAAACGTTTATAATAAAACATCAATAAAACGTTTATAGTAAAGCATCACTAAAACGTTTATAATAAAACATCAATAAAACGTTTATAATAAAGCATCACTAAAACGTTCATAATAAAAGCATCAATAAAACGTTTATAATAAAGCATCAAATCAACGTTTATAATAAAGCATCACTAAAACGTTTATAATAAAAGCATCAATAAAACGTTTATAATAAAGCATCACTAAAACGTTTATAATAAAAGCATCAATAAAACGTTTATAATAAAGCATCACTAAAACGTTTATAATAAAACATCAATAAAACGTTTATAATAAAGCATCAAATAAACTTTTATAATAAAGCATCAATAAAACGTTTATAATAAAAGCATCAATAAAACGTTTATAATAAAGCATCAAAAAAACGTTTATAATAAAGCATCACTAAAACGTTTATAATAAAAGCATCACTAAAACGTTTATAATAAAGCATCAAATAAACGTTTATAATAAAGCATCAATAAAACGTTTATAATAAAAGCATCAATAAAACGTTTATAATAAAGCATCAAATAAACGTTTATAATAAAAGCATCACTAAAACGTTTATAATAAAGCATCACATCAAATAAACGTTTATAATAAAGCATCAATAAAACGTTTATAATAAAGCATCAAATAAACGTTTATAATAAAGCATCAAATAAACGTTTACAATAAAGCATCAAAAAAACGTTTACAATAAAGCATCAAATAAACGTTTATAATAAAGCATCAAATAAACGTTTACAATAAAGCATCACTAAAACGTTTATAATAAAGCATCAAATAAACGTTTATAATAAAGCATCAAATAAACGTTTACAATAAAGCATCAAATAAACGTTTATAATAAAAGCATCACTAAAACATTTATAATAAAGCATTAAATAAACGTTTACAATAAAGCATCACTAAAACGTTTATAATAAAGCATCAAATAAACGTTTATAATAAAACATCAAATAAACGTTTACAATAAAGCATCAAATAAACGTTTACAATAAAGCATCAAATAAACGTTTATAATAAAAGCATTACTAAAACGTTTATAATAAAGCATCAAATAAACGTTTATAATAAGGCATCAAATAAACGTTTACAATAGAGCATCAAATAAACGTTTATAATAAAAGCATCAATAAAACGTTTATAATAAAGCATCAAATAAACGTTTATAATAAAAGCATCACTAAAACGTTTATAATAAAGCATCAAATAAACGTTTATAATAATGCATCACTAAAACGTTTATAATAAAGCATCAAATAAACGTTTATAATAAAGCATCACTAAAACGTTTATAATAAAAGCATCAATAAAACGTTTATAATAAAGCATCAATAAAACGTTATAATAAAGCATCAAATAAACGTTTATAATAAAGCATCACTAAAACGTTTATAATAAAAGCATCAATAAAACGTTTATAATAAAGCATCAAATAAACGTTTATAATAAAGCATCACTAAAACGTTAAAATAAAGCATCAATAAAACGTTTATATTAAAGCATCAATAAAACGTTTATAATAAAAGCATCAATAAAACGTTTATAATAAAGCATCAAATAAACGTTTATAATAAAGCATCACTAAAACGTTTATAATAAAGCATCAATAAAACGTTTATAATAAAGCATCAATAAAACGTTTATAATAAAGCATCAAATAAACGTTTATAATAAAGCATCAAATAAACGTTTACAATAAAGCATCACTAAAACGTTTATAATAAAAGCATCAATAAAACGTTTATAATAAAAGCATCAATAAAACGTTTATAATAAAGCATCAAATAAACGTTTATAATAAAGCATCAATAAAACGTTTATAATAAAGCATCAAATAAACGTTTACAATAAAGCATCAAATAAACAAATAAACGTTTATAATAAAGCATCAATAAAACGTTTATAATAAAGCATCAAATAAACGTTTACAATAAAGCATCAAATAAACGTTTATAATAAAGCATCACTAAAACGTTTATAATAAAGCATCAAATAAACGTTTATAATAAAGCATCAAATAAACGTTTATAATAAAGCATCAATAAAACGTTTATAATAAAGCATCAAATAAACGTTTACAATAAAGCATCAAATAAACGTTTACAATAAAGCATCAAATAAACGTTTATAATAAAGTATCAAATAAACGTTTACAATAAAGCATCATATAAACGTTTATAATAAAGCATCAATAAAACGTTTATAATAAAGCATCAAATAAACGTTTACAATAAAGCATCAAATAAACGTTTACAATAAAGCATCAAATAAACGTTTATAATAAAAGCATCACTAAAACGTTTATAATAAAGCTTCAAATAAACGTTTACAATAAAGCATCACTAAAACGTTTACAATAAAGCATCAAATAAACGTTTATAATAAAGCATCAAATAAACGTTTACAATAAAGCATCAAATAAACGTTTACAATAAAACATCAAAGAAACGTTTATAATAAAGCATCACTAAAACGTTTATAATAAAGCATCAAATAAACGTTTATAATAAAGCATCAAATAAACGTTTACAATAAAGCATCAAATAAACGTTTACAATAGAGCATCAAATAAATGTTTATAATAAAAGCATCAATAAAACGTTTATAATAAAGCATCATATAAACGTTTATAATAAAAGCATCACTAAAACGTTTATAATAAAGCATCAAATAAACGTTTATAATAATGCATCACTAAAACGTTTATAATAAAGCATCAAATAAACGTTTATAATAAAGCATCACTAAAACGTTTATAATAAAGCATCAATAAAACGTTTATAATAAAGCATCAAATAAACGTTTATAATAAAGCATCACTAAAACGTTTATAATAAAAGCATCAATAAAACGTTTATAATAAAGCATCAAATAAACATTTATAATAAAGCATCACTAAAACGTTTATAATAAAGCATCAATAAAACGTTTATAATAAAGTATCAATAAAACGTTTATAATAAAGCATCAAATAAACGTTTAAAATAAAGCATCAAATAAACGTTTACAATAAAGCACCAATAAAACGTTTATAATAAAGCATCAATAAAACGTTTATAATAAAGCATCAAATAAACGTTTATAATAAAGCATCACTAAAACGTTTATAATAAAAGCATCAATAAAACGTTTATAATAAAGCATCAAATAAACATTTATAATAAAGCATCACTAAAACGTTTATAATAAAAGCATCAATAAAACGTTTATAATAAAAGCATCAATAAAACGTTTATAATAAAGCATCAAATAAACGTTTATAATAAAGCATCACTAAAACGTTTATAATAAAGCATCAATTAAACGTTTATAATAAAGTATCAATAAAACGTTTATAATAAAGCATCAAATAAACGTTTATAATAAAGCATCACTAAAACGTTTATAATAAAGCATCAATAAAACGTTTATAATAAAGCATCAATAAAACGTTTATAATAAAGCATCAAATAAACGTTTATAATAAAGCATCACTAAAACGTTTATAATAAAAGCATCAATAAAACGTTTATAATAAAGCATCAAATAAACATTTATAATAAAGCATCACTAAAACGTTTATAATAAAAGCATCAATAAAACGTTTATAATAAAAGCATCAATAAAACGTTTATAATAAAGCATCAAATAAACGTTTATAATAAAGCATCACTAAAACGTTTATAATAAAGCATCAAATAAACCTTTACAATAAAGCATCAAATAAACGTTTATAATAAAGCATCAATAAAACGTTTATAATAAAGCATCAAATAAACGTTTACAATAAAGCATCAAATAAACGTTTATAATAAAGCATCGCTAAAACGTTTATAATAAAGCATGAAATAAACGTTTATAATAAAGCATCAAATAAACGTTTACAATAAAGCATCACTAAAACGTTTATAATAAAGCATCAAATAAACGTTTATAATAAAGCATCAAATAAACGTTTACAATAAAGCATCAAATAAACGTTTATAATAAAAGCACCACTAAAACGTTAATAATAAAGCATCAAATAAACGTTTATAATAAAGCATCAAATAAACGTTTACAATAAAGCATCAAATAAACGTTTATAATAAAAGCAACACTAAAACGTTTATAATAAAGCATCAAATAAACGTTTATAATAATGCATCACTAAAACGTTTATAATAAAGCATCAAATAAACGTTTATAATAAAGCATCACTAAAACGTTCATAATAAAAGCATCAATTAAACGTTTATAATAAAGCATCAATAAAACGTTTATAATAAAAGCATCAATAAAACGTTTATAATAAAGCATCACTAAAACGTTTATAATAAAGCATCAATAAAACGTTTTTAGTAAAGCATCAAATAAACGTTTTTAGTAACATGCAACTGATCGCTCAATGCCCTCTTGTATAAATACTTAGTAGTTATTGTTATGAATAAGAAGATCTGATGTATTGTATATAAATATCGCGCCTTTGTTGTTTTCAGATGGACGCGGCGTTTAATAATATTTTATTGCAAGCTTCATTATACAACACACACATATATAAACACTGCCACATTTTGTGACTTATGTCGTTAAGATCGCTAGCTTTATCTACAGCGAAGTTTACTAAAACATCAGTTATTTATTTTTCTGTGATGTAAATAGTTTTTAATGTACTATTTGTTTGAAAACGAATCCAGGAAGATTTGTTTGAGTATCATCTATTGTAGATACAAAATATTTGTTTAAAATGTTAGCTTTATCTACGTCAGCCGCAGTCATTTCTTAGTTAACATTTGATAGCGGAGGAATTGTATCTTGCTTCTATTACGATCATTCTAATAATCTTCATTACTCACGATGATTTGAAGAGCTTATACATGTCATTCAATAAATTCTAAATTATTATAAAATCGTTCTTTTGCATGTTTTACCATCATATTACTGAGTTTGTAGCCTATTTTTTAAAATTATTTTATTGTTCCGATATTTAAAGAAGACAAATCAGTAGATACTATAAGATTATTTAAATTTTGAAAATCGGCACGCTTATAATTCCATACTCGCCGTTTAAACGGAGTCAGTTTGGTTGAAAACCACTTTTGACTTTGCATATGTCCATAATGGTCACTTATTGGAGAATGCAGAACAACAGATGATATAAGTTTATTATAGTTTATTTTAAGTTTGACATTATTTAACTACGGTTCAATATTTCGGGTTGCCGTCAACCACAAATGGTCAGCCTTCAACAACAACAATCCCTTATTTCCCATGAAACGATCAGCTAAACCGAATGACGAAACATCACTCATTATCAACCTCATGACCTAAATTTCAGCATTATGAGTGTTGTACAATCATATATGACGCGGTGTGGCAATAACAATGACATAAAACATGAAAGTACATATGCATATGTCAAAACGTGCATTCACGCAATGAAAAATCATGGAAAGACGAGGTCATTAGAACAATAACAGCAAACACTGAACTATAAGTGACTCCGCTCTGCTTAAAGGACGCACGCGGCAATATTGATACATACCAAATTAACACTATTTCTGAATCATATCTATAAGGTGCCAATATGAAGTTAAAATAAATTTCAAGCATTCATGCAAATACTTAATTTCGTATTATCATAAATATTATCATTAACATAATTTGCACATTTGTGGCCGTCAGTGACAGAAAGTGTAAATATTCTTTTACCATTAGGAAGAAAAAAACAAGAGAATATCAATTTGTTCGCTAGAGGTTATCTAAATATTATTATACAATTAGATAGACACATCAACGTAATCATACTACACGTTTATATATAAAAATAAGATCACTTTTCTAACATTTTCAATTTTTTTAGGTTTTCTCTTATTTTTCAGGCGAAGACGCGTTTCAGTTTCATAGACTTTCTCTTATTTCCACTTGTTTTCAGGGGAAGACGTATTTCAGATTTGCTAGACTTTCTCTTATTTTCACTTCTTTCCAGGCGAAGACGTGTTTCAGTTTTGCTAGACTTTCTCTTATTTTCACTTGTTTTCAGGCGAAGACGTGTTTCCTTTCTATAGTCGGTAATAGGCTGGGGGTCTGATCCAGGTTATCTTTGTATTCACTTTTTTTATAATACAAAAGTTGTCAAGTTAGTTTTTATAACAAAAACAATTAATTCAGAAAGACTGATTATCCATAGCGAAAATTACGAGCTTTTGCATATGCATCTATAAATGATGTATTTCATTACGTTATCAAACTCTTTGTTTCTCTAAAAATTACGTTTATAAATGTTACATTCACCTCATTGCGTACGAATAAGAAAATATCTTACCTGAAAATTACATTTTTGGCGAACGTCACATTCTACGCATAAATCGATTGCTTGCTTTAAACATTGTATGCATTATTTGTTACGAGTTATTAAAATATAAAATGCAATATCTTTTTTTCTAATTTTTAGTCTAATTGTTGCAACACAAAATTGGTTTCATATTTATTTTCAGTACAGCAATGTATCTCTGAACCTTTTCAAGCCGTTGCCATAAATCATCGTGCTAGCCAGTATTTAATTTATTCATTCCACATAACTATACTAATTTATACAAAAATCATAAAAATATATTCATTTTATGTTTAAGATATGCTTACATTAATCATTTCGTCACATATGTTTTTAATATCTGTTGATTTTATTTTGATAATAAGGCGATCCATATTTTAGGTATGTTTTGGTTATATGTGTATTGTATGTGTATTTACTAATACATGAACCATAAAGCTGTTGCTGCATGTCAGACTAGCAGAAGTGTGTTAATACGATTTGTGTATGGTATGTTGCATTTACTAATACGTGAACCATAAAGCTGTTGATGCGTGTCAGACTAGCAGAAGTGTATTAATACGAATTGTTTATGGTATGTTGCATTTACTATTACGTGAATCATGAAGCTGTTGATGCATGTCAGACTAGCAGAAGTTTATTAATACGAATTGTTTATGGTATGTTGCATTTACTATTACGTGAATCATGAAGCTGTTGATGCATGTCAGACTAGCAGAAGTGTATTAATACGAATTGTGTATTGTATGTTGCATTTACTAATACGTGAACCATAAAGCTGTTGATGCATGTCAAACTAGCAGAAATTTGTTAATACGAATTGTTTATGGTATGTTGCATTTACTATTACGTGAACCATAAAGCTGTTGTTGCATGTCAGACTAGCAGAAGTGTGTTAATACAAATTGTGCATGGTATGTTGCATTTACTAATACGTGAACCATGAAGCTGTTGATGCGTGTCAGACTAGCAGAAGTTTATTAATACGAATTGTTTATGGTATGTTGCATTTACTAATACGTGAACCATAAAGCTGTTGATGCGTGTCAGACTAGCAGAAGTGTATTAATACAAATTGTTTATGGTATGTTGCATTTACTAATACGTGAACCATAAAGCTGTTGATGCATGTCAGACTAGCAGAAGTTTATTAAAACGATTTGTGTATGGTATGTTGCATTTACTAATACGTGAACCATACAGCTGTTGATGCATGTCAGACTAGCAGAAGTTTATTAATACGAATTGTTTGTGGTATGTTGCATTTACTATTACGTGAACCATAAAGCTGTTGCTGCATGTCAGACTAGCAGAAATGTGTTAATACGAATTGTGTATGGTATGTTGCATTAACTAATACGTGAACCATACAGCCTTTGATGCATGTCAGACTAGCAGAAGTTTATTAATACGATTTGTGTATGGTATGTTGCATTTACTATTACGTGAACCATAAAGCTGTTGCTGCATGTCAGACTAGCATAAGTGTATTAATACGAATTGTGTATGGTATGTTGCATTTACTGATATGTGAACCATACAGCTGTTGATGCATGTCAGACTAGCAGAAGTGTATTAATACGAATTGTTTATGGTATGTTGCATTTACTATTACGTGAACCATGAAGCTGTTGATGCATGTCAGACTAGCAGAAGTTTATTAATACGAAATGTTTATGGTATGTTGCATTTACTATTACGTGAACCATAAAGCTGTTGATGCATGTCAGACTAGCAGAAGTTTATTAATACGATTTGTGTATGGTATGTTGCATTTACTATTACGTGAACTATACAGCTGTTGATGCATGTCAGACTAGCAGAAGAGTATTAATACGAATTGTTTATGGTATGTTGTATTTACTAATACGTGAACCATAAAGCTGCTGATGCATGTCAGACTAGCAGAAGTGTATTAATACGAATAGTCTATATACTTAACAGAATAGCTAACCCGCCAACTGAAATTTTATGAATTTTCTAAAAAAAAATGTTGAAGTAAATTCCTTGAAATTTTGACTTGAATATAAAAGAATATTATGCAGGCATGCTGCAGGATTTTATTTGTTTGTTGTTTTTTTTCGGCGGGGGTTCGGGTCGCCCGTGATCGAGTGGTCTAAGGCGCCGTCTCAAGATTGCACTTATTCATGACGAAAAGTGGGAGCCATGAGCATTCTAACTCTATTGCATGATGCCTTAATTAGAAATATTTTTGAAATTGACTTTGAGATATGTACCAATGCTCTGTGAATGTCTTTACAAAATAACTGTTTAATGTAATTCAATTTCATGGTAACATGAGTATTGTCACCTTGTGTTTATCATGGACGATAAATAATCGTGCCATAGATGATGACAGCATGTAAAAGCAGTCAGTACAAACGAACAACAAATGACGTGGTTGTGTATGAAGGTCATACAGCTGACCATATTTACTGTTTCAGGTGCTTACTAGTATAGGTGTTCTTATACTCTCCTTAGGCTCGTTCATAAATTTGTCCGCCAAAATGACTAGTTCAAAGCTCGAAGACAAATAACAACTTAAACTGGCTGTCATAAATGACGCTTAAAGTATTATAAACCGTCCTTTGGTTGGAGAGAGTACATAATAGGTGTTACCACACATAAATAAGTGTTACCACACCTATATAGGTGTTAGCACATATACGTATATAGGTGTTACCACGCATATATAGGTGTTAACACAAATACATATATAGGTGTTACCACGCATATATAAGTGTTACCACACATAATAGGAGTTACCACGCGTATATAGGTGTTACCACACATAATAGGTGTTACCACACATATATAGGTGTTACCACATATGTATAAAAAATTATATAGGTGTTACCACATTTACATATATAGGTGTTATCACGCATATATAAGTGTTACCACACATATATAGGTGTTACCACACATAAAAGGTGTTACCAAGCGTATATAGGTTTTACAACGCATAATAGGTGTTATCACGCATAGATAGGTGTTACCACGCATATATGATGTTACCACATTTATAAAAGTGTTATCACACATATTAGGTGTTATCACACATATATAGGTGTTACCATACACATATATGGGTGTAACCACATATATATATGTGTTACTACACACATAGAGATGTTACCACACATACGTAACTTCCTTCAGTTACAAATCATCGCTGCTGTACACTTAAAAACATGCAAACTGTCGAGAAACTACCTGACAAATCATGTCGTTGCGAAGGAAGTGTGATATATATTACAATTAGTGACACTTATATTTGTATTAATGCCATTTATCAAGAGAACATCAAGACATGTGACAATCAGAACAAGGCGCCGTTTTCTTTAGTCAGTTTTGCTCTTTTTTCTTCAATTCACACTATATCTGAAAATGATATATTTATGATATGATCTATGTATTAATAAAATAGGAAAATGAAATGGTCTCTTAAATTTGAACGCGGCAATCATCTGGTAAATAGATAAACGACAAATTAATGCTAAATTTTTTTTTTTAATTCATCAGTTTCACAACTGACCCTTCCAATGTGTTAACGCACGTTAGTCTTTATGTTACGTCATTTGGGGAAGTTGATAATTCGTCTGCAGCTCTTCCTCCATTAATATCCAAATCTGATGAAACGTTTTGAAAGCTGGAATATACATTGTATGTACGTTTATATATATAATATGCTATTAAAAACAGGAACCTTCAGTCGAGCATATGATACACTGCGTATTTTACAATTAGACAATTCAAACACTGTTGAATACGGATAAGTGTATATATTATTTTTCGTGTTTTTTTAGCTGTACTGGCCAAAGGCCAGAAGTGATTATGCGATGGCGCGTTGTCCGTCGTCCGTCGTCCGTCGTCTGTTAGCAGCATTTTCTCTGAAACCACTGAACCAATTAAACTGAAACTATACATGTATGTTTCTATTGCATAGAGGACTATACAGAAGATTTTTTTTTCGATCTGAAATTCAAGATGCCCGCCGTTACTTAAAATAGTCCTAAACTTAAAAAACCTTCTTCCTATAAACGGTCCAACAGATTTTCAAAAGGTTTATGTTGTAATGATAACCATTATAATAAAAAAATTAAAATGGGAATGATTTTGCCTTATATCTTCACGGAAGCATTGTTTTGTATTGGGAAATACAAAAATCGTTTTCTTAAGAACCGGTTTGTCAGATTTGTTCATATTTGGCAAAAATTATCCCTATGTGTAGGGGTTTAATTGCAGATAAGAATTTAGGGGCTAAAATTTATAGGGACCCTGTAAGAGGACTTAGAAATTTACATAGGGATACTATGGGAAAACAGAAAATTCTCTCTTTTTTTCATCTATTCTGAAACCACAGGGCCAGTTAAACTGAATCTTCACATGGATCTTTCTATTAGATAAGAAATTATAGAAAAGTTTTGGGTTTTTTTCGATTTGAAATTCAAGATAACCACCGTTACTAAAAATAGTCCAACACTTAAAAAAAATCTTCTTCTCATGAACGGCCCAACAGATTTTCAAAATGTTTATGTAGTAATGATAACCAACTAAAGTTTTGTTAGATTAATTAAATGTTGTCCCTAAGGTTAAAAATGACCCCACCCCGAGAGTTCATTTAGGGGACACATGTCATTATAATAAATATTCATGATTATATTTTTTAAAAATGAAAATGATTTTGCCTATATCTTCACAGAAGCATTGTTTGGTGAAGGAGGTTCAGTTTTGTAAAAATGACTGGGTTCCACTGTCGTATGCGGTCAGGAGGGGCCCAAAAGTGTAAACATTGGGAATTACAAAAACTGTTTTCTTAAGAACCGGTATGTCAGATTTGTTCATATTTGGCATAACTTATCTCTATGTGTGGGGGTTTGATTGCAGACAAGAATTTAGGGGCTAAAATTTATAGGGTCCCTGTAAGAGGACTTAGAATTTTACATAGGAGTACTATGGGAAAACAGAATTTTTTTATTTTTTTCATCTATTTAGGCAACATTATTATTCAATTTGAGTTCTGAAGTATCATCTAGTCATAGGCAATAGGATTTGGCTTTATACGGAGAACTGACTTTCCATAAGAGGCTAGGGTGGGTAAAAAAGGGTCAAAATAGAAAATTTTCAAATATCTCTCAACAACCGGTCAGTCAAATTTGTTCATATTTGATATGAATTATTCCAATGAGTATGGGTTTAAAGTTTGTACAAATCAAAGGTCTTGTATTTATAGGGCCTTCTAAGGGGACTTTGAGTTTAATATAGGAATACTTTTGGAAAACGGAAATTTCTCTTTTTTATCATTCATTTATGACTCTTTTTTATATTCAGTTTGAGTTTTGAAGCAACTTCTAGTCATAACAAATATGGTTTTATTCGATACGAAGGAATGACTTTCTAAAAGCGGCCAGGTGAGGTCACAAAATGCTTAAAATTGAATATTTTCATAAATTTTATTTTCGACAATTGGTCAGTCAAGTTTGTTCATATTTGATATAAATTATCCCTATGATTAAGAAATCTGAGTTTGTACAAATCAAGGGACACTGGGGTGTATAGAGGCCCTGTAAGGGGTCTTTGAGTTTTACATAGGAATACTATGGGAAAACGGGATATTCTCATTTCTTTGTCCATTTATGTAAATATGTTGTTCAATTTGAGATCTTAAGCATTGTCTAGTAACAATAAAAATGATTTTGTTCTATAAAGATTATTAAATTTGCATAAGAGGCCAGGGGGTGGATGGGGCAATAAGGTTAAAATCTCAATAATCTTTCAAACTAGTTCATATTTGATTTAAATTATTCTTACATCAGCAAGGATTGAAGATTCTGCATATCAAGGGGCCTGTAATGTGACTTTACAAAGGAATATTGTAGGGAAAACTGTTTTTTTTTCATTTCGCATCCATGTGTACAAAACAACTTCTTTTTAAAATTTGAATCATTTCTGCACATAGCAAATCGCTAAGAGTGGGTGAATTGAAGTTCTGACAAATTAAGGGGCTGGGTTGTATAAGGGTTCTGTACAGGGGACTATATTTGTTTTTACAGATGAATGGTATGGGAATTTCAAGTGTTTCCTTTTCATAGCAATTAAGTTTTTGTTCAGTATGGGTGTGGTTGGGGGTATTTATTCATAAGTTGTTAAGACGACCCCACCAAAGAGGGTAAATATTGTGGAATTTCAAAAAGTGCTATGGCCACTATGTGTTAGTAGAGCGTCCTCGGGCACTCTTGTGCCTCTTGTTTAAACATATGCTCTTGGTATCTTTGACAATACATGTTGAGGAGGTTCATCTTTTAGAAACTAAGTTACAACAACGACAGTCTGATAGGATTACAAATAGTTATCCAGTAAAAAGTATGTGTTTCAGCTCTCTATCAGTTGTCTAGATCAATTTAGAAGATATTATCAGTTACTTGTGGAGATGGGGTGTGCTCGAGTACTGGTTAACCTTTCAGGATCCCAGCAAACAGTGTTTATGATAACTGATCGTCTGTTAACCCTCAATGGCATAAAATGACGTTATATATGCAATCAATCAATCAATCAATCAATCAATCAATCAATCAAGTAAGAAGAAAGTGCTTGCCAATATAAACAACTACCGATGCAGAATTCGCAAATATTGTGAACATAGAGCGTTTCGGCCCCTCATTAATTGTCTAGTGCAAGTAAGATGTTAGTGTGTCAATCTGTCAAGAACAGTCACTTTTACTATCACAAGTTGCTGCAGTTTTGCATAGATGTGTCCGCCAATTAAGCAGTTGTAATCTAGGAGTATGTGAATATGCCCGTCTTCTGTTTTTCTTAATGGTACATTAAATGTGTTACCCCCGAAACGGTTTAAGCAATCTTAGCTGTATAGTATCGTTATATAGACGGTTCAGATGCCATCCCCCAGTGAAAGAAGTATTTTGTCAAAGTAATTTATAAAATGGCTTTAAGAAATGCTGCTATCAGCATGCACCGCCATTCTCATTATATAAGTACATGTTTATATTTTATGTCTGTACAGATTTTGATATAATTGATGTAATTATGTGTCGTTTTGGAAATGATTAAAGTGATTGCAATCACGTTACCTTTCTTATATAATGAAATTCGTCGAATTTGTTGGGGTTTTTTTGGAGGGGGTGGGGGATGGGGGATTATCATTGTGTTTAGTTTGCTAACTGCAACAACAGACCAAACATTCCAAGAAAACAGCAACACCTTTCATTCCACGTGGCAGGAAACACCGCAGTGGTAGAGCGAGAACCACAAATGTCAAAGACGACACCTGGATGAGGAAAAAGAAAACTAATAAAAGCTACTTTATTTTAATTATTTCGTGACAGAGCGATTACATATTCCGCTTTGTATATTCGCGGTGACATATGAGAACGGCAATACCACGAAATGTCCTCTTGTGCCAACAGGTGACATAATGAGATGAGGTGAGATGTATGTTTCTCGTCCCATAAAACGGAGTGATAAATGTCTCCTTGGGCATGGTTCCGTAACATTTGTAAGGCTAACATTCTGTGTTTGGTGCAGTTGTTTTCGGCAGGCAAGGAAGGATGGTTCGTCTAATATTGCCAGTGATTCTAGTTTTTATAGTAGCACTGCAATTTACGGCACAATTTGGATACGGGCTGTCTCTTTATCCAAGGAATGGTAAGACTCAACATGAAATACATAAATGATATATTTTTGATATAATTTGTTTATATATATATATTTTAACAATATATTTGCATAGTGTTATGCTGTTATACACTGAGTGCAAATGACCGTGAATGCGTTTACATAATGACCATTTTTGACACAGCGGAGAACTGGTGCTAGAATACTAAGAACATGTTCCGGGAACTTATTGGAACAAAATTTACATCTAACAGAAGTAACAAGAACAGACCGCGAACAAGTGACGTGCTTTTGAAAATAAATAATGTGTGTTTCAAATTTTTATTGACAATTTAAAACAGTTGCTATCATTTATAATAATAATAATAATAATAATAATAATAATAATAATAATAATAATAATAATAATAATAATAGTTATAGTAATAGCAATTATACTAGTAATAATAAAAATAATTGTAATAGTAATAATAATGATAATAATATTAATAATAATAATAACAACAATAAGAATGTTAATAATGATAATCATAACAGAAGAAGGAGAAGAAGAAGAAAAAAAGAATGTTAATGATTATAATAAATGATAATAACTATAACAATAAGAATATGTTTGTCGTATGTAACGTTCTGTGCCATAAAGTCTGAATATCGTTTTTAGCACTTGTGTTATCACCTATTATACCAATCATGTATAAAGTTAATTGCTCGCTGCACGATGGCTTTCTCTACAAAACAAAACCATTCCCTGGAAAGTGTGTTTAAAGTTGTTGTTGAAGTACTTATGGTTACACATAGTTGTTGTTGAAGTACTTATGGTTACACATAGTTGTTGTTGAAGTACTTATGGTTACACATAGTTGTTGTTGAAGTACTTATCGTTACACATAGTTGTTGTTGAAGTACTTATGGTTACACATAGTTGTTGTTGAAGTACTTATGGTTACACATAGTTGTTGTTGAAGTACTTATCGTTACACATAGTTGTTGTTGAAGTACTTATGGTTACACATAGTTGTTGTTGAAGTACTTATGGTTACACATTTTTTATACTGCAACTAAAAATTCAAAGAAAGTACTTTAAATTTTACTTCAATATGCAATATTCTTAATTTAAGATCATTTTGTTTTGTTGAAACATTATCACGTTACATACACCTTACACTTTATGTGAAAGAAATAGGTTGACTATTAAGTTTAAATGTTAAATTTACCAAATTATTAATGCTTCGCATGTTATTTTATCAATATCTAGTAGAGAGATGCAAGTTTCCTATCCTTCTATATATAAAAGTCCATACTCTAATCAAGTATTAGGAAAACCAGTTTGCCCGAAGACACACGCATGATTGACGTTGTAATTAATATATTTCCTCATACAGTGCATAAGTGTATCTGACAAACTAATGTGTATGCATGATGATAAATCAAAAGCAATACAACTTTATGCAGATAAATGTACAAAGAAGTGTATATAATCATGATTATTGTCAGCAATAAACACTTGTTTTTCAGAAAACATGTTTATTCCGATTTCAGATTGATTTTAAGGGATCTAAAAAGGGAATAGAATCACAAAAGGTTTTGTAATGTTGTTGCTTTTTAACTTAAATATGCCTTTTTAAAATCAGTTTTCTTTGTACTATGTGGAGCGTTTTGAGTCGTATTACGTTTTTAATTACGAAGAGAAATTCCAATATTCAAAGTAAAACATAACTTTACCAGAAAGTCCGTACTATGTGTTTCGAAGTATAATGTCCAATATGCTTAGATATTTTGTATTTTGTAGACAATTGTCTTACTCGGAGTTTATTCTTAGTTTGTTTAGAGAAACGTGGAATATTGTAATAGTTTTTATTAAATATTAAGTTTTAAAAAATCAAATTATAAACGTTTACATATTGAGTGATGACAGAATAGATAACTTTTGTTACAAATAGATTGTTAAAAGTGTAAATTATGCAATGGACTTGGATGAATACTGACGATAAATGCGCAATATATATATCGTTTCATATCGTCACCATCTTTGACGCTTGCGTTTCTGAAAGACAAACATTTCTTCTTTGAAAAAAACGAGTAACGGGATTCTGATAAAGTTTCTGATTGGTTGATTCAAATAATCGATTGGTTCCTTTTGCTATTTTATCTTGATGCCGCATATTCTATAATGAATACAGTTCTAGTTACATATATGGCATTTATTTTAAACAACACACCATTGATCAACACTTGGGATGGGGTATAAAGAACTGTGTTTAAATGTTCAGTATTGTACACTTGGGGTGGGGTATAGAGAGCTGTGTTTAAATGTTCAGTGTTATACACTTGGGATGGGATATAGAGAGCTGTGTTTAAATGTTCAGTATTATACACTTGGGATGGGATATAGAGAGCTGTGTTTAAATGTTCAGTATCATACACTTGGGGTGGGGTATAGATGACTGTGTTTAAATGTTCAGTATTATACACTTCGGATGGGATATAGAGAACTGTGTTTAAATGTTCAGTATTATACACTTGGGATGGGATATAGAGAGCTGTGTTTAAATGTTCAGTATCATACACTTGGGATGGGGTATAGAGGGCTGTGTTTAAATGTTCAGTATTATACACTTGGGATGGGGTATAGAGAGCTGTGTTTAAATGTTCAGTATCATACACTTGGGGTGGGGTATAAAGAGCTGTGTTTAAATGTTCAGTATCATACACTTGGGATGGGGTATAGATGGCTGTGTTTAAATGTTCAGTGTCATACACTTGGGATGGGGTATAGAGAACTGTGTTTAAATGTTCAGTATTATACACTTGGGATGGGATATAGAGAGCTGTATTTAAATGTTCAGTATCATACAATTTGGATGGGGTATAGAGGGCTTTGTTTAAATGTTCAGTCTCATACACTTGGGATGGGGTATAGAGAGCTGTGTTTAAATGTTCAGTATCATACACTTGGGATGGGGTATAGAGAACTGTGTTTAAATGTTCAGAGTCATACACTTGGGATGGGGTATAGAGAGCTGTGTTTAAATGTTCAGTATCATACACTTGGGATGGGGTATAGAGAACTGTGTTTAAATGTTCAGTATTATACACTTGGAATGGGGTAGAGAGAACTGTGTTTAAATGTTTAGTATTATACACTTTGGGTGGGGTATAGAGGGCTGTGTTTAAATGTTCAGTGTCATACATTTGGGGTGGGGTATAAAGAGCTATGTTTAAATGTTCAGTATCATACACATTGTATGGGGTATAGGGGGCTGTGTTTAAATGTTCAGTCTCATACACATGGGATTGGGTATAGAGAGCTGTGTTTAAATGTTCAGTATCATACACTTGGGGTGGGATGGAGAGCTGTGTTTAATTGTTCAGTATCATACACTTGGGGTGGGGTATAGAGGGCTGTGTTTAAATGTTCAGTATCATACACTTGGAGTGAGGGTATAGGGGGCTGTATTTAAATGTTCAGTGTCATACACTAGGGGTGGGGGTATAGGGGGCTGTGTTTAAATGTTCAGTGTCATACATTTGGGATGGGGTATAGAGGGCTGTGTTTAAATGTTCAGTGTCATACACTTGGGGTCAGGGTATAGGGGGCTGTGCTTAAATGTTCAGTATCATAAACTTGGGATGGGGATGGAGGGCTGTGTTTAAATGTTTAGTATCATACATTTGGGCTGGGGTATAGAGGGCTGTGTCTAAATGTTCAGTATCATACACTTGGGGTGGGGATGGAGGGCTGTGTTTAAATGTTTAGTATCATACACTTGGGATGGGGTATAGAGGGCTGTGTTTAAATGTTTAGTATCAAACACTTGGGATGGGGTATGGAGGGCTGTGCTTAAATGTTCAGTATAATAAACTGGGGATGGGGATGGAGGGCTGTGTTTAAATGTTTAGTATCATACACTTGGGGTGGGGATGGAGGGCTGTGTTTAAATGTTTAGTATCATACACTTGGGGTTGGATATGGAGGGCTGTGTTTAAATGTTCAGTATCATACACTTGGGGTGGGATATTAAGGGCTGTGTTTAAATGTTCAGTATCATACACTTGGGGTAGGGTATGAAGGGCTGTGTTAAAATGTTCAGTATCATACAATTGGGGTTGGGTATGAAGGGCTGTGTTTAAATGTTCAGTATCATACACTTGGGGGGTGGTATAGAGGGCTTTGTTAAAATGTTCAATATCATACACTTCGGGTAGGGTATAGAAGGCAGTGTTTAAATGTTCACTCTCATACACGTGAGGTGGGGTATATAGGACTGTGTTTAAATGTTCAGTAGCATACACTTGGGGTGGGGATGGAGGGCTGTGTTTAAATGTTCAGTATCATACAATTGGGGTGGGGATGGAGGGCTGTGTTTAAATGTTCAGTATCATACACTTGGGGTGGGGTATAGAGAGCTGTGTTTAAATGTTCAGTATCATACACTTGGGGTGGGGTATAGGGGTCTGTGTTTAAATGCTCAGTGTCATACATTAGGTGTAGGGGTATAGGGGGCTGTGTTTAAATGTTCATTGTCATACATTTGGGATGGGGTATAGAGGGCTGTGTTTAAATGTTCAGTGTCATACACTTGGGGTCAGGGTATAGGGAGATGTGCTTAAATGTTCAGTATCATAAACTTGGGATGGGGATGGAGGGCTGTGTTTAAATGTTCAGTCTCAAACACTTGGGGTTGGGTATGGATGGCTGTGTTTAAATGTTCAGTAGCATACACTTGGGGTGGGGATGGAGGGCTGTGTTTAAATGTTCAGTATCATACACTTGGGGTGGGGTATAGAGAGCTGTGTTTAAATGTTCAGTATCATACACTTGGGGTGGGGTATAGGGGTCTGTGTTTAAATGTTCAGTGTCATACATTAGGGGTGGGGGTATAGGGGGCTGTGTTTAAATGTTCATTGTCATACATTTGGGATGGGGTATAGAGGGCTGTGTTTAAATGTTCAGTGTCATACACTTGGGGTCAGGGTATAGGGAGATGTGCTTAAATGTTCAGTATCATAAACTTGGGATGGGGATGGAGGGCTGTGTTTAAATGTTCAGTCTCAAACACTTGGGGTTGGGTATGGATGGCTGTGTTTAAATGTTCAGTATCATACACTTGGGGTGGGGATAAAGGGCTGTGTTTAAATGTTTAGTATCATACACTTGGGGTTTGGATGGAGGGCTGTGTTTAAATGTTCAGTATCATACACTGGGGGGTGGGAATGAAGGGCTGTGTTTAAATGTTCAGTATCATACACTTGGGATTGGGTATGAAGGGCTGTGTTTTTATGTTTAGTATTATACACTTGGGATGGGGGTATTTACATATTTTGTGATTTTTGATTATAACTTTCTGATTTTCGGATTAGTCTATTCCAGAACCTGATATCTCCAGAATCAGGTCTAATAACCCCCCAATGAAAAAGCAAGGAATTCTATAGCTGTCCCACAATTCATAGCAATTGAACGCTTACTAACCTGTGACGTCATTCAAACTTTCAGTTGAAGAAACTGACCAATCAACTTGCTAAAATGTGGTTTTCCCAACCTTGCTATTTAACGGTCCCAATCGGGAGAGCTGGGTTCGATCGACTACTTTCTGATAAAAGTATAGAGGAGAAAACATCCTGACACCCTCGTCCATGAAATGACAAATATATTTAGATACAGCAAAATGTTCAATGACAAAAATGTTTAGTGTAAACATATATTATTGCCAATATATTGACACATATGCATAATAGAAGCATATCAGAGACATTGCAATACATATGGCAAAAGGGTCTGACCTCAAGTGCTCACCACATAAGTCGCGGCCACCTCATTGAAATGATGATTTGCATTTATCACGATGGTTTAGAAACATTTGAAGAAAGAACTTTACAATTTATATATGGTGTAAAAAGTTATAGACATTAACTATAATTCATATTTAAAAGAAACTAAAACGATTTATAAAGAAAAAAGAAATTTAAAGTTTAAAGAAAAGAATGTAAATTGAAATAAAAATACACTCAAAAGAAGAATGTATCATCAAGTTTTAATGTTAAGCTCCATTCAAATACAGATATAAATATCTTGATTATAATGCAGTTAAATACTTGGAAATCGCCAAGGTAGTCCGAGTGTTTGAATCAACCAATCAGAAAGTTTATCACAATCCCGTCACAGCCTAGCGTGAGACTACTGAGATTATGTATTATGATATACAGGTTATGTACTATTGTTACAGGGTTACCAAACGATGATAAGACACCATTAAATGGCGACGATGACGATAGCAGAGAAAATGGTGGCAGTAAACCTTCAAGCTATGCCGGGGGAGGTTCGTCAAACTTTGCCGATTTCTACTGTGCCTATTGTATCCAAATGGGTTATCAACGGTGTATACAAATATGGTGTAACAGCGGATTTGCAAGGGGTTTCAGACCTTTCCAACAGACAATTCATTATGTTTAAAAGCTGACGGATATATTTTCGAAGGAACACCATGCAGACGAATTTATGTTCATCGTGGTTAGCCGCTTTAAGCCTACCTCCTTTGTAAAAAAAAACAACATCTCAGGAACACTGGTCAGACAACAATATGAAGACAGCTTTATGAGTAAATGATTGCTTGTCTTTTTATTTTCAAAGTTGATCAGCTTATATTGTCTATATTGAACCTCTAAATTAATGTTTTAAATCATTTTTAGGGAAATCACATTGTCAGGTATAAATCCAATTAGTTCAGTAGTGAAGTCAGTTTAAAAACGGCTAGGTTTTTATGTAATACAAACAAATTCCGTCGGAAATTGAATACATCCGGTTTAATTGACATTGTGCATCGTTTAATTTTAGAAAATTACTTTGCACTGCTTTTTAAAAGCGCCATCTTGCCAGTTAATTGATTAGTTTATTTGGCAGCGGTAATTTGTCACAAGTTGTGATTGTTTGACCGTTTCATGACCAAAAACTTGACCTCTGTTTACCATGTTTTGTAATTGCGTGACTGCGAAAACGCGATTACAAAGTTCCGGTAGAGATAAATGTAACTTTCATGCCAAAGTGTTTCGGAAAATTAACGTTTAATCTACATCATAATTCCTCGTTGAAAGTAAAACACCTTGGAATCTTGATGTTTATAAAATGAAAATCCACAATAAAAATTAGCAACATTAATCTGCAGTATAGCATTTCACGGTTGGTCTTTTAAACATACTTTATTTTCATTCTTTTTTTTTCCAGATAAACAATGCCCGGCAACAGTCTCCGTGATGATTGATATACGACATTGTGTCTCATTATCATTCGTCTCTCACCACTGATTCAAGTGGGAAAGTTATCAGTTACTTGCGGAGATGGGGTGTGCTCGAGTACTGGTTAATCCCAGGAAAAAGTGGTTAGGTTAACTGATCGTCTATTAGCCCTAGATGGCATAAAAATGACGCTAAATATTCAATCAATCAATCAATCAATCCAGATAAACAACTAAATATACAAAATGAAAAAGGATTAGAACGGAAGAATACATTTCTTATAGAGTTCTTCTCCGAAATAGCACAATATGTACAGTGTAACATGGCGGTACATTTAGAGATTAGATTACAGAAAACTTTCTTGTAATTGATCAAACAAAAATGTAAAGAAAAGAAAACATTATTAAATCTAATTTAGATAAAAAGAACTTGTTATATAGATGATATTTATGTTTCACTTTTTGATTTTCTAAAGAGAGAACTTAATACTTTTGTGCGTTTATTGTTCAAAATGCCATTGTATCTGTTTTTGGAGAAACATTTCAAGGCGACTCGATAATTATATTTCGTTTCACTGTTAAAAGGTGTCCACTTGGATAAGAACTTGATAAGATTCGTCTTTCTTCTGGTTCCATTCTTATTGTTTCACAAATATTTTGTTATATTGTAAAAATTAGAAATAAAATGTATTTATACTAAAATGTGTTAACACTTACTATAAATTATATTTTCATTTTATCTCATTCTGCCGAAGATATTGTCAAAAGCCTGTCGTCTGCATTACGTGTTTCAAAGGAATGAAAACTTTCATTTTATGATTCAGTAATGACCCTCTGCTGGTGGTCATTGTCAGATAAATATACAATAGAGATGTGGGCTGCGTTCAGCACCGTTAAACAGCAAAAACGGTTAATCTCTGGTTCCCTAAAAACGTTGCCTACTATGACAATACTTGACAACAGGTTATTCAAGTAATTTAGGCCACCGGCCCATAATACAAATATACACAAATATTATAATAATACAACAATGTGTCAAAAGGATAAAGACAATATCAGGAATAAAAAAAATACACATATGAATTATAAAACATAGTCTTTAAAGTGTTATATCAGCATTTACACTTATTAATTAAATCTTATAAACGGTATAGCATAATCATATTTTAGTTTGTGTCAGTTTGGACTTGAATAAAATATTTCCGTTTATTGAACATTTCTAGTACACATTTGGAGAGTTTTATCAACAAATTATCGTTTTTTGTACTCATTAATATATAGAATAAATGTAATCCACTATGATTACCATTTAAAAATTCTGATATATATTCTCAAATCATCAAAATACGCACATTTCATTATTACATGAAATTCATCCTCTATTTCTCCAGAGTTACAAAAAAGCATATTCTTTGTTCGTATGGGATATTAGTGTGTCTTCCGATTTCAACTAAAAGTGAATGAGCTGAACATCGTAGTTTAGAGAGTGCTATTTTCAGTTTAATTGGAAATTTTAAAGTGAGATACCTTTCTACATCTAGATTAGTTTTAAAATACTTATAATGTCTAGCTTAGCTTGAATGATATAAATCAGATCAGCGTGACAGTTTTGTAAAGAACAGTCCAATAAACGCTGTTTGAAACGGGATATAAAGGCTTGTTCATCACCTTCCTTTTCCTATATCCAGACATATCCAAATCCGTATCTGAAAAGTAATGATTAAGCATGTGTTGCCCATGTAACCCGTTCTGCATCATCCAAATTTCAAGCATAATAGAGCATTGTTTGGGATAATTATGATTATCCATATGGATAAGACGCAACCAATATTTTACACATTTACAATAATATGTAATATATAACGGAAATCTACCACATTCGCCGAGCGAAAGGGAATGGAAACAAGTCTTATACAATTTTAAATATCTTGTACAAAACTGGTTTTTAATAATTTCAATTTTAGTTGCATATTCATATCCCCAAAGTTCAGATCCATACCTTAATATCGGCACAACGATAGCATCGAACAATTTAAAAAAATCAAAATGGTCCAACATTTCTTTAAAATTTATATATTGATATCACAGAGTTCAAGCATTTCTTTGACTTTAGTCCATATTAGTTTCGGAGTAACGAATGATCCCATATATTTATACAGTGACACTGTTTCTATGTGTTCATTTAAGGTACGAGCCAGAGTTAGCTAACGTTACCAAACGTTTAACCGAACTTAACGCAGCCGTAATCTGATCGAAATCAACCGAACAAATTTGTCATCAAGAATAGCACGTAATACCGATTTGGTTGGACGACAAAATGTTCATTTATTGATATATAAGTTTATAGCGTTCATAATCAACGATTGCTCATATCATTATATAGTGGTTCATATAGAGACAATGTACTACGGTATATACTATATCCTCAATCAATGCTTGGTATTATAGCTGATGCTTTTTATGAATTTTATTCCAGTACATTTAAGTTTATTATAGTGTTGATAAAAAATAATGTATGTTAACCATTCATAAAAAAGATCATTTATGCTTTAAGAATGATAATAAAATATTAAAATTACAAGATACAGCGTGTTTGACTTATGATCACTTATGTCCAATGTCAATAAAACAGTTCATTGAATGTATTCTCGTTCAGTTGCCAGTAACACTAACTGAAGTCAGCTTGATATTCGTTTTTCGTTTCTCGATTTTTAGTGTGTAACATTTCATTAGTTGATGGTGATTAGATGAGGTGGTTCTACTCAGATTCATTCAGAGGTCTTTCTCCACCATTAAAACTCGATATGCCATATATAACCTGAAATGTGTTGAAAATGGCGTTAAAACCCATTACAAACAGTAACAAAAACCCGAGTTAGTACACCTCGTGCCGTGCATATTACAGATTCATAACTGATCAAGAAATCACGAATTATACCCAGATAAAATTCACTCTAGTTTTTAAATAGGGTGAATTTATTCGAAATTGATATTCTCTTTCCTATAGGACACTATATTTACAAAGTACTTGTCTTTCTCGAATGGAATCTGATTTTGCGAGAACTGTTCAGCAATAAAAGACATGTGCTGCCTATACGCGTAATTGTATTTAAAGTTCCGTTTCTCCATTATTTGTGTAGGTATATCCTTTTGTCTTAGTATATCTGAGTTTTATTTATTTTACTTCAGATAATATTATTGAAAAACACTGATTAAATAACAGCAAATGTTTTAAATTAGTGCAGCGCAAAAGTGCCTCATTCCGTAACTCTGACTTTCCAAAAACTATTATAGACTGGAACCAACTGGAAGATAGTGTTGTGTGCGCAGATACAGTTAACGGCTTTAAATCGGCCGTCTTTCATTGGGACTAATTAGTGTTCCCAGACCTTCTTTCCGTTGTGCATATGCCGAGAGGCTCTACAACGTACTTTTCCAGATCCAGATCTAGATCCAGACTTCGATTGTGATTACAACTTAAGATAAATCACTTTCGATGTATTCCCGGGTCCGATATTCTACCACTACATCACGCATTCCATACATAATAAAAAATGACAAATTTAGCAATAAGTTTTTATTAATGGACCAATGGGTGATTTATAATGCTGTTACTGTATCGATGTATCTGTATTAATTATACATTCGGGAATTGCGAATGTATGTAGTTGTGATGCACTGCTGTACGTTACAGTATTGAACTACTTCGTCGCCTTCAACATATTTTCAATTACATGGCGACGGTGTCTACACGAAACAGTATCGCGCTGTAAGCGCTGCCGCTCTGGAGTAGTACGACACATGGTATGATATCCCACTAAGTCATATTATACTGACACCGGATCGAACAGACTATCTTTCAAATATTGAAGTCCGAGCGAGGCAGCTCCTTATACCTCTGGTACCATATTTCAAATCTTTGGTCAGACCCGGCCGGGGATCGAACCCACGACTTTCGGCATGCGAGGCGGATGCGCTATCCCTAGGCCACCGGTGCGGTTCTCCCTGCAGTGTTAATATATTTAAAAGATCAAACGTACATTACAAAATAACTTTGTTTATTGAATATTCGGAAGAATGAACCTTATTAATATAAGATATTACAGAATTGTAAAATATTGGTTCAAAGTTTTGAATATCAGTGAAAATAAATACTGTCAATCTTTATATAACCAATCTGATCACCTCGGCCTTTATGCTACGCAATAGTGTATTATACGGAGGATACGGAAATATCCGATGTTTCACGATTGTATATATAACATGTTGAAGCATAACGCTGATATACCAAAATAAAGTTTCTTGTGGTTACATTGGAATGTGATCTGTTATCTTCCTTTGAATTGTTCCATGTCTGGCTTGCACAGGGCGTTGGTGATATAAACATTTTCTCAAATTGAGTATATTTAATCAGAAAATTAAAGATACTAGCCTACAGTCTTGGCATGGACGCTTGGAAAATACCACAAGGGCAAGGTTTTTAGAGAAATTATAATTTTCGACTATATTTTTTTTTCTGAAATGTATAAATATACCCAAGCAGCAATTACTAGATTAATTGTTGATTGAATCTCCTTAAATTAACACATAAGCTGGTAGTTGGCTACGCTCTCTAGTCAACGAGCGATAACCTCCACGTTGAACAGGAAGGGAATCGAAGAATTCAACACATGCATGGGAGAGTAATAGACAGCATGGACCGAGACAATCCATTTTGAAGATAGAAAATGCAATTGAAGATGACTATCATTTTATTATGCAGTTTTCGTTATATGTATAAGTGTTTGTGTTTATTATTGTATCACCTCTATTGAAAGGGCCAGCCACAATTGGCTTATGGGACACCTTGATGCTGTACACATTTACTTCCCGAAAGCTAACCATGCCAGGCGTCAGGTTGTTAGACATTCAGTACCCCTGAACTTAACTAGCTGACGGGTCAGCAACATATAAAAAACGTACAACAAAGTTCATTCTTGTTGTTAGAACACAATTATAAAAAAACGTACAACAAACATCATACATTCTTGTTGTTACAACATAAATATAAAGAACGTACAACAAACATCATACATTCTTGTTGTTAGAACATAAATATAAAAAACGTACAACAAACATCATACATTCTTGTTGTTAGAACATAAATATAAAGAACGTACAACAAACATCATACATTCTTGTTGTTAGAACATAAATATAAAGAACGTACAACAAACATCATACATTCTTGTTGTTAGAACATAATTATAAAAAAACGTACAACAAACATCATACATTCTTGTTGTTAGAAAATAAATATATAAAAACGTACAACAAGCAAACATTCTTGTTGTTAGAACATAAATATAAAAAAACGTACAACAAACATCATACATTTTTGTTGTTACAACATAGATATAAAACGTACAACAAACATACATTCTTGTTGTTAGAAAATAAATATAAAGAAACGTACATAAAAAAAACGTACAACAAACTTCATACATTCATGTATTAATGTTTATTTTCTTGTTGTATGTTTCACATTCTTATCATCAAATTTTTATATTCATATTCTTTGTTTTTTATTCTTTTTTGTTAATTGCTTTCTAGTCGTATTGAATCTTTTTGAGAACAAGAATGAAAAAATCTGGATATGTCGACTTTCACCTGCATTGTTAAAACGATGGACATAAACATATATCGTCTGCATGCACAGGTTTTACATTCTTATTGTAAATTATGCTAGAGTTGTGGGTAAAATGATGACGTCGGAAACCAAGACAAGTTTATCACGTGACGTCTCTTTTTGATGAACAAGAATATAGAAATTACCGATGTTTTATTCCATTCGAGTTGTTCAACTTCTATTTGTGTATGATGTTTTTCATATTTATGTTCATTATTTTACATTCTTGTTGTAAAGTTGTTTATTGTTTTTTTTGTTTTATTTTAATTATTATTCTTTTAATATAATTTAATTTGTGTTCGTTAATTTTATATGTTTGTTGTAAGCTTTTTTTTTTATATTTATGTTCTTAGTTAAACAATAAGAATGTAAAACGAATAACATAAATATGAAATTTAACATAATGTGTACAGTTAAACAACACAAGTGTTACGTTTGAACAAGAAAAAGAGTTATATATTATTGCAACGTTTGGCCTGCCATGCATGTACTCGTATGTGATATATGTAATAAGATGAAGAACTCGTTCAATTAAAATTGCAGTATCGTTTCATAAAAATGATCAGGCTCAAAATTTGTGTGTTGAGAAGGACATCTTCTTTTATAAGATTGTTGCAAAACTTTTAATGCCTGGTTAAAGTACCAGCATCAAATGCCTGGTTTGTTAAATATCTTATCGTGTAACAAATTTCAATAAAAAAAAAAGATAAAAAAAAGAATAAAATAAATGCATTATTATTTTTTGTATTTTTTTTAGCATTGAATGCGGTTTGAACATACGATATCCTGAGTGACAGTCAAAGGCGTACACCATTAGACCAATTTGCAGCCTAATAATAGTGTAGCCCCGGCCCCCTACGTAACAACTGTGCCTACAGCCAAGTTACGCCGCACCTGCTAAATACATGTACATAATTATAATGTAACTTCGCGGTGCAAACTCCGTTAAGTTCAAAATGCGCGCGTCATTGACACACATGTCGATATAACAGCACATGGATATAACAAATATAATTTTGAACAAAAAATATTCTTATGAATTTCGAGAAAAAATCTGACCGAAGGCCTAGAGATTAGATACATGATTTCAATTGCACCAACATACTTGCAATTCTGAAGAGAAAATTGTTATAAAATTGAGATATTTTGTTTTCCTCAAATGGTATAGGAGAGCATAACAAACACAATCATAACTCGTGACAGAACATTTACGGCCTGACAAACCACAGTGCCATATTATGAAAACAGTATAAACATGACGATTACGAAAATCATAATTATAAAAGGAAATAAATCATTAATTAAATTATCTTAAAACAAAACGCGCAATGACAGCTTTTTATAGACAAGGGGCGATAATGAAAACATAGAAAGACGCCCAACCAATCCACCATGACCAGCGCTTGAACATTTGTAAGAAAATACAATCACATCCGGAGATGAATTGACCTTTATGTTTATAAAGAAAAGAAGAAGAAGAACAATATTTTATTAACTTAAACTGTTACAGTTTCTCGTTACAAAAACATATATTTATATATATATATAAAACATATTCACATGCCAGTTATCAGAATATAAATAACATATATAATATTATTTCAGATTGTATATTTTTGTATGTTATTAGATGTATTAAATATATTGAGGATGTTTATAAAGATGTCGAACGTTTTCGCTCGATTAACAAACGCAAAACTAAATGGAATACAATGCACGAATATCGAACCTTATTTTAGTAAATTGCATTTTAAAAAAAACATAAACCGTTTGAATTTTTTTTCGGTTCACTAGAATGGCGTCTTTTAAAAAAAACTTTAAAAAGGTGTTAAACGTTTTAAAAGATGGTCCCAGAGGTCTGGTTTAACGCGCTTGATTGTCACGCAGAAAGTTGTATATTCGAACCATAGCCATTACTGAAAATATGAGAAAACAAGGTATTTATTTTATAAAACATTTTCTTTTTCTTTGTAGAAATGCTTTTCTATTGTACTGTTTGACTATTTCACATACACTAAAAGCATACTTTACGTAGACAACATATAGCTGTCTTGTTTTATAAATGTAACACTACTACTACTACTACTACTACTACTACTACTACTACTACTACTACTACTACTAATAATAATAATAATAATAATAATAATGGTATTAATATCAAACTACTACTACTACTACTACTACTACTACTACTACTACTACTACTACTACTACTACTACTACTACTACTACTACTACTACTACTACTTCTACTACTACTACTAATAATAATAATGATGATAATAACGACTTTATTTAAGGATAAAACTTCGTTTGAAATTGTTCAATCAACCCTGAGGTCCTCAGCGATAAACATTGAATAAGAACCCGTGTTTAAGAATAAACATGCTACTTTTATATAACGTATGGTACCCTGGACTAAATAAAAAATAAAACAGAGCTAAGCACGACACGTAATATTTTGTAGTCTATGTATTTTTAAAGGCCAAGCCCAAGGTCATTCAAAAGAATGATGCATTGATACCCAATGCATAACTATGGATCATGGTTGGTGGAACTTTGCCAAACAGTTTCTGGCAAACGCTTCAAATAAAAACTCCACTTTTGTTACAGTACGTATTTATAACATCTTAATGGCTTAGTGTAAAAGTACGTATTCAAAATATCTCAATGGCCTAGTGTTACAGAACGTATTCATATCATCCTAATGGCCTAGTGTTACAGTACGTATTCGTAACATCTAAATACCAGAGTGTTACAGTACGTATTCAAATCACCCTAAAACCCTAGTGTTACAGTACGTATTCATATCATCCTAATGGCCTATAGATTTAGTACGTATTCGTAACATCTTAATGGCCGAGTGTAACAGTGCGTATTAATAACATCTTAATGACCTAGTGTTACAGTACGTATTCATAACGTCTTAATGGCCTAATGTTACAGTACGTATTCCTATCATCCTAATGGCCTAGTATTACAGTGCGTATTCATAACATCTTAATGGCCTAGTATTACAGTGCGTATTCATAACATCTTAATGGCCTAGTGTTACAGTACGTATTCATAACGTCTTAATGGCCTAGTAATACAATACGTATTCGCATCATCCTCATGGCCTAGTGTTACAGAACTCAATGACCTAGTGTTACAGTACGTATTCTTATCATTCTTATGGCCTAGTGTTACAGTACTCAATGGCCTAGTGTTACAGTACGTATTCATAACATCTTAATGGCCCAGTGTTACAGTACGTATTCATAACATCTTAATGGCCCAGTGTTACAGTACTCAGTAGCCCAGTGTTACAATACGTATTCATAACATCTTAATGGCCTAGTGTTACAGTACTCAATGACCTAGTGTTACAGAAAGTATTCATAAAATCTTAATGGCCCAGTGTTACAGTACTCAGTAGCCCAGTGTTACAATACGTATTCATAACATCTTAATGGCCTATTGTTACAATACGTATTCATAACATCTTAATGGCCTAGTGTTACAGTACGTATTCATAACATCTTAATGGCGTAGTGTTATAGTACTAAAGAACCTAGTGTTACAGAACGTATTCATAACATCTTAATGGCATAGTGCTATAGTACTCAATAACCTAGTGTTACAGAACGTATTCATAACATCTTAATGGCCTAGTGTTATAGTACTCAATAACCCAGTGCAATAACCTAGTGTTACAGAATGTATTCATAACATCTTAATGGCCTAGTGTTATAGTACTCAATAACCTAGTGTTACAGAACGTATTCATAACATCTTAATGGCCTAGTGTTATAGTACTCAATAACCTAGTGTTACAGAACGTATTCATAACATCTTAATGGCCTAGTGTTATAGTACTCAATAACCTAGTGTTACAGAACGTATTCATAACATCTTAATGGCCTAGTGTTATAGTACTCAATAACCTAGTGTTACAGAACGTATAAATAACATTTTAATGGCCCAGTGTTATAGTACTCAATAACCTAGTGTTACAGAACGTATTCATAACATCTTAATGGCCTAGTGTTATAGTACTCAATAACCTAGTGTTACAGAACGTATTCATAACATCTTAATGGCCTAGTGTTATAGTACTCAATAACCTAGTGTTACAGAACGTATTCATAACATCTTAATGGCATAGTGCTATAGTACTCAATAACCTAGTGTTACAGAACGTATTCATAACATCTTAATGGATTAGTGTTACAGTACGTATTAATAATAAACAAGAAATATCTTTAAACAAGATAATCGGCGTAGAAGTAATGAATGTTAATTGTCGTATGTAAAATCAGAATTAAACAGAAAGTAACACTACAATTAAGTGTGAAATTAAATTTACTAATAGACTGAAGATATGTGGATATATATCTAAGAAACAATTCTTTAACAATGGTCAACATGACCAATTTACAAATATTTAAACTAAGCTATAGATTTATCAGTTATAACACGCCAACCTCTGTGCAGGAGTATTGTCAAAACAGTTATCCCTACCATCAAGCAAATCACTTGACGATGGTAAAATTGTGTAATCGATTTAAATAAACCAATCAGTGTGCGAGAAACGCGTTTTGAAATTAGTATATTTATTATTTCTGTATTATTTTTTTTTGTCTTTTTACTTGTATTATAAGCTAAATATATACTATTTAACTATTTAGATATCATATTTTCCATAATAAAAATCGAATGGATTTGAACTCCGGTGGAGGTTCCATTCTTAAATACATCTGATAGTTAATTATTGTCTTGTGTTGCAAATTTATCTAATTCTCATCATCGTGCAACTAGAGGAAGTTCCTGTAATTTTATTGTGAGCTGTGTTAAACGTTTTATGACATCAACTTTCTTTTATAATGGCATTCTGGATTGGAACCTATTACCCCATACTGTTAAGTGAATTAAACGCAAACATATCTTTAAGAAGGAAGTGAAGAAATATCTATTTTTACAAATGAAAAATTTAGTTGAATGTGAATTTATTTTTATTAGCTTTACGATTTTAAAAATTTAGAATTTATTAATGTTATTAATGTGGATTTAGCTGTGATGCATATTTTTAAATGCTAGATAAATAACAAAATATAATTTCTGCGATATGAAACTAAGAACATGAACATATTTTTGTAATAAGAGCCACTATTTTGATCCTTGACAGTATGCTTAAAAGGACTCAATTGGAATAAGTAAAACTTTATGGGTTATCCTGTGGAAATATATATGTCTCAATTAGCCAAGTTGAATACTGGTGTAACAAGATAAAATATTAAATCTGCGATAACTGATATATTGATATATAGTTAACTAGTTTTATATTTTATTAACAATACATGTTAATGCTTTTGTAATGATTTTATGACATATATCACAAATAAATTGGCATGCTGAACGGTTTATGGGAGGTAAAACAGTTTCAAACACTATACAGTCATCAGCAGGAGTTGTCGGTAATGATTGCATACTAGCATACTAGGCGTTCGCAGAATTTAATGCCTACAACTTTCTCACAAACTGAGACTTTGACTCAGTCTAGTAATCGATACCAGGCCTGACCTAGAAGAAATACCATCAAACAGAGATGCAAATCCAGTATCATAATGTATATCTATTAATTTTAATGGAAGGGTCCTTCATTCCCGGGTGGTCTTATGCGCATTCTTTAGAACCACAGGGGTCATGGGTTCAAGTCCAGCTAGGTCTAAAATCACTTGTGCAAGAAAATTTGTCAGTTACTTAAAGGAGAATGTGGTTCTGTTCAGATTCATTCTGAGGCTTTCCTCCACCATTAAACTGGATCTGCAATTATATAATGTGTCGAAATGGCGTTATTCTAAACGCATGAAAAAAGTGATGGAGGTATGTATATTGTAGACGAGTCAATTATGTGCAGAGGTATTTAAAGTTAGACCGATTGAAACCAGTAGAAAGTCTATATTTTTGAACACTAGTGCTACTTGTAACATAATCATGGATAACGTTTTGTTGTTCTGGAATAAACCAAGGACTTTTATAGACTTATAAAACGTGAGGTCAATGGTTCGAATACCGGTGGAAGCATTTTTGGTGTTGCTTTTTTCTTACGCGACCGGTTGCTCAATCAGCAGCTAGTTAAATTGAGGGTACCGAATGTCTAGCAGACTAACGTCTGGCAAATTGTCTATCCCAGAACTTGATATCTCCCGAATCAGGAAAGCTGGGCTGCGTTCTACAAACTACCTGGCAAGGATAGTTCTCTGAAACTAACTGTGTACAACATAAATTCCAATGCTTGAGATAATAGAATGGTCATGCTTCCTGCAGTGAGTTATTTTTCTTACCATGTGTTAAATGGTCAATATCTTAGATATCAACACTGGAAGGTCAAAAAAATTCCTTGTGTGTTTATATCTAGCGAAATACAAAAGATACACACATTTGGCGTGCGCCTGTACCTGTAACCATTCTGAGTTATCGTTCTTAGCAGGAAATGGCGCTGTGCATCAAAACAACGACCTTGGCAGTCAACAAAAAAAAACAGGTAAAATATTTCATATACCGATAAATTTACAGGTTAAAAAAATGCTGTTATATTAAATTGTTGTGTTTTACATACTTTTAAACAGAAGAGTAATGCGCTAGTATAAGTAATTTGTTACATAGACCGTTAAAATGTTGCAGTTACAAAGCTGCGAAGTGAAATTGTATCAAAGATCTGTCGCGTATCTTCAGTGAATCTCATGTGACTGTAAACACACACTGACCCCACACTGATGTATTCTGTGGAAATACACCTATAATAATCAGACAACAAGGTAATGGTCTATATAGTTTAGACCCAAGGTAGTGTCTAGAGGGGTATGTGGTACCCTCCACCACAGACATGTAAACTTAAAATTAAGTCACTGCCATCAACTTGATCAAGTAATAAACAGTTATGTAAATGAATGGTGGTAAGGTTGGCTTTGTTTGAAAGATATTGATATGATATAACGAAACAGGATTTTTTTGTTCGTTTAGTTGCATAATGGTTATTAATGATATTAAAAATATGCTAGAAAATTTTGGTATGACTACTTTATTTCTGAAGTCTACTTTCACTTTGTCAACGATGTACACTGAACAGAAAAACATTTCTTGGATAAAACAAAACCCCTGCTTTTCTTAATATGTTTTGGCACTTCAGATGTCCAACAAATAATAAGATGTAAATTTCCCTTCTTTGATTGGGTCTTTCTGTAATGACAAACCTTTAGGAGCTAGATTCATACAAGCTAATTAGCATTTTTCTAAATCCCAATTCTTAGAATGTTTGTCATTTATGAATTGCAAATGTTATATAATATACTTTGTACAGTTCTTGAAAAAATATTGTTTAAACCAAACCTTTAAAGCCCCATTGAACTTCCTAAAGTGACAGTGGTCACTCATCCAATTATAACCCATACTGCGTTGCTTAATTTCCATTACAGTCAGTGCACTTTAATCATGAGGCTGTTGTAAGAGACTGTTGTAACTGACCTATGTACTACACTACTCCCCTCTTTAACCTTTACTAAGTTAGGGTTTAGCTCAAACTGCATGGCCTGTAGCTTCCCACAGATGCTGGCCATATCCCGCCCCGTCCCAAGGAAAGAGAGATTCATGCAAACGTAGGTTTGAAAGTTAATCCTCATTGGCATTAAAGTAACAGTGGTCACCATCTAAGTACTAACTTGTATTTCGTTGCTTAACTTCCATTACTATCAGTACACTTCAACCATTTCGCTATAAGAGCTAGCTTATATGCTAGGCTGTTGTAAGCGATCTATCACATTCATTACAAACAAAAAGGCACAATTTTTGATAATAAAAATGATTACAATTAAATATGTTTGTAAAATTGCTAATCACATTCCTCTTGTTAATTGATTTTTAAAAAATGCATGACATGTAAAGTAAAGAAATTCAATCAATATATACCGTATATATATATATATGTGTGTGTGTGTTTTGAAGAAAAAAAGTGATCCCCATTAGCTAGTTTGTTTACATTCTGTTGAATATTTGTTAACCAGCCAGAATGACCCACTTTAAAGCTTTTATTTCATACACTGCCCACAAGCCTGACGAGAATTGTCCAATCACAAAGCAAAATTTATCAAGACAAAGGACTAGATTGTAGTATGAACTGCCTAAAAAGGGATTTATCCACATTTTTGATTTGTAAAGTTTTGTATGTTTAAAGTAACTAATATATATATACAGGTTCCAAGTAACCTTTCTAATTTGTTTAATTAAACGTTTGAAACAATCGCTGGAGATACAGTCATCAATTGCTCACAATTGTTGAAGGACAATGGGAAGTGGTGATTACATCACATGTCAACATAACTTTTAAAGATAAATCTTGCATGTATGCTGTTTCATGTATTTGCATTTTGATAATGAAAATCCCTTGGAGGGAAAATACTACTCCTTTGGTGATCAATAATTATAATTTATTACTGTTTTACTTACTCAAGATGTATGGTTTTATAAAACATTTCTGTATTTGTACAGGGCTATGAATGTACAAACATGCAGCCAAATATGTTCAAATCTCAAGTACCGGTATCGCTTAGTCATAACATTTTTTAAAAATTATTTATTCCGCTAAGATTTGTTTGATGATGAGTATGACGGCCACATTATAACGTTATATTTACTACTTAATTGTAATAAACTGTGATTGGAGGTAACATAAATTACATCACCAATGTCAGTCTGGGTTTTAAAAGTTGATAGCCATTATGTTTGATGACAACTGTAACAAGTACTTGTCATTTTTTACTTTTTATTAAAGCCCCATCTGTGATATAAAAGCCGCAAGAGCTCTGGAGCAGGTTTTATATAATTAAATACATGATTCAAATCAGAGAACCCTTTGGCTCAGGTGAGCTTTTGTGATTGTCTGGTGTCCGTTGTCCGTCGGCTGTCATCTGTTGGCCGTTAGCTGTCGTTAACTTTTAGCTTCTAACAACTTCTCCTCTGAAACCACAGGGCCAATTTTGATATAACTTCACAGAACTGTTCTTTTGGGTGACCCTCTACCAAGTTTGTTCAAGCTATTTTGATTCGTCAAAAAACATGGCACCAGGGGGGCTGGGCAAGTTTAATAAGTAAAGACTTAAAAAATCTTCTTGTTAGAAACTACTGGCTTGATTTTAAAATAATTTCACAGAAATGTTCCTTGGGTGACCCTCTACCAAGTTTGTTCAAGCCACCTTGATTCGTCAAAAAACATGGCGGCCAGGGGGTGGGGTTAGTTTACTATAAAAGCTATAGCAAAAACTTAAAAATCTTCTTGTCAGAAACTACTGGCTTGATTTTAAAATACTTTCACAGAAATGTTCCTTGAGTGACCCTCTACCAAGTTTGTTCAAGAATCTTGACTCGTCAAAAAACATGGTGGCCAGGGGGTGGGGTTAGTTAACTATATATGCTATAGTAAAAACTTAAAAAATCTTCTTGTCAGAAACTACTGGCTCAATTTTTAAATAATTTCACAGAAATGTTCCTTAAGTCACCCTCTACCAAGTTTGTTCAAGCCATCTTGATTTGTCAAAAAACATGGCGGCCAGGGGGTGGGGTTAGTTTATTATATAAGCTATAATAAAAACTTAAAAAATCTTCTTGTCAGAAACAACTGGCTCGATTTTAAAATAATTTCACAGAAATGTTCCTAAGGTGACCCTCTACCAAGTTTGTTCAAGCCATCTTGATTTGTCAAAAAACATGGCGGCCAGGAGGTGGGGCAAGTTTAATTAGTAAAAACTTAAAAAATCTTCTTGGCAGAAACTACTGGCTCGATTTTAAAATAATTTCACAGAAATGTTCCTTGGAGGATCCTTCACCAAGTTTTTCAAACGGTAGTGATTCGTAAAAAATCATGGCGCCCAGGGGGTGGGGTTAGTTTATTATATAAGCTATAGTAAAAACTTAAAAAATCTTCTTGTCAGAAACCACTGGATCAATTTTAAAACAATTTCACAGAAATGTTCCTTAGGTAACCCTTTACCAAGTTTGTTCAAGCCGTTGTGATTTGTTCAAAACATGACCGCCACAGTGAGGTGCTAGTTTACTATATAAGCAGCTATAGTAAAAACTTCAAAAGCCTTCTAGTCAGAAACTGCTGACCTGATTTTGATGTAATTTCACTGACATTTAAACTGAACCTCTACCAAGTTTGAACTCTTCTACGCATCTGTTACATCTTCAAAACAAATAAAAATTCTAACTACTCTCCCATCTTGTTTTTCTAGAATTTTGAGTGTACATGTATTATATAATATAATCTACTTAAGTTGGGTGACTCAAGGTCAGTCAGGTGAGCGATATAGGGCCATCTTGGTCATCTTGTCAAAATTACTAATTACCATTGCATTGTTTTTGTTAATAACTTTACAAACTAGTACTACTAGATTATTGTTAATCCATATAATTGGTAAAAATATATTTTTCAAAATTATTCAGTTAAAAAAATGGGGAAGTTATCAGTTACTTGCAGAGATGGGGTGTGCTCGAGTTAGGTTAACTGAATGTCTGTTAGCCCTCGATGGCATAAAAATGACGCTAAATATTCAATCAATCAATCAACTTTAATTGGTATATAACTTTGAATAGAAAATAATGCAAAAAGAGGTTGTATTTTGTACAGAGATTGAACAAGTAAAAAAAATGTATTTGTTTATTGTATCAATTAATCAGTCATATCAAAATGACCCGAGGTAAAGAAATTAATTACTTTTGGGGAAAAACAAACTGTAGGTTTAAAAATATTATCAATCAATAAAATGTCAAGTACAACTACATACTGTATTGGATTGCCTGGATGACATGATAAAAAATGCTGTCAGCAAAAGCTATAAAATATATTTTGAGTGGGCAGCTTTTTTTAGCTCGCCAGGTTAAACTTTTTGCATTTAAGTTTTAGATATTTATGCAACCACTGATTGGATATGAATGAAATTTCGCATGTGTGTTCACCATCATCAATGGAACACAGAGACAAGAACCGTAACTCTGGATTGCATTTTGGCAGAGTAATGGTCCTTTTTGGACTTAATTTTCCAGGTTAAAGTTTTTATCAGGTAATATCTCTATGCAACCACTCCTTGGATATGAATGAAACTTCACATGTGTGTTCACCATCATCGATGGAACACACAGAGACAAGAACCATAACTCAGGGTTGCATTTTGGCAAAGTTATGGCCCTTTTGGACTAAATTTTTTCGTCTGTAGACACCCAGACTAAACTTTTGTGTTTTGGTGTTTGCCTCCAATCTCTATCTTTGCATGGGTGGTGAGTTTTATCAAATCGGTGAGCTTTGTTGTCTTCTGACAACTCTTGTTACATTTCACAGGTAGGTAGGGAGAGAGCTGTTATAATATTTTAATTTTGGCCTGAGTGAGGGAACGAAGTTTTTGATTTACTCATCTACTTTATGAATAGGGGAGTTTTAGTTTTTATTCTCACCCTTGCATGGGCGTCTGTGTCCCACCTGCGTTAAAGTTTTGGCGCAAAGTGGTGATAAGTGTGCTTGGCATAAGTGTACATACTTATACTCTGAGGTAGCAGATAACATATTGGGGCTCCTGGAATAGAATAGTGAAGTTAAGCTGTACTCTGACAGCTCTTGTTTTTACTATATTAAAAGTTAATATCAAACTGCTATAAAACTAGTTAGTGTGAGTAAGTCATGTACATGAAAACAGAGGTATACATATATCAATAATTAATTTTTGAACTATGGCTACCATAATACTGGAGTGGTGACTGACGTAGTCTATAAAATCTATAGAGTAACAGTTACTGATTGTGGTGAGAATAGACTGATTGTCTGTAACTTAGTCTTATTGATTTTATAAGTTATGATATTTTATATGTGGCAAAATAATGTGGTTGTTTTATAGCTTAAATGTCTGTATATAGCAATTATTATAAGAAGAGGTAATAAACTCTATTTTTTTCGCTATTATTATACAATATTATACCAGATATAAGTTTTAAAAGATAATTCATCATAAAAAGATGAATGATACAATTATAATCAATGATTGAAATATAAATCATTAATCATGAATCAGACACGTTGTCTGAACAGCTGTTCTCATTATTTAACTAGTGTTGAACAACAGTTAGTTCAACACTACAGGGTTTGAAACATTATACTGTATATAGTTGATTGGTATGATCATTTGTCTGTATGATTTCTAAATATTAGAATCATTTTATTATTATTTTTGTTTGAAGTTTACTAATCATGAGGTAAGAAGCCTGTGGTATATAATAAAATTGTTTAATATAGTTTCAAGCTAGGCTGTGAAGACACAGTCGCCTTACAGAAGATCCCGTTTTTAGTTCAAGATACTCACCCAACGTCTTGACAATTGTTACTGCTTTTTACTGCAAACACTTTTAGCCTATTGGTTTCATTTATTTTTTTTACCCAAAATTTTTAGCGAAATTCAGCTCCAGTTTCACCTCGAAATATTATGTTTTCCCCCTAATGTCAGAAAAATTCCCCTCAAAAAGAAAAATTGGGGTAAATGCCAGTTTAACAGTTTAAAACAATGAAGAACAGGGATGTTGCCCTGTTAACTGTTTTAAATATACAAATTTATGATTTCTTTTGTTCTTTTATTTTATTTTAGGATTAAAATTCCCAAAACACTTATTTTTCCCCCTTCGAAAGGCACCAACCTCCTTTCCCTAAAAGTAAAAAAAAAATCTGCGGTTTCTTCCCCCACCCCCCATAAAAATACAAGTATTCAGACATGTAATTATATATTATATGCTGAGAACATGCCCATTTGCTGTTGTTGATTTGAAAGAAATAAAATTCCGTTTTCGTCAGTGGTAGCATTTCAGTATTAAGTTTTAATCAGTTTTGCCTCAGATTTGTCCATAGCTTTGTAATGCATATTTGGTATTTTATACACTAAGAATCCACCAGGGTGACAGCAAGACTCCTTTTTCAGCCAATAAAAGAGTAGTTGACTGTAAATTGCAGAGATTTTTTCCAAATTTTGAGGTTGGTGGCATTAAATGCCCAATTCCATAGGCCCTAGTCCTATTAAATAATACTGAAATGGAATACTGGTAAAATTTTATATGTTAAACAAATTATTTGTAACAATTTATCTGATCTGTGTATTAATTTATAAATTACATTGCATTAGGTGCTTTTTTGTATCAGGTGAGCAAACCAGGGCCATCATGGACCTCTAGTTAACAGTTAAATTTATACCATTAAAGGGTAAAATAGCTGATCCTTGTAAAAAACAAGTACATATAATTATCAAACTTTAGTTAAGTTTGTTGTAATTAAGACAAGTTTTTAGTACTTTTCCTTTGCTGAAACATTATGATTAATTGACATGTCACATTATATTGATAAAAATGTATTCACAAACATGAGTAATGATTATAATTAATGATTCTCATGACATTTGAAAGATTAAATTTGACTAGACTGATGATGAACAAATGGGTATGTTAATTAATGTCAGTTAAGATATATGTTCAAAATGAAAAGTATTTAAGTCTAATTTTTTACTTTTTAAAAGGAATTTATCAGGATTTTTTCAACCTTACTTGGCTAAAAAAAAAATTCTCCAAATTATCATGCCTTTATATGCTCACTGACCCCATATTGCCAAAACGATATCTATTAAAACATGCCAAAATGATATATTGAAAATGGATTTCTTAACTTTGGCTATGCACCAAGGTTAGACTAAAATAGAATTGCAACATATTTTGTGATATATTATATAAGTCACATGATTTCATTTTGATTTCAATTTGATCAGATGGATTATATAGGTTTACACATAATAAAAATTGATTCATCTTAGAAAGTCTAAATTATGATTCAGATGGTTGACAAGCAGTATTTAAGTGCTGTCTATTTTAAGAATGAGGATTTTGTTTCAAGTTTACCACTTTAGTTGAAATATTGATTTTGTCAAGTTTTGGTGATATGTTAGGATTTTATTTATAAATGAAAATGAAATGCTTTTTATCCATTTTAATAATTATTTTAATTTTTGAGACATTTTATAGCCGTTTTCCTGATAAACTTCCTTTAATTACACAGAATAGCAGTTCCCTGAGTCGCAGTGTTTGACTAGGAATAATGGCTAAATACACAGAATAGCAGTTCCCCGAGTCGCAGTGTGTGACTAAGAATAATGGCTAAATACACAGAATAGCAGTTCCCTGAGTCGCAGTGTGTGACTAGGAATAATGGCTAAATTTATAAAAGTAATGAAATAAATTTTCAAACAAAATATAATATTATGGATTAATAGCTCATCTGTGCACAAGGCTCACAGGTGACCATGAGCTTTTGTGATCGCCCTGTGTCTGTCTTTAACTATTGGTTCAAATGATAGATTTTCACTAAATCTTTTGTGAATTTTTTTTATGTGAAGCCCTTTTAAGTTTGTTCAAATCATGACTCTTGGGTGAAATTTGGCCCGCCCTAGGGGCTTATTAGTTTTTACGCTCCCCCCAAATTTTTTGGGTCCTTCCCGAAAACTTCTGGGGTGGCATATAGCAATCGCGGTGTCTGTCTGTCTGTCCATCAGTCGTTCCATCCATCTTTCTGTCCGGCCTGTAACTTTGTCATGCATAGATAGATTTTATAAATACTTGCTACAAATGATCACCATAACATGATGACATGTCACACATAACACCCAGACTCCCACATCAAAGGTCAAGGTAATATTTTAACTTTGTTTGACACCACTTTCAGTCTGTGTTAGATTTCGTGTGGTCAATAATCAGCTTGACATGACAATGTGTTGCACACCGTACCTCAAAGGTCAAGGTGACACTGAGTTGGTTTGACAACACTTTGAGTCTGCATGAGATTTTGTGTCTGGCCTGTAACTTTGTCATGCACAGATGGATTTTTAGCTCACCTTAGCCGAAGGCTCACAGGTGAACTTTTGTGTTGCCTGGTGTCCGTCGTCTGTTGTCCATCGTTAACTTTTAGCTTTTAACAACTTCTCCTCTGAAACCACTAGGCCAATTTTGATATAATTTCACATAAATGTTCCTTGGTTGACCCTCTAACAAGTTTGTTCAAGCCATCTTGATTTGTCAAAAAACATGGTGGCCAGGGGGTAGGGTTGGTTAACTATATAAGCTATAATAAAAACTTTAAAAATCTTCTTGTCAGAAACAACTGGCTCGATTTTAAAATAATTTCACAGAAATGTTCCTTGGGTGACTCTCTACCAAGTTTGTTCATCAAAAAACATGGCAGCCAGGGGGTGGGGTTAGTTTTATGTCAAATTAATGCCCTTGTTTTATAGCATAAATGTCTATATAGCAATAATTATAAGAAGAGGTAATAAACTCTTTAAATAAACTTTTTTTTTTGCTATTATTATACAATATTTTACCAGATATAAGTTTTAAAAGATAATTCATCATAAAAAAATGAATGATACAATTATAATCAATGATTGAAACATTATTCATAAATAATGAACCATTTTAAAATAGGTGTTTTTCTGAATATAAAAGTCTGAGTTTTTAGCTCTACTGGCCAAAGGCCAGAAGTGCTTATGCCATGTCGCGTTGTCTGTCGTCTGACGTCTGTCGTCTGTTAGCAGCACTTTCTCTGAAACCACAAGGCGTATTAAACTGAAACTTCACATGGGTGTTTCTATTGCATAGGAGACTATACAGAAGATTTTTTTTTTTTCGATCTGAAATTCAAGATGACCGCCATTACTAAAAATAGTCCAAAACTTAAAAAATCTTTTTCTCATGAACGGCCCAACAGATTTTCAAAATGTTTATGTAGTAATGATGACCAACTATAGTTTTGTTAGATTTGTTCAAATGGTGTCCCTAGGGTTAAATATGACCCCGCCCCGAGGGTTCAATTAGGGGACACATGTCATTATAATATTTTTTTATTTTTTTTTTATAAAATTGAAAAGATTTTGCCTATATCTTCACAGAAGCATTGTTTGGTGAAGTAGGTTCAGATTTGTAAAAATGACTGGGTTCCACTGTCTTAAGGGGTCAGGATGGGCCCCAAAAGGGTAAAAATTGGGAATTACTAAATTCGTTTTCTTAAGAACCGCTATGTCAGATTTGTTCATATTTTGCATAAATTATCCCTTTGTGTAGGGGTTTGATTGCAGATAAGAATTTAGGGGCTAACATTTTTGGGGCCCTGTAAGGATATTACATAGGGATACTATGGGAAAACAGAAAATTCTCTTTTTCTTTCATCTGTTCTTAAACCACTAGGCCAGTTAAACTGAAACTTCACATGGTGTTTCTATTGCATAGGAGACTATACAGAAGATTTTTTTTTTTTCGATCTGAAATTCAAGATGGCCGCCTTTACTAAAAATAGTCCAAAACTTAAAAAATCTTCATCTCATGAATAGCCCAACAGATTTTCAAAATGTTTATGTAGTAATGATGACCAACTATAGTTCTGTTAGATTTGTTCAAATGGTGTCCCTAGGGTTAAAAATGACCTTGCCCTGAGAGTTCATTTAGGAGACACATGTCAATATAATATATATTTTTTTTTTTTTAAATGGAAATAATTTTGCCTTTATCTTCACTAAAGCATTGTTAGGTAAAGGAGGTTAAGATTTGTAAAAATGACTGGGTTCCTCTTAAGGGGTCAGGAGGGGCCCAAAAAAGGGTACAAATTGGGAATTACTAAAATCGTTTTCTTAAGAACCGATATGTCAGATTTGCACATATTTTATATAAATTATCCCTATGTGTAGGGGTTTGATTGCAGATAAGAGTTTTAAGGGCTAAAATCTTTAGGGGCCCTTTAAGGGGACTTAGAATTTTACATAGGGATACTGTGGGAAAACAGAAAATTATCTTCTTTTTTTTCATTTATTCTGAAACCACTAGGCCAATTAAACTGAAACTTCACATGGATGTTCTATTGCATTGGAGATAATACAGAAGATTTTTTTCTCTGTCTTAAATTCAAGATGGCCACTGTTACTAAAACTAGTCCAAAACTTAAAAAATCTTCTTCTCATGAACGGCCCAACAGATTTTCAAAATGTTTAGTTAGTAATGATGACCAACTATAGTTTTGTTAGATTTATTCAAATGGTGTCCCTTGGGTTAAAAATGACCCTGCCCTGATATTTCTATTGCATAGGAGAATTTCAAAAAGTGCTATGGCCACTATGAGTCAGTAGAGCGTCCTCAGGCCCTCTTGGGCCTCTTGTTATGGTTCAGACAGGGATGGTTTACTGCTTCATAATGAAGCAATACCATTTTTTTAGCTATTTTTTACAGCAAGAAGTCTGCTTGAGATTTTCAGTGTCAAAGTGTACTTGAAATCTCGGAAGAGGAGCTTAATTGTATTTGGGGGAGAGTGCACTGCGACAAAGTTTCTTTCAAGCGATAGACTTTGGGAAGGCTTGTATTTGAAACTAATAGGAATATTTATTGTGCTGGAATTGTGGATTGTTTTCATGCACACTAGTTTAGTCTGATGCTTTAGTTTGAAACCGTTCTCAAACAAAATAGGTTAGTTTTGTGCTGGAACTGGATTTTTATCTAAGTTCGAAGACATGGGTTTGGAACAGTCTCCAAACGTATAGGCAGCTATAGTAAAAACTTCAAAAACCTTCTTGTCAAAATCTACTGACCTGATCTTGATTTAATTTCACTGACATTTACCATGAGTGAACCTCTACCAAGTTTGAACTCTTCTACACATCTGTTACATCTTCAACAAAACAAATCAAATTCTAACTACTTGCCCATCTCATCTTTTTGGAATTTTGAGTGTACAATCATCTACATGTATTATGTAATCTACTTAAGTTGGGTGACTCAAGGTCAGTCAGGTGAGCGATATAGGGCCATCTTGGCTGTAACACCTCGACTACCACTTCAAAGGTCAAGGTCAATTTTTAACTTTGTTCAACAACATTTTTAGTTTGTTTGAGATTTGGTGTCTAGTCTGTAACTTTGTCACCTATGGATAAATTTCAAAAACATTTGGCTCAATTGATCAGCATGATATGATAACGTGTTGCACACAAGACCAACACCCATACCTCAAAGGTCAGATTACACTGAGTTTGATAGCTCTTTATCATGTCTGTAACTTTGTCATACATGGATGGATTTCAAAAACACTTGACTTGTTTGATTAACATGACAAGATGAAGTGTTGCGGGTAAGTCCCAGAACTTTACCGCAAAGATCAGGGTCACACTTTCAGTTTGTTTGATATTTCATATCTGGTCTGTAACTTTGTCTTACATGGAGGGATTTTAAAATATCTTGACACAATTGATCAAAATGTCATGATGATTTGTCACCTACATTAACCTTTAAAATACCCAGACCTTTATCATATAGTAGTAGTAAGATAGTAATGCTGGTTGTTGTTGTTTTAGTGTGTAGCATCACTTTCAACAATCTTTCAAGTATATCGTGACGATACATTGTATACATTAAACATGATAATTATATTGTTTCTGAAGGACACTTGACCATATTGACTGTACCATGCTAAATAACCTTGAATACTATGGAAAACAGAAAAATTTCGTTTTTTTATCTATTTGTGAAAAAATTATTTTCAGTTTGAGATTTAAAGCATTGTCTATTAATAGCAAATTAGATTTGGTCCAATTAAGAGGATTTAATTTCTATAAGGGGCTAAAAAGAATCAATATTGTGAAATTTCAAGAATATTCCTCACAAGAACCAATCAGTCAAATTTGTTCATTTATGATAAAAACTATCAGCAATGGATTGGAGTATTTACAAACTAAGGGGCAGGGATGTAAGGGGCATGTATAGGGGCCCTGTAAGGGGACTTTGAAATACTATAACCACTATAGGTCAGTAGAGTATGAGGCTTTTCTTTATTGAGTTTTTCCAAATATTTGAGTGCAATGTCCTTCCAACAATAACGACACAATATTTGAGATGCCATTCTCTCCCACAAGCACATTAAGATAACGGCATGCATCAAGGCTTTAGCCCTGGGTGACACAGCTAATATAGCATGACAAGCATCTTTTGTCAGTTTGGACCCAGTGATGTCATTCAAGTAATGATTTACAGTGTAATCATTTATTGTCAATCTTCCTCAACATTTACCGATAAATCTTTTTTTCAAAAAAAAAAAAAAAAATATATATAGATCTATATTATAAAAAAAAAAATTTCATCAATCAATATTTAGAAATGAAATGTCATTATTTTGGTGAGTTTTGAAGATGGTATAATTGATTCATCATCTATCCAGTCGTTCATATGTATGTCATTATAAACATGCAGTCAACTTTGACGGTTCTGGTTGGTGGACATATTTTCATTAAGTTTCACATAAAAAAAATGATGACTCATTGATGGAAATACATACTGAATGTATAGCCTTATATTTTTGGATCCTCTGCGACAGAACGCACCATTTTCAAGGTCATGAAGCTCTCATGGCTAAGATTGTGCACCAACTTGGTCCCAGAACTTAATGTGCGAAAGGTCGCTCGTAATCTGAAAAGATGATGGTTCTACTTGTACATATATTTTATATTGTAAATCAAATATTATATAGAAAAGTGTACAAAATTGTTACTTTTACTGTTCATCGTGAAATATGCTAATATATGTATCCCTATGGGCTTTTAGCCTAATGGATTTGAAATATACTTCTACTACTGCTATATTCATTGTGACGTCTTTCCCCACTAATTACATTGGATATGTCCTATATATAACCTGTCATGTGTTTAACGTTTTGTTAAAGGCAACAATTTAAAAAAGAAATTAGAATTCATAAAGAAACATTTATTATATTCAATATATCATCCTTAATTATACACTGTTATTGGCATTAGGATAGTAAAATATACCAAAATAACATATTGAAAAGGGATTTCCTAATTTTGCTTCACATCCAGATTAAACTAAAATAATATTTCTGATGATACGAAATATTTCAAGTATGTCTTTGTTTCTTTATCACTGTTTCACCTTATCCAACCATACTTTGCCTATCATTGGGTAAATGTTAGAACCTATTTTAGCTATTGTACAGTCTCTGTGATGATTGATAAATGACATTGTGTCTCATTATCATTCGTCTCTCACCGTTGATTCAAGTGGGAAAGTTATCAGTTATTTGTGGAGATGGGGTTCTTCGAGTACTGGTTAATCCCAAGAAACAGTGGTTAGGTTAACTGATTGTCTGTAACTCCTCAATGGTATAAAAATGACGCTAAATATTCAATCAATCAATCAATCAATCAATCAATCAATCAGCTATTGTTGGCAACCTCTAAGGGACTTTTTTATCAAGCTGTAACTTTGTTGCAAGGAAATATAGGTGAAACATTTGATGCTGAGTAATTCTCTAGTGTGATATAGCCGCTATACTTTAATGTGAAGTACAAAATTCCATTTTACACCTACCAAATTGTGCCATCCTTAAAAAAGTATGTTTGCTGTGCTCCAACCCAGTATTTTTCATGTGGGTAGGTAGGTAGCTAAATTCTTTTTTTTTGCCAAATTTTGATTTTGCATAAGTCATTTTAAAGAATTTAAGTCAATAAAAAATTTGGGTAGCAGCAATTGCAAGTGAGTAGGTAGGGGCATGGCAAACAATTTATATTTGATGGACGGCCTTGTTAAAGTAGAACATGTCCGCTGCCTGTTAAATGTAGAAATTTAGTATGAAACATTTTGTTACCATTTGTGTATCAAGGGACAGATCATCAGATCATGAACAAAATATAAAAAGGAAAAATGAAAATTAAAAAATATTATTTGACTGTTGTGATGTATACATAAAGTTTGGAAATTGAAATACTATGACGTATATAAAAAAATTTTTTTTTCCAAAAAATCAATATTTATCGCTGTTGCGTTTCTAAAGTCTTTCAGTGTATAATGTATTAAGGTTGGAAATCTGTTTCATGATAAATATCATAATTATGAAGCCTGGAAAGTGCTAATAATCTATTATAAAGTCTAACAGTTGTCAACAATTTACAAAGCCTAGTGAAATTGTTCACTATATTGGTTGATGACAACAGTGACAGTAGATACTGTTGTCATAGTGATGCGGATATAATCATGTGATATATATTTCGACATTTGTCAGGTAATCATCTGTTTTCACACTGTGTTAGCTAAGCGTTCTGTCCTTTGGACCAGGTACAGGTTTACAAATATGTACAAGGGCCACTGTGAATGTAATGACAGTTTGTGTTTGACAACATCGCGATACTGTTTTGTACTTCAATTTGTGTATTTGTGACAAAAAAGATGTGTATGTAGTTGTTTTTGTGACGAGTTTTTGTTGGATTTTTTATACAATTAATAAAGGTATGATATTTATCCATTTTTATCTCACATATATTTTACACAATATATGTATAATAGATGCTTCGAAATGTAATACTAAAAATGTACATATTTGAAAATGTTAACTTACCAATATGGTTTACGCAATCAAATGTGTATGTAGATAACGATTTTAAAGGTAATTATGTAATTAGTTGTTATTTTAGATCATTTCAAGGTAGGCTTAGGCTGAGAGTTTATATGAATCCTCCATCGGGCCCAATAAGCTCAGTCGGTAGAGAGATCTGACTGTCAATCCAAGGATCATGAATCCGAGTCTTTTTATTGAATTATATAAGACATTGAGCTCATTGTCTCAAAATGTGATTCAAGTGGGAAAGTTACTTGTGGAGATGGGTGTGCTGGAGTACTGGTTAACCTTTCGGGATCCCAGGAAAGAGTTGTAAAGATAACTGTTCATCTGTTAGCCCATGATTGCATAAAATGATGCTAAATATTCAAACAAACATCCATTTTTATGAGTAGATTGTCCAAGAAGAACCAGTACTGAGTATTGTATTTGAGTGATCATTAGGTGGAGTTTGGTATCGAACCAGTGACCTCTGGTGTGAGAAGCCAACACTCTACCCACTGCCCTTCTGCCCTGCAGCTTCAGATCAGTGATGAATTTATTAATGACACCAATAGACTTTCATAATTGTTTATTTTTATATAACATGATTAAGATAATTATAGCACTTGGCGAATGTGTCTTGACTAGGTGTAGAATAACCTTACTTTTTCCCCCACCTCTACTTTTACCTACCCAATTGTTCTTATTAAAATCATTTTTGTACTGGTATGTTAAAATCTGTTCTATTTTTGTATAAAGCATTAAAGGAACTGATTACAATGACACTTTTATAATGTACCATTTATGCCATAATTTTATCTCTTTATCAATTATTTATGGGAGGAGCCATAACTTATGTTGATGGCTTGACCTTATAGTACACATAATAGCAATACAATGTTTAAATCTAATGATTGAAGTATTCAGTGAAGTCTGAAATAAGCTACCACTTGTAAATGTAGGGAACTTGTAGGTGCAAGTGAAATAAATCAAACTTACTCTTTCATTTAACCCTTTACTTCACATAGACGCCTTTGGACGCCTCTAATATATTCAACTTTGGACACGTAATATAGAAGGCTTTTGAATTATGTTTATATTAACTTACAGAGTGGAAAACAGTGCAGGAAGTGTTCATATTGCTCGTCACAAGCAATCTGAACTCTTCCTGCACTGTTTTCAAAGGCTTTCAGTGATTGGTGCGGGAAAACGCATATCTATTGAGTAAAGGGTTAAGTGGGGTCCAGTCCATGGCAGAGTGATCCAAGGCACCGTCTTTGATGATCACTTACTTCTCACTGCTAAGGTTGTAGGTTCGAGTCATGCTCACTCTAAAAACTTCATGTGAGGAAGTTTGCCAGTTACTTGCGGATACTCAGATTCATTCTGTGGCCGTCACCCCCGATAGAAATTGGATGTATTCCATATATAACCTGAAATGTGTTGAAAATGGCGTTATATCCAAATCCTTCATTAAAATCAGGAAAATAATAATATGCATATGAAAATGTTTATAAATATATTTGAAGTCTTTCTTAGTTACTGTTACCTGGGTGATATAAGTATCATTCTATTCTGCAGAACAGTTAACCAAGAATTAAATACCGACAATAATGCTTCGTAATTAAAGGCTGAATGCATCTTGGATCTGGTACAAGAGTCGATCAATAAAATATTTTTTATGTAAATGATACAATTTGGGATAATTATATTATATGCTGTATATAATATGAAGGGAGATAATAATTTCACAATAATTTCTCTTTATGAAATAATACAATTACTATGATTTCATTGAATAATCATGATCCGAAGGGTTTCTGTCTGTCTTTCATATAACTGGATCCTAGTCATGAAAAGCTGCCATTTCATGTATGAAAATCATCCTAACAGTCCAGATGTGTTGCATATAAAACCATTGTAATATAAGTCTTGGTTAACACCAATTCTTTTAATAACAAAGGGACAAATAAAATAAATGTACTGTATGGTTTATCTTTTATGTTCATGCATAAAATAATAACAAGTAAAGACAAAACATTTAATGTTTCAACATTATACATGAGAAGATTTAGTTCTTCTTGTAGGGTCTTTAGTAGGGTCATAAAGTTCCTTTTCACATGTTTGGACTTCTCATTTTATCTTTATCAGGGCCTTAAAAACAAAAAAGAATACTGTAAGATGTCAGGAAAGTATAAAAATTATAACAACAGTTTCATTCTTAATGATCAGTTAAAACTGCTGTCATTGATAAGATTATTATTTTCTTCAAAAGTAAGTTCATTGAGTTTTCATTTCTCCATTTTTACAGATGTATTTTACTTTTACATTAAAATCTAGAAACGTGATTCACCACATCGTAAAATACCATTAGTATCACTCAAGTAACAGTTAAGTAATGTATTACCAGAGTTACCATCGACCACTCAATAAAGAAGAAAAAAAATCCGCCACTAAAGTAAAAGCCTGTAATAGCGGGCTGGTCTTAATATCGGGGTAGTCGTAAAGTGGAGTTTTACTGTACTTTCTTACAGGTAATTTAAGTGCAGAAAATGTCATCTTGATTTCAAAGAATCATTATATACGTGAAGAGTGCTAAGAATGTTGAGAGCGATGTCTCCGTCTTCTACTGTCAAATTTTCATGACTGAGACTTTTAATGCATTTTTTCCCTCTTTTTCTTTTTTCAAAGTTTTGAAACGAGTGTATGAACCATTCGCCTGGATATAATGCACGCATTATTGATGCCTGTGAATTTTCACCTTTTGGGGTAGCTTCAAAAAATGCATAAAAAAATTAAGTCTTAGTCATGAAATTTTGGCATTAGAACAGAGATGACTCTCTTATATCAACTTTCTGTGAAATCGAATGATATTTTCTGAGCTGAAATTACCTGTATGTAAGTGTAGTGTTTTCAAAGTACCTGAGTGTATATATATATATGTTATATATTTTGGTACAAGAATACATTCTGTTACAAGCAATATGTTAATTTGATTAACATAACTGTATATGTTTATGTTATTCAAGCTACCCACATAAACAATCATTTGCATTATAAAATGATTTAGAATCACTAGTGAAAACTGTCTGTCAGCCACTGGCAGAGGTAATATTTTATCGATCTCTTGTTCTTTTACTGCCGGTTGATTGATTAATGAATGATTCAGATGCTTGTCTATATATACCAGAATGAAAACATAATATAGATTGCATTTTATATATGGTAGTATCCTGAATCTATTACATTTTCAGTTACTGTAATGCATTTGTGTGAGATTTTGTATCCGGCCTGTAACTTTGTCATGCATATATGGATTTTGTTAATACTTGCTACAAATGATCAACATAGCATGATGACTTGTCACTAGTGAGATCCACACCCCTACCTCAAAGGTCGAGGTCACACTGAGTTTGTTTAACAACACTTTGAGTTTGTGTGAGATTTCGTGTCTGGCCTGTAACTTTGTCATGCATTGATGGATTTTATAAATACTTGCTTCAATGATCTGTAACTTTGTTTAAAATGGAGGGATTTTAAAATAGCTTGACACAAGTGATCAACATGCCATGATGATGTGTCAACTGCATTTACCTGTAGAAATTCCCAGACCTTTACATGAGATGTCAAGGTTATACAATGGTCAAGGACACACTTTAATGTAAGAAAACAAACATGGAATTGCTTGTCTAGTCTGAAACGTCAGTCCATGACTCTTGATTTTTATGGATACATCACTACCTATTTTAAAATTATTTTCACAGACCTTTTGGGGGGGCATGTGACACTTACCAGTGACATTTCCTGTTTTAATTTAAAAATTCAAGATGGCCTCCATTAATAAATTTTAGTAGTTTAGTTTAAACTTATTTATTTTACTTCGATGTGAAACAAGTTCTTACAACTTAGACAAATCACACTCGAAGTCTTCCTTGGTAGAACCAGTACAATGCATATGCGGAAAAAAGTGTCTTGCTCAAGGACTCCACATATAGCCATGGCGGAGGATCGAACCCACGACCCTCCGATCATAGGTTCTGTGCTCTACCACTAGACCATGCGCTCCACCTAGAAACCTTCTTGTCAAGAATATGCTCAAGATTGCAGTTGACAAATCTATTTCCCATAGGAGCAGCCCCTTGAAGAAATTCTAGACGTAGACAATGTTCCACTGTTACTGATATCCAGGAAACAATTAAAGTCTGTCATTTAATATACACAAAATGTGGGCAAAACTCCCAATAGATCTCCCAATATCTGCTGATCTGTTTGTTTCAAATACCAAATCCATAAAATACTACAGGAAAATGAAAACTTCTCATGTTTCTAAAACTTTATTCAAATTGAAATTTGATCATTGTCTAGTCGTATAATACGATAGCATTTGCTGAAACTCTGCAGTTCTGCAGGTATCAAGGTTCTAGGTTCATTCTGCATTTTCATTTGTTGGTGTATTTTTTTTAAATCTGTATGTTAATTTGTTGTTTTTGTACATGTAGAGTGAACCTGGAATCTTCCTTCCTGTTGGCGTCGAATAACCTATAATGTGTTGGTACGCCGTAAAACCCTATTCATTCAATCATTCATTGTCTAATCGTACAAAATAAGATTTTTTCCTTTATTGTATTTGATAGGAGGAGTCTTTAAAGTGTTAAATTGTGAAATTTAAAAAAATCTTCTGGTGAGCCATATGGGAACATATTTAGCAAGTTTATATATATATATACCAAAATGGCCAGGGTCAGTAGAGGCCTTGCAATAAGGGGATTTCACATATCAATACTGTAGAAACACTACTTCTGCAAGGTTTTAATAAAAAAAAAAAAAAATGAAGAGTTGAGACAAATCTTTGTTACAATTTCCATTAATGTTTTTAAAGTGTATATATAGATATATCAAAAGCATCAAAATTTTTATAGTGGGGATCAATGCTGTATCAATATTATTTCTACAATAACAGCCCTAAACCTGATAATCTCTCAGTTATTTGTCACGTTGAGTTTCTGGGTTGTGTCATATTTTCAATGTTCTAGGCCCTAGTTTCACAAAATATCTCTACTAGAGATTTTCCATAGATCAAATTTTTTAAATTGCTATAACTTGATTTACACTGATCTGATCATCTTACATGCTATTCTTTACCAATGAGTAAAGAAATGTTGTGACTTAAAATAATCATATGTGTGGTCATTTAATGTGTAATAGGTTCACGTTATCATTTAGAAAAACTGGTATGTTTGAGTTGAGGAAAATTTCATCTTGAGATAATTAGTGAAATCCTCCCCTAGTGGTTTAATATAAAAAAATATTTCTTTTTCTGCATGTAAATTTTTGACTACGCAGTGTTTTTTTTCACCATTTTGGGAAGATGACCCATACCCTTGAAATTGGGAATTTTAGCGGCATTTTCATTAACATTGGGAAATTTTTTGCATTAAATACATTTATATATTTATAAAAAGTGTACACTTGCTTATCAGGCCATTGAATTAAATAATCAATGTCATACTAATTTCAGAATGGGGAAAACTTTCTTTATTTTATCAAGGAAGTATGGCAAGTTTCAATTTACATTTTTGAAGCTTTCAATTGGGAATTTTTACCATTCAATTGGGAAAAAAAGATACTATTTGCCATTGGGAATATGACCCAATAACGGCTATAAAAATGGCCGAAAAAAAACACTGCTACGGTATATAAGATTCTGTCAATTGTGTATGTAAGTTTTTGCATCTCCTGCAAAATTTGTTTAGCACTAAGGAATTGCCTTGTCCATAGTAACATATGTTATAAGTGCTGTCAAAGTCGTCAGCCACATTTTTGTTTCCAGTGGAAAAAGAATTTGATTTATTTTTATAATATATGAGAATGGTTTTATAAAAAAAATTCCCATTTGGCCATAAAAAATTAATTGCTAGATTATCTTCTCCGCCCGCCTTCTAATTTTCATGCCACTCTGACTCTCTTTACTTTCATAAAAAAAAAATATTAAAAAATATCAAAATATTTTAAAAAATTATAAAAAATAAAATCTTCCCGCCCTCCCCTTTTTTTTAAAAAAAATTTGGATGATAATCTAGCAATTAATTTATAATGGCCTTAAAGATGTGGATATACCATTCCCTACAATAAAGTCTCTGATAACTATTGGCAATATTTTGTTGGATATAACCAAATTACTACAGTAGCACCTTATTCAGTGTACACCACTCATGGTATATTTATTAGCTATTCCTTTGACATATGTATTAGTAATTTATAACAAAAAACATTTTTTATGCGGCAACTTTTTTTCTGAAATAAGCACTATATCGCTGTCAAATGTGTTGCTGAGATCTTCAGCATACCAAGATGTATCTCTAATATGTGTTGTCAAGGGTTGGTCTTTATAGCAGAAGGGATGTAACATAGTCATGTGACTTGAGATTAAGGTTTGATAAAGGATTTTTTCTTGAACTTATTTTTTAATTATAACCGTCATATTTGGGACGATGTGTTCTTAAGCTGTCCAAATGGGATAATTATAGTTATGGCTCATGAATTGTTAAAAAATGTGTTGTTTGGCATTGTGTTTACTCCAGCACTTACAGTTTTTTAGCACTTACAGATCTTTATTAAATTTACATTATACATGTAGTTATATAACCAAAATATCTCAGATGAGTCCTTGAACTACCAAAATATCTCAGATGAGTTCTTGAACTGGCCGATCTTTTAATTAATGCAAAGTTATGGCCCTTGAACTGTCAAAATTTGTGATATCTGACCATTTTGATTTTCAAAACAGTAGTTATATAACATACTATTTTGGACTTTTTGAACTGGCCAAGTCAGATAAATATTGTTGGAGTTATGACCCTTGAATCATTAAAAAAATCTTGTTTAACTAAAAGTGTACCTAACTTACATAGTAGTTATTTATCTATTATATCTGACCAATTTTGAATATCTGAGACATGGCCCATACATTACCAAAAAAATCCCTTCTTGAGCATTATCTCCTCTATCACAAATAAGCAATTTATGGAAAATGATGTCAACACAAAGTCTTGTTTTAAACATTAATATAAAACTTAATCGTTTTGGTGGTCATGACTCACAACATTCAGTGGCTAACATTTCTTTCAGCAGATAAAAACAATTAAAATTGTTCAGTTGTTAGAGATCTAGGGAGCAAAGTTTCCTGTCAAAGTGTTTCAAGATAGATAAAATATTTTGTCCATTTAAGCTCACCTGTTGTTGATTCATCAGTAACTTAGGCTTCAAATGACTTTTAAGTAACTGCACCACAGCAGATTTTGACCATATTTGATGTGAAGTATCCTTACATGAAGCTCTCTCAAGTATGTCCAATTATGCCCCTGGGGTAAAATTTTATCCCATCCCAGAGTAACCACAGTTTATCATAGAGAAATTTATAAATATATTTTTAATATTAGCAAAAAATTTTAATTTTAAAATCTTCTCATGCACCAAGCAGCCAAATTTGTTCATATTTGGTATTGGTATAAATGATTCCTGTGAGCAGGAGGTTTTTATTCATTTGTTGAAGGAGCCAGTGACCATAAGGGCCCAGCAAGGGGACTTTGATTTTTACATGGGACTACCTTGGGAAAACAGAAAATTCCCTTTTTTTCTCTAATATTTTCAGTATTATTTTAAACATTTCTAGGCCTGGAGCATTGTTTAATTATAATAGTTGAGACTGGGTCCTATGAAAGGGATTTAATATCCATTAGAGGACAGCATAGACCGGAAAAAAAAGACAAAATCATGAATTTTCCAAAAAGTCTTCATCTCAAGAATCAACCTGCTCAATTTGTTTATATTTGGTACACCAGGGGCTTGTTATAACATGGATCTGGGGATGGTAGGGGGGTTGGGGTGTCCACAGACTGAAACCTCATTATAGGAATAATTTACCTTGAATAAAGTTGAAACTGATCATTCAAACCTATAATGCCACCCGACTCTGACTGAATGGTATTGTTTGCGTGGTAATGTGATATAACGTGTAGGTACACTTAGATATGTATTTAATTAATAAAAAAAAAAGAAAAAGAAAAACATATTCATATTTTGATAAAACTAAAATTGGCAGCCATTGCCGTGTAACCCTGATGTGACAATTGGTATCTACGTAAAAACCCTCTATGAACAAAGTTTGTAAATGGTTTCTGTGTTTGGTGCATGTCAGCATTTATTTGAATCACACAGACTTTTACAAACTGTAAATAATAAATGCTGGCACAAATCAATCAATTAAACTATCCTTTAAACCACATGAGGTAAGGTTTATAACGATTTGTTGTAATCCAGGGTAATTGGCGAGTAGAAGACGAAAGATGATTAAATCAAAACATAACTATATATTATTTTGGTTGTCATTTTCTTTATTTGATCATCCATACAAATTGATAAGTTTTTAATTTTCTTGACGAAAACTGATGAGGCAAATTTGTTCATATTTGGTTTAAATAATTCCTGTGAATAGGGGTTGTAAGTTTGTTCATTGATTGATTGATTGAATATTTAGCGTCATTTTTATGCCATCGAGGGCTAACAGATGATCAGTTAAACTACCGGTAACCACTGTTTCCTGGGATTAACCAGTACTCGAGCACACCCGGTCTCCGCAAGTAACTGATAACTTTCACACTTGAATCAGTGGTGAGAGACAAATGATAAAGAGACACAATGTCGTATATCAATCATCACGGAGATTTGCCGGGCGAGGGATTCAAACTGACGACCCCTAGATCGATAGTCAGACATGTAACCGACTGAGCTAATCAGGCCTGGCAAGTTTGTTCCAATAAAAGAGTTAAGGTCAATTATTATGCCGCCGCGGGGCCCAGTGATGGGACTATAGTTTTTTACATAGGAATACTGTATTAACTAAATAATAAGGAGACATTTTCTCCTAATTACCACTCCTACCCTTATAATCGCACCCTCATCCCTGGGTGAGGGTTGCGGGTATTATAGTTTGCGGAAAATTATGTTCACGGAATGCAAATGACAAGGCAAGTGCAAAAAATGCAAAGATCAATGCTTACCTGAGCAAATTTTTCATTGTTTATAGAACACAAAATATTAAGCAAGTGCAGGAATACAAAGATAAATGCTGACCTGAGAAAATTCTTTGTTAAAAGCCCGAAATAGTCAGTGACTTGAATAGATGCATTGATCAGCATTATATATTATTAGTATTATTAATATGGAAAACTGTTGGGGAAAAAAGAGTGAAAAATGCCTTACAAATTAACAAATGTTGTGATAAAAGTCCAATTGAACCTTATAATTGATGCCTGTTATATGAACACTGTTTAAGGTTTTCAATCAATCTTACACAGTAACTTTGTAATCAGAAGATCTTGACTTATCTGAACTAATCCTTAGTTTGTCAGTTGTCAAAAATTTGTATATAAATTAATTCTGCTATCACAATTTCATCATTTTGTTGGTAAAACATGGTACAATTTCTTTCCATAATTGTGTAATTAACAATTGAATTAGGTGAGAAATATGTCTGTCATCTCTACAATCTTTAAACGCAGTGATGTTAGAGGGGTATAGCGTCCACCGCACATGTGAAAAGTCGTGGATTCAATTCCCGGCTGGGTCATATCAAAGACTTGAAATATGATACTAGAAACTTTCTCACTTTTCAACATTTTGAGGATAGTTCCAGGTCTGGTCTGCCCAGGGTGGGTACATAGTGACTTGGTGGGTTATCATTACCTGTGTACTCCAATGTCAGCTCTTAAGCAACCATCCACCATCTTGTTTCAGAAACTGTGTTTAATCTATTGTATTGTAAATTTGCAAGTGGGAACATGATAATGTTTTAGGCACACTGGTTGGTGTATCATACCATGTGTCTCTGCGGCATGATATTCCAGTGTGGTAGTGTTTAGAATACTGGCTCAAGTAGACACCATCACGATATGACCAAAAAAATGGTTGAAATGGGACGCTAAACACCATAAAACAACTACAATAACAACTGATGCAGACATTTATTATATCACAGGGCTCATGTTTCAAATTCTGCTATTTTGATATACGAGAGAAATTGTCTGCCACTTATGTGACCTACTTCCTCTTTCATCTATTAATAACTACAAAGGCTTTTGTAGATAAATGGTTACCTATAGAAGATAATTGGGTTCAAGCTTTGGCCAGGTGATAAAAATGTGGTCATTGGTGTTTATATCTGTTTTATGCTCATGGTACATGTACTTTAATATATTTTAAATTGGAATCACCTGTCTTATTGTTTAGAGTCAGCTGGGCAGTAGTGCAGTGGATAGAGTGTTGGCCGTTCATGTTAGAAGTTGCAGGTTTAATCCCCAGCTTGACCTGTTGGCCTTTTGAAAATGACTAAGTACTGGTTCTACAAAGAAAGCTGACCCGATTGAGCAGTCATATAAGCTCTGAGCTTTCTCTGCTATCAAGCTTAAATAAATTAGTACAAACTAAAGGTATCATGGTGATTTTAATCAGAATCATTGCAGGGCCTCTTATACTAATCAAATAGGATGCAATATACATTGAAAATGGCATAAATTTACATTAGAATACATTGAAAAAGGTTTATTTCAAGAGATATATCAAGTCAATGTTTTGACTCCTTTAGGTTTGCTTGTGTGCTATTGACCTTGACTTGGATAGAAAGACAAATCACCGAACCTTCCAATTGGTCTATATTTGGATTGGGGCGAAATAGTTGTATAATCTGTTTCGGTGGTGTTGTATTGTATGTTTGGTAATTGATACATAACCTGCTTTTAAACCAGTTTTCAAAATAGTCGTTAGTTTATACAAATTTGTTTTTTAGCTTGATTGCGATGAAAGCTTAAAGCTTATATAAACAGCTCTTGGGTCCACTTCCTGGGTAGAACCAGTACTTAGTGTTGTTTTATGAGATGCATCGGGTCGACCAAGGGATCGAACCCTCAACCTCTGGTGTGAGCGGCCAACACTATCCATTAGACTTTCACCCCGCTTTATTGTTTTTGAAGTTGGCCATGCTTCAACATTCGTCACAATACAGACCTGTATAGATTTTTTTATCAGTTGCACGGTCACAATTTGTCAGAGGTTTAAAGATATCCATTTGTATCTAGCTATTCATGTTACATGGTTTATTGGATTTGTCAGGGAAGGACAGGTAAATTACATAACTTTTATTTTGACTAGTTAGTAACAAAATCAATAAGTAGTTAATTAAAAGCTTTCTTTATTTTATATGCTGTCATATATACATAAGAAACAGAAATAAGTTACTGCAGGTGCTAATGTCTTCATTTCTCCGAAAGTGCAAGGCCTGGAGCTTTGATATTATGCTTGTAGTGTCATCTAGTGGGTTTCTATCAAGTTTGTTCAAGCCATGACCCTAGGGGCAAAATTAGCCCCACCCCAGGGACATGTCAGTTTAACATAGGGAAATTTACATTTAAAAATCTTCTTCCTGAAAACTGTCTAATCAAGGTATTATTTCAATTATCTTCATGTTTAGAGCATTGGTTAGTAGACATAACAGTTGAGACAGAGTCCTTTAAAGGGGATTTGATATAAATAAGAAACCAGCAAGACCCAAAAAAAGATAAAATTGTTAAATTTCAAGTCGTCGTCTCAGGTTTTTCAAAAATATATCATATAAAAGTCACTAATAATGATAATTAAAATAAATATTTAACATAAAATTAGTGGACAAAATATCCAAGAGTTATTAAATGTGTTGTATGTATTTTTAGCTGGTGTGGACATGCATAAATATATTAATTAAAGATGTTCTATTTCGGTTGTTAATAGGTTATGTCCTTTTTAGGACTTAACGTTATTACAGACTCATTTTGATTTTTATAATACACAATATTTCTATCACAGTATTTTCAAGGGGTCGTGTATCATACAATGTTGACATCATTCTTGTTAAAATTTGCAATTTTGTTATTCAGTTTGATTGATGAATACCTGAGAAGGAATGTGAGTTGAAGCAATATAATCTTCTGATTGATGAAGGAAAACTTGAGGAGGAATGTGAGTTGAAGTACTATAATCTTCTGATTGATGAAGGAAAACTTGAGGAGGAATGTGAGTTGAAGTACTATAATCTTCTGATTGATGGAGGAAAACCTGAGTAGGAATGTGAGTTGAAGCAATATAATCTTCTGATTGATGGAGGAAAACCTGAGTAGGAATGTGAGTTGAAGCAATATAATCTTCTGATTGATGAAGGAATACTTGAGAAGGAATGTGAGTTGGAATACTTGATAAGGAATGTGAGTTAAAGTACTATAATCTTCTGATTAATGAAGGAATACTTGAGAAGGAATGTCAGTTGAAGTACTATAATCTTCTGATTGATTAAGGAATACTTGAGAAGGAATGTACAAATGTGAGTTGGAATACTTGATAAGGAATGTGAGTTGAAGTATTCTAATCTTCTGATTGATGAAGGAATACTTGAGAAGGAATGTGAGTTGAAGCACTCTAATCTTCTGATTAATGAAGGAATACTTGAGAAGGAATGTGAGTTACAGCACTATAATCTTCTGATTGATGAAGGAATACTTGAGAAGGAATGTGAGTTGAAGCACTCTAATCTTCTAATTGATGGAGGAATACTTGAGAAGGAATGTGAGTTGAAGCACTATAATCTTCTGATTAATGAAGGAATACTTGAGAAGGAATGTGAGTTGAAGCACTATAATCTTCTGATTAATGAAGGAATACTTGAGAAGGAATGTGAGTTGAAGCACTATAATCTTCTGATTGATGAAAGAATACCTGAGAAGGAATGTGAGTTGAAGCACTCTAATCTTCTGATTGATGAAGGAATACTTGAGAAGGAATGTGAGTTGAAGCACTCTAATCTTCACTCAAAATTGCAGCTACCCAAACTTTTTTTTATCAACTTTCACAGTGTTTTTTTTACATGATTCCTGTCTATTTTTCTTTAAGATGTCTTTGCATAATCAAAATTTAGTAAAAAAAAAAAGAAACCTACCTACCCACATGAAAAATAGTGATTCGGAACACAGTAAACAGATATTTTTTAAAGGATGGCCTGATCAATAACTTTTAAAGGGTGTCTATGCTGTTTTTAAAATTAATATTTTGTGTGTACCTGTGTAATTATAAAATACAAATCCAGTTTGATTTTTGTCAATGTCTGTCAAATTTTACAGGAGTTTATGACCCCTTCCACCATAATTTTTGGTATAAAATTGGTTTAGATCAGAAACATTGAAAGTGTCTATGTATTTGATTAATATTTTGTGTGTACCAGTATAACTATAAAACACTGGCCAAACTTGATATTTGTCAATGTTGGTAAAATTTTACAGTAGTTACAGCCCCATTTTAACTTAAATTTTGGTAAAAAATTGGTTTCTGATCAAGAGCATGGGCATTTGTGTAACTGTTGACAGAAACTTTTGTAGTTTACAATATTTTACCTGTATTGCATGTTACCTTGCATGTTGGCATGTTTTATGTTGGCTCATATTTCCACTTATACCTCAGACATCTATTACTACCAATAATCATCCACTATGAAACAGATGCTGTTTACAAGCTGACTGCATTATGTAATTTTCGCATTTCACAATGTTTATAGGACACCTGTTTTTTTTTTCTTCCCGAAAATAACTATACTTTGTTTAATAAAAGTTGAGACTCTCCAGTTTTATCCAATCCAGACCAAATTTTGGCAGTATGAAAGCTAGATCAGAAGGGACAGAGTCATGGCCCTTTGATTGATGAAAAAATGCTGATTTGGTCTCCTAAGTACCTACAGTTTTCATTCTAATCCAGACCAATCATTGTCAGATTGTGTATGCATATGAAAGCTGGGACAAGTACTTAACAGGTCACAACAGATCAAAATAGATAGAGTTATGGCCCTTTATAGGTTGGAAAATGCTCATTTTTGCCTTATAATATTGTAATATAATTAATGTTGATTGGATTGTGACTGAACTAGGTTTGAATATTTATAGGCATAAAAATAAAGCTCACATGAGTTTTTTTAAACTACCAATCAGTTTTGAAACAACAGCGTTGTTTCCCTTAGAATTTGGGGGAAAATGGTTGCCACTCAATAGTTCCATTAACTTTTAACCCTTTACTTCATATAGACGCCTTTGGACACCTCTAATATAGATGCCTTTGGACACCTTATATAGAAAGCTTTTGAAATATTGGGTGAATGTTTATATTTACTAACAGAGTGGAAAACAGTGCAGGAAGTGTTCAGATTGCTTGTTACGAGCAATCTGAACTCTTCCTGCACTGTTTTCAAAGGCCTTCTGTGATTGGTGCGGGAAAACGTGTTTTTATGGAGTAAAGGGTTAAGTATTGACAATGTATTCATACTCTGAAATTGCCATTGCATTACTAGTTCTGTGCATGAGCATTTATCATAACCTAATTAAGCTTGTCAGGGATGAAATCTCAAACTGTTTCTTGACCCAGTTGAATTAGACCAGAATTGGCACCAGAATGATATAGTAGGCCCTTTTGTCTTGTTTCAATTGATTTTAATAGTTTTGCTACAGTGTATAACAGAAGTCTTGGATTATAATTATAATAATCTATTATGGATAACTAATATTTGGAATTTTGCTATAGTGTAAATTTTATCTGAATGTATTATAGATAACTCTATTATTTAGACTGTAGTTTTGTGTCAAACTAAATAGATCATATTATGGAAGAAACCTAGTTTGCTGTAAAGCGACCTTCACCTCAAGTTTAGACTGATTAAAACATAGCTTTGATATTTTTTTTTAACATAAAGAAAGTATCTTATTTCAACTTATTTGGTTATACATATTTATATAACCATTCAACTTGCTTCTCCTGTTGATAAAAAAAAAAAATTGTATGATGGCAATATTAGGAGAATAAGAAACGGAAGGTGTAGGCTTCTTTTCTTATGTTTATCCTGCATTTATCTTTTATAGCTTTGTTCAATGTGACTTCGGGCCTGGGAAAATGTAACTAATGAGATATTACAGTCATCTGACATAATCAATACTATTCTAAGATGCCTCTCAACGAGGAAGCATGACCTGCGTAATATATCTACAGGTATCAGAGTCTAGTGTCATTATTGACGGAAATTTACATCAGTCTATGACACACCTCAAATGAAATTTATGACAATTTTTTATATTGATTTTTCAGACAGTTGTTCAAAGATATTTTGCTCCAAAAGTGTCTTGTTCATATTAACATATCATTGTGAAAGTTGGCCAATTTTTTTTTTTCGCAATAGTATTCAGTTTAAACAATACTATTAATTTACACTAAATTTTAGTGTATTTAGGAAATACTTGTTTGGCCTTTTGAAGAAAACATTAAGATGTTTAGCTCTACTGGCCAAAAGAAGTTCTTGTCTTATGTCTGTCTTCTTTCATCTTAAGGTGAATTTTGTTATTTTTTTTCTATATAAAATAAGATCTTGGATTTCCATGGTAAAAAAAAGAATTCCACATAGAATAAAGTTGTTTTTTTCATGGCAGGAAGTAAACCAACATAAAAAAGGCACAATAACTGATAGGTTGACCAATGTTGTTTTTTTTAAAAAGAGGGTGCAGTGACACCCTGAGATTTTTTTTTTTATAAAAGAAGTCCTCAAATGCTCATAAATACATGCATAAGTTGAAATCCTATAAAAGTCACTTCTTTAACACCAGTGATGTCCTATTACAGTATATGTTATAACAGCTTTTCTCTATTCACCTGCATCAAGAAATCACAGCTACTATGAACCATTTTGAAAATATTTCAAAACCAAATTACATTGGCCTTGTTTTTAAGGGTTGGAATCATGTAACCATGGGAAAAAGGGGCATAACTGTGTAGTGAGATGTTAACTCCACAAGACGTTTCTCATGTTTACGCTCAATTTTTATTTTTCTGTTTTATATTTAAAAATAGATAAAAATAGTAAAATGCCTAAAAACCTTCTTCTCATGAGCTGCCAAACAGTTTTTCAAAATATTTAATTAGAAATGATCACCAGTTGTGAAAACAACTGGGTTCCCCTTATCTGAAGGGGTCAGAAGGGTCCACAAACAAAATTCTCAAAAACTAGGGTCTGTCTCATTTGTTTATATTGGAATATTATACTTATCAGTAGGGGATTGACATATAAATCAAGGGGCTAGTAAGTATAAGTTTAGTTCCTGATTTGAAGCATTGTCTAGTCATTAGATTAAGTTAATAGAGGAGGATTGAATTCCATAAGGGGCCAGAAGGTGCCCAAAAAGGGTTGAAATTGTTAAACTTTACAAAATCTACCTCTCAATAACCTTTCTGTCAAATTTGTTCACATATATAATCTTACATTAGTAAGGGTTTGAAGATTCTACAAATCATGGGGCTTTTTTTTCCATTTAAAAAATCCCCCCAAAAAATGCAAAACAAAATAAAAAAAAGATAAAAAATAAATCCCCCCTCTAGAGGTATTATCCAAAATTAGTCAACATAACCCCGTAAAGAATTTATATTGTACAATTTCAAAATAAAAATCAAAGGACTCGAAATATTGATAGCTGGGATTTAATAAATATTCCTACGCTTTCCTAATTTGATGTTGTGTTTGGTTTATTTTATACAACATTTTTAGAAACGACATATGGTGACACTGTCCACAGTATATTTACTTTGTTTGATTTGGTGCTGTTTGCCTACCGGTACATAAATACAGGAAAAAGAAAATAAATTTTAGGAATAAAAAGTAGTTTCTGTCAGGTGTGATCATTTTGGCGGTGATCAAGACTATGTGGTTTAATCATCTAGACTGCTCTTTACTTCATGCATTTGATATTTTTACCTGCACATTTGTTGTTTTTTGTCTCTTTTAATGTTGAAAATATGTTTCTGTTTTTTTTCACAGAAAGCTGTTGCTACAGCCACATGATGTCTCAACCTGTTACAATGATGTTCAGGAGATATAAGTAGTTTTGGGTTGTCTGGCAATATTTATTCTCTGCGTGCTCCTTGCGGGAGGTGACATGCCAGTAGTGCAGATAGCTGTTGAGTCTACGGGTGATCAAGCTGTGGCAAGCACAAGGGCGGAGGTAGTACACATGGCGGGACAAATGGATGTCGGCGAATCGGAGACAGGACCGATGACTGATGAACAGGTCGAGGAGGGTGTAGGTGATGGAGGGGAGCAGGGATCGTTAAATGTTGATATTTGTAAAACAGAAACTGTTACAGAGACACATTCCGTGTGTGAAAATGTTTGTAATGTTATAAGGACACCTGATGACCAGAACGTTATCTCACATATTGTTGCTTATACTGTGATAGAAAATAATCCATCAAATGTACAGTTAGACATGCAGTCCGATGCATTACCTGATAAGGATAGAAAGGCACAAACAGTAGAGATTGAAAATACTCTCACAACGGAACTGAGGTCAGAATCTCCTACAAACATTACTAGGGATATGGTCAATCAACAACAGCAACAACAGACAGACAAACGCACAAATGGGCGCAGTAGCGGAAAAGCTGCTAAAAAAGAAAAACCAACACCTTTCAAGAAAAAAGATAGTATGGCCAAGGTGAGAAATGTTATTGATACATAAAATTTGTGAAAAATGTTATTGAAACATAAAATTTGTGCAAAATAATCAGATAACCTTCTGATGTCTTTAAAGAACAGTAGAAATAATAGAGTGAGTGCAAAGTAAAGAGCAACTCGGAACGTTTTGACTATGCAAGGAAATCGTGGGAAAAGTTGTATATCTTGGTATTTATTTTTATGAGATCCAAACTGTGGGTAAATTTATGAATGTTTACATGTTAAACTTAGATTATACTTATTGATTTTAGCTTGATAGTGATGAAATCTCAGAGCCTATACGTACTGCTCTTGAGTCAGTTTCCTGTGTAGAACAAGTACTGAGTGTTGTTTTATGATAGGCATCGGGGCGAGAAGGGGATCGAACCTGCAACCTTTGGTGTGAGCGGCCAACACTATCCATTACACTATTGCCTTGCTTTAAACTTATTAAACTTGGCATATGATAGGTTGTTAAAGAAATGAGAAATTATTAACAGCGCATCAAATACGACCTGAAAGATTGATATGCAGGCTTTACAACCAGATGAATGGTGTGAGGTGACAATGTTCATGATTCAGTCATGTAATTAACAGCTTATCAAAATGCACAATTGCATTTAATGAACTCAACAATGGATAAATTAGATATATATTTGTTTTGTCAGGTCTATACAAAAACAATTTTATATGAAGTTATAAAAAAAAAAAACAATAGAAAACTTTATTATCTTTCTAGCAACTTTCTCTTTAAAAAAAAAGAGAGTTATTTTTATGACTAATAACGGTCAAGCAATATTTTAGAAAACCTCATTGCACCTTGGTTTCTTGTTTATCCTTTATGTTGTGTACAATCTACCGTGCCTGATTAGCTCGGTCGTTAGCGCGTCAGACTATCAATCCAGGGGTCGTAAGCTCGAATCCCCACCTGGTCACAATCTCTGTGATGGTTGATATATGACATTGCATTATCCTTTGTCTCTCACCACTGATTCAAGTGGGAAAGTTATCAGTTACTTGCAGTGATGGAATGTACTCGAGTACTGATTAACCTTCCAGGATCCCAGGAAACGTTAGGTTAACTGATCGTCTGTTAGTCATTGATGGCATAGAAATGATGCTAAATATTCAATCAATCAATCATGTACTATCTACGACCTACATTGCTTCTTTGAATCTTCAGCTAGTGTACCAAGTATATAGTGTTTCCCCCAGGATTGAAAAAGGGCAGGGTACCAATTGAAAAAAGGCATTTTTTGGCGCGAACAAAATAATAAAAAAAAGGTCATTACTTTATTGTGTGTTGTGTTGAGCACCACTTTCAGCACTAATAACAAGTATGATACATGTATGTTTTGGTAAATGTATGAATCATCTTAAAGAAGACTATTACAATATCATGTATTAATAATACATGATATCAAGGAACTATAGAAGGATATACTACAGTTCCTTGATGATATTGTAGAAGCATTATTAATAATACTTGATACTATTGTAGTAGCCTTATCATTAATGAATTATAAAGTAATTAATTCAACAGTATTTGATAGTTCAAGTACCCTTATAAGATGAATATTATATTTCCACAATGCTTTAATCTATGTTAAAAATTTGAACGTTTTAAGTGGGGATTTTATTTGTTGAAATAAGATGCTGAGAAACCGGGAGTATCCAACTTTCTATTAATGTGCAACTCAAATATATGTTTCTATCCTATATTAGAATAATATTGCCATAAAAATATAATAAAGGAGTGTTTATAAATGAACAACTTGTCATATTTCAAATTAATACAATTGAGAAGTTTGCATTTTTAATGTTTGATTCTGTAATTTTCATTAGGTGTCAGTGTATTTCCAAATAAATATAAATTTTATAAAAGGAAATATTAATAGTTAAGTCTTAAACATTATTAAGGGTCCAACTTTTGAAGGGGCCGACTTTTAGACCAGGTTTCTCAAATTTGTTTACATACGGTAGGCAACATCCGGGTGTTTTTTTTTTCGTATTTTTTTTCTTCAATTTATGTACAAAATAAACCATTTTAAGTAGGGATTTTATTCTAGCTTTGTTGAAATAAGATTTTGCTTACTTGCATATAGCCCTTACTATACACTGTGATCTATTTCTAGTTGTCTTGATCAAAGAAAAGGTCGAGACACACTTTATTAAGTGTTTCGTTCCGATTGATTGCTTACATACTACATAGACTTCACGTGATTGTGAGGTTAATGAATCAATTGAAAGTTAATGCCGACACCTTTTTAAATCTTGTGAAAAACATTTGCTTATCAAAACAATTACACATGGTACGTGTGTGTCTGTACCGCTGGCTTCCTAGTTTGTTATAATTGGATAGCTTGAAATGAGAACCATTCTAATGGTTTCACGTTCTTTTAAAGAATAATATGATAATGCACTAAAAGTGGGAACCATGTGTTAATTGAGTGTATGCGCATATTGGAAATTACTTAACAACGCGTGTAGTGTCTACGGTCTGCTTAGCCAATAAAGGAACACAGCGGAGAGGTACCTTTAATTCGTCACAGCGGTGTCTATCATTGTTTATTAAAAAGGGAACTGTGGGGTGGTAATTATTTTAGCATGGCGGAATAAGAAAAGGGCAGGACGGCATAGAAAAAGAGCGGGCGGCCGACCGGCCCGCCCCATCCCACTTTAGGGGAAACACTAGTATATTGTGTATTGATTTAACCATAAGATCTCCATGTAGTTTCAGAACTTTCCTCATGTTAATTATTATTATGAGATCACCGTATATGATAAAAACACTGAGTTAATTCATTATAGGACAAAATTTGCCCAATTATATTTTGCTTTCATCTTATTCTCTCCTGGTTAAGTCACTGATTTGGCCCATCATAACATCATTAATGAAGATAGGTCACACTTTCATATCTGTATGTGCATATTTACTGTTTTACCTACACTATAAAAGTATCTGACAATGAGGGATTAGACAAAGCTGTACTGACAAAAGTGAGTGCAACTATGTCAGATTAATATTGAAGCACTGATGGAGTTGTTGACATAATTGTTTGATAATAAAAGTGACATGATATAGCGGGGTGCCAGCAGTCAAGAGTTATTATCATTATAATACATGATAAATCATATGAGAAATGAAGGAAGGGGCTACCAAATGTGTTACAGAATTTGGACATCTGTCACCATTTTCTCTTTCACAATCAAACCTGTCTTAAGCAGCCAGTCATGGAATGGACCAAAAGTGAACTTTTAAGACAGGTTAATTTGCTCTCAAAGCATAGAAATGGGAAATAGTAAATATGGTTGCTTATGACAATAAAGGTGGCCTCTTACACAGGTTTGACTATGTTTGTAATATGTTTTATTACAGAGCCCCAGATAGTTTTTTAAGCTGATGATTAATTACTCATCAAAATCAGAGTAGATGAGTATTCTTGAGTTTTTCAAAATTGTAATGAGTAATGCACAGTCAGAGTATGGCCGGGCTAGCAGGACCCTGGCTGGGTTTTAGTATCGCACACTAGGGTTTAACACTAACTCTTTTCAGTTGGTAGCCTGGCGGGACATCTAATGTCCCTGTCCAAAATTAGGTAGCACAATATGTTTTATACATCTATACAAAATAACAAAAACATAAGATTAGGTTACAGTTTTCACATACTTTATTAGATGTTATCTAAAAGCATTTTATATGCTTTGTTCTGTAAAGTCTGTTTTTCAGATAATGAATATTTTCGACATCATCATCCTCATCATCTGATGCCAATAACTGTCACTTGCCTTTGAAAATCAATTCTTCCTATTAATGCCTCTTTTGTGTCATATTTGACTAAAACTTAATCAAGATAAGTACAAAAAATAAAGTTTTAGCATACACACTGCACTACATGGAAGCCATTTAATTAATGAAGTGTGCAACATTAACTTTTTTATGATCATGGTGACAGGGCCATGAACTTTTCATGGCATCAGCTAAATTATCATTGCCCTAGTTATTTTTAATGAAAAATAGAAAAATTATTAATTTTAGCTGAGCTACATGTTTAGTGTTACTAAGCATAATACTTATTGGAAAACAAAACTATGTTGTTGTGTTTGTTTTCTAAGAAGTTTTTCTCTTCTGGTTCATAGCTAGACTAATTTTAGAGTAATGTTACCTCAAAATAAAAAAAAAAAAACAATTAAAACATTTTAATGGTAACCTAAGAAAAATGAATTAAATTCCTCAAATTATGTAATCATTGTTTTAGCATAATTTTTTTTTCCATAACCTTTTAAAAGAAATTTTTTTACCACACCGTGGGAACTGGTATTAAACTGGTATAAGAAAGTTGCGCATGTGCATCTCAATACCTTATAAATCAAAATAAAAAGTTTCTCAGTTTCCACATTTCATCTTAATATACCAACAACCTACAACCGGGTATATATCAGTGATATTGTTGCAGCATACACTTGTTTTCAAAGATGTTTTCAAATTACACAAAAAATTGTCTTAGCGTGACGGTCCATGAACTTGAGATTTATGATTTAACCCGACTAGTGAACATATGTAACATAAAAATATCCTCAATGTATATGTTGTCAAATAGGATTTTCAACCAGCGATATATATTTAACCTTAGAGGTGTCCAAAGGTGTCTATATTACAGGTGTCCAAAGGCGTCTATATGAAGTAAAGGGTTAAAACATAGACAACTCTGGGAATTACAGGTATCCCACCGGAACACTCCAAAGTTGGTGTCCTGTCAAAAAAATCAAGTATCTTAGCGACATTGTTTATTAATTACACAGACTGGGTTACATAACAATTGATTTTAGTGTAAAACTTGTTGCTAGTGCGTAATTGATACGCACGTCAAACAAGTTTTTAATGCGTCATATACGCAGATACGCATCTTATCTGGGGCTTGAGGTTTTTCTGAAGTATAATTAAGTTTGAAGAAAACGCTGTTGTGTTGTATACAGATCAAAGATATCATTATGAGTGAGATGGTTAAGCCTCTTCAGTCAGTTGGCAAGCATGCTATTAGTTTTTAAAGGCAGTGTGGCTGAAAAATAAAATAATGTTTGAAATGATTATTAAGTAAAAATAGTTATCATTTACAACAAAAATATTGAAGAATTATTCAATTTAGATCTGCCAAAACAAGACAAAAGTGACATTTTAGTCGGAGTGATAAACTTGTTACAGAATCACAATATTAAAAATAAGTACATTGTGTGTAATGTGCAGACTGTTTGATGACTCATCCCTAGGATTCATCCTGTCATCCGTAAATGATGGATCAAATCAAAGTTAAATTGAAGTCACATGACTCATTAAACACTTCCCATAATTCAATTTATTACATTGGCATGTTTTAATAAATATCTTCATGGCAATAGATACCCAAGGGCCAAATGAATATATATATATATTTTTTTTTTTGCTAATTCTAATGTTTTGAAAAAAAAGTGACATGCTGCCTTTAAATTGCACATACTACAATCATGTACTGTAGGTGTGAACATATTGCAATTAAAGTATTTGAGATGTCCTAAAGATCAAACTGAGGTACACCTCACACATAAACATCATTTTATTTTCGATTATGCCAGATCAAAGTGATATAAACAATGGATGACCTTTCTTCCTGTCCAATTAGTCTTAATGATTTAATAGCTGCAAGATTTACGCACACCTGTGCATTAGCACATCATCAATATGCCATGAAAAAGGAATATATGCTATCAAATAAAACATGCTTAGGCCGTTGTTAAGAAAATATATTGTTTACCGTGCTCCTACTTACTCACTCAAAATAGCAGCTACCCAAACTTTTCTATTGCTTTTCAAAGTGTTTTTTTTTTTCATGATTTCTGCCCATTTTTCTTTAAAATGACTGCAAATCAAAATGTGGCCAAAAAAAACAAAAATTAGCTACCTACATGAAAAATACTGGGTTGGCACAGCAAACAAATATTTTTTTAAGGATAGCCTTATCATGTTAAATTTGTTCTAGAAATACTTTATATCGGAAATCATCATTTAAATGTGACATATCTTTTCTTTGCATGATCCTTTGTGGAAAGGTAGTTTGAGATGTCTCAGAATCTTTTACTGTTCACCGCTGTGGGTCAGTGTATATAAATGGGTCAATGTAAATCTTTTTTTTCTCCTTCTATAAAACTGAATGCCATAAATAACACATTGGTAGAGACAGACGTTAAACCCAATCAACCAAATGAATGCTGTATTATTCAATCACACAGTGTTGTTAATTATTGCTGGAAAAAAATGGACAACTGCTGCTCAGTTAATTAAAAAAAAAAATTCAAAATCTTTGGATTGTTAAAAAGCCTGAAAGCTTACTAATTAATACCACTGAATCACTCATCTGCTTTTGAACTGACAGTTTATACCACTTTAAAGGTAGTGTATCAGTTTTAAACTGACTGGCCAAAGGTTAAAAGTCGGTGTAGTCCATCATCCGTTGTTAATGTCGTTGTCTAAGCGTCACTTTCTCTGAAACCACCAGGTCAGTTAAACCAAAACTTCACATGGATGTTTTTCATGTATGTGAGACTAACTATTTTCAAGATTATTTTTCCAATCACAATTTAAGATGGCCACCGTGACTGAAAATAGATTTTATTTTTTTTAAAAAAATCTTATTCTCATGATATACTGAACAGATTTTGAAATATTTTTAGCTCAACTTTCGTAGAATAGGGGGATATTGGATATGAATTGGAACTGAATAAAACTTCACATGTACAGTATTATGGAACACACAGAGACAAGAACCATAACTCTGGGTTGCATTTTTGGAGAATAATGGCACTTTTTCGACTTAATTTTTCAGGTTAAAGTTTTTTATCAGGTAAGATTTCTATAGAGTTTATCGGAAGAGTCTATCGCTATGTAGCATGCCTTCAATGTGTGATAAGCGACCCATAGCATTCTGTCGGTTCATCAAAAGATTGTGTTTGCGTCCGTAATTTCTTTGATATACCGCTAGCCAAAGCTGTGACGGTCAGACCGAATATTGTTTGCGTCATTAAAATATTTGATAAAATGTGCAGTGTTACTTTGTTTGTTTCATTTTTTAAAAAAATAACTTTAATTATATATACGAGCTGGTTTTGGTAATTGTACATAGTGGCTAGCTACAGCACAACGCATATCAAAAAAAAAAGTTGAATGAACCATTACATTGGTGATTATTTCACGCAGCTTCCAGTACTTGTGACACTCCCGGTTCGATCGAGCGTTTTTAATATAATGAAAATTATTCAGTAAAGCGGAAACATGATTTCAGTCATTAAAATGTACACATTGTGATAAAGTATGTTATAAATAATACACAAATAAACTTGAAATAGTTCCCTATTAATGAATAAACGGAGAAAATACATGGTGCAGCTGACATGGTGGGTGGGGTATCATATAGTGATTTTTTTTTAAAATAAGTGTGATTCTTACAGTAGTAAAAAACCTGGACTGTTTTGCATTTTGGAATTTTAGAAGGCCTGGTACATGATGTGCCTTAAGTTAGGTATTGGCATACCTATTGGGGTTATTTGTCAGCAATGGTTCATAAATGTATAAAGCAATTTTAAAGTTTGAAAGACATATGTAACAAATGACAAATGCTGAATTAAATAATATTAAGACAATACGAGCCATCCACTCACTTTGTTGTATTAAAAAAAAAACATAACTGTTGGTGAATTATTTTAAACAGTCAAGCAAAACTTACAGCTTAATTTTACCACCCCTGAGTGGACGGCATCGAAATAGTTGAGCTCACTGTCCCTCTGACAGCTCTTGTTATTCCATTTAGTGCTTACAGAAAATCAGTTAGCCTAATCACTCTTTCTTAGGATCCTGAAAGGTTAAACAATATTTGAGTACACCAATCTTGTCGGCATGTAACAGATAACTTTACCACTTAAATCAGCAGTGAGAGTGGAATGACAGTTAGATGCAATGTTATTTATCATTCATCCTGAAGACGGTGACTGGGCCGGGATTCGAACTCACGAACCCTGGTTTGTTAGTTAGGCGAGCTATCAACTGAGCTAGCGGGGTCCAGCCCCATATATTTTTCAAGACATAATTGAGCAATGTCAACATTGTGGAATTCATTTATTGTGTATTTTGATTTATATTTAATGTTATTTCAACTTTCTTTTCAGGAAACATTACATCCAAACTCTCCGACACCATTATCGACAGAGCGCTGCGATTCGTCACTATCCAACACGTCGATGGATCAATGTCGTATATGTCAATGTGACAGCTGTGAAATCCAGACTGACTCCCCCCTCGTGTCCCCTTGTGTGTGCTCGGGCAGCCTTAAATTCATACATCAAGCATGTTTGCAAAAATGGATCAAGAGTTCGGACAAGATGTCATGCGAACTTTGCCATTTTGAGTATCAGATGACCAAGAAAACTAAACCATTCCGAGAGGTAATTTTGGCATAATGTTTTTTTAATTCACCCCTTAATTGGCTGCATACCTCTAATACCGATACCCATATATTTTCACGCTCACAAAATGGCTATAAAATAGATAGTTGTAAACTCCTATGATAACAATATGTTTGATAAATAAAACAATATTTCAATATTTAAAACAAATTCATCAATTTCTTTGTTAGTACCGGTAAGTGCTAAAATGAACTCCCATTGATAAATCAACACAAGCCTCAATGAAATTCTATGAACAGCTAATCCTGTATTTAAATGTAGGCCAATGACAAATATTCTTTTGTTAAATATACAAATAAATATTCTTTACATACTTCTTGCTGCCGATGCATGACATAAAACCCAACCCATTATCTCATGACAGATGCATGATTATAAAACTCCACTCAGTTGCATTAACCTGGCACTGGGCAGACTAGATACATTACATAAAACACAACCCAGTTACATTATCTCATGACAGATGCATGATTATAAAACTCCACTCAGTTGCATTAACCTGGCACTAGGCTGACTAGATACATTACATAAAACCCAACCCAGTTACATTGTCTCATGACAGATGCATGATTATAAAACTCCACTCAGTTGCATTAACCTGGCACTGGGCCGACTAGATACATTACATAAAACCCAACCCAGTTACATTATCTCATGACAGATGCATGATTATAAAACTCCACTCAGTTGCATTAACCTGGCACTGGGCAGACTAGATACATTACATAAAACCCAACCCAGTTACATTATCTCGTGACAGATGCATGATTATAAAACTCCACTCAGTTGCATTAACCTGACACTGGGCGGACTAGATACATTACATAAAACACAACCCAGTTACATTATCTCATGACAGATGCATGATTATAAAACTCCACTCAGTTGCATTAACCTGGCACTGAGCCGACTAGATACATTACATAAAACACAACCCAGTTACATTGTCTCATGACAGATGCATGATTATAAAACTCCACTCAGTTGCATTAACCTGGCACTGGGCCGACTAGATACATTACATAAAACACAACCCAGTTACATTATCTCGTGACAGATGCATGATTATAAAACTCCACTCAGTTGCATTAACCTGGCACTGGGTCAACTAGATACATTACATAAAACACAACCTAGTTACATTATCTCATGACAGATGCATGATAATAAAACTCCACTCAGTTGCATTAACCTGGCACTGGGCCGACTAGATACATTACATAAAACCCAACCCAGTTATATTATCTCGTGACAGATGCATGATAATAAAACTCCACGGAGTTGCATTAACCTGGCACTGGGCCGACTAGATACATTACATAAAACCCAACCCAGTTATATTTTCTCATGACAGATGCATGATAATAAAACTCCACGGAGTTGCATTAACCTGGCACTGGGCCGACTAGATATATTACATAAAACCCAAGCCAGTTACATTATCTCATGACAGATGCATGATTATAAAACTCCACTCAGTTGCATTAACCTGGCACTGGGTCAACTAGATACATTACATAAAACACAACCTAGTTACATTATCTCATGACAGATGCATGATTATAAAACTCCACTCAGTTGCATTAACCTGGCACTGGGTCAACTAGATACATTACATAAAACACAACCTAGTTATATTATCTCATGACAGTTGCATGATTATAAAACTCCACTCAGTTGCATTAACCTGGCACTGGGTCAACTAGATACATTACATAAAACACAACCTAGTTATATTATCTCATGACAGATGCATGATTATAAAACTCCACTCAGTTGCATTAACCTGGCACTGGGTCAACTAGATACATTACATAAAACACAACCTAGTTATATTATCTCATGACAGATGCATGATTATAAAACTCCACTCAGTTGCATTAACCTGGCACTGGGTCAGCTAGATACATTACATAAACACAACCCAGTTATATTATCTCATGACAGATGCATGATATAAAACTCCACTCAGTTGCATTAATCTCGCACTGGGCTAACTAGATACATGACATAAAACCCAACCCAGTTACATTATCTCGTGACAGATGCATGATTATAAAACTCCACTCAGTTGCATTAACCTGGCACTGGGCAGACTAGATACATTACATAAAACACAACCCAGTTACATTATCTCATGACAGATGCATGATTATAAAACTCCACTCAGTTGCATTAACCTGGCACTGGGCCGACTAGATACATTACATAAAATACAACCCAGTTACATTATCTTTGACAGATGCATGATATAAAACTCCACTCAGTTGCATTAGCCTGGCACTGGGCAGACTAGATACATTACATAAAACACAACCCAGTTACATTATCTCATGACAGATGCATGATATAAAACTCCACTCAGTTGCATTAACCTGGCACTGGGCCGACTAGATACATTACATAAAACCCAACCCAGTTACATTATCTCATGACAGATGCATGATATAAAACTCCACTCAGTTGCATTAAACTGGCACTGGGCCGACTACATACATTACATAAAACCCAACCCAGTTACATTATCTTACGACAGGCTGATTAGATGCATGACATAAAACTCCACCCAATCACATTATTACAATGCCGGGCTGATCAGCTGCATGACCGAAAACCCCACTCAGTTGCATTATCTTGACATTCATTGAGAATAAAAGCCAGTCGTAAATTTCATATGATTAGGTTTCTCCATGATTTCATCAATGTCTTATATTTATATTCCAGTGGGAGCGCTTGGATATGACGTCGGCAGAACGTCGTAAAGTGATGTGTAGTGTGACATTCCATGTGATAGCTATAACATGTGTTGTTTGGTCCCTGTACGTACTGATAGATCGGACAACGGAGGAAGTAGAGGCGGGCTCCCTGCTCTGGCCCTTCTGGACAAAACTTATTGTGGTGGCAATAGGCTTCACAGGTGGTGTCGTGTTTATGTATGTGCAGTGTAAAATGTATCTGACACTGTGTAAGAAATGGCGCATGTACAACAAAGTGATCCTAATCAGCTCAATATCCGATGCTCAGCGAGAGAAGGCAAATCAGGAAGGATTATTAAAGATTAAAGAAAAACAGAAGCAATTGGAAGAAGGTCATGTGACAAATCTCGACGTTTTTAATATTGTGAATGAGACAGAAAGTGTATGAATATTTTTTTTTGTCGATTTTCTACATATTTCTCATTATATAAACACAAATCCAGAAAAATTATGATCTTACTATAAATGTATGTATTTATAAAATATTTTTTCAAGGTCAAAGAATGCTTTAATTATAGCTGTTGATTGGTGTGTCTGTTTCAGGCAAAGGACTTTTACTTTTATAAATACAATTTCCATGGCATATTTATAAATTAGACATCAGAAGATCAATTATTGTTTTTATTAATAATTAAAATGCTTTTCTTTTGAAAACCAGTCAAGTAAACCAAATTTTAACAAAAAAAATGGATTTTAAAATGAGAAAATGAGCGCAAGTTTATAGTGTTGCCAAACAACACTTGTGCAGTTATTTTGCAATAACTTATGATAGGCATAAACTGTTGGGATTCAACTTTCAGGATTTCTTAATGTCGGCATTTGACACATTCTTATTAAATCAAGTTATGACATAAATTTCTAAAAAAATATATATTATAATTTAATTGAATATGTATCAACTGAATGTGAAAATTTAAGTATTTTTTTGCCACTAAAAAATGTTTTCAACTGATGCATACCACAGTGGCACTTATTTATTTTTTTCCTCCAAAAAATGTGTGCACAAATTAAAAGAAACCTTTGTTCTGAAACAATGCCCACAAACAATAGTGTATAAGAATTATGTTTTCTACCTGGAATACGATGACTATGATAAATGTGATTGTACCTTTAGAGGTAAATGTTTGTAAATGGTTTTCCATGCCGCTGGATGTAATGGATGCAGTGGATTCTGCTATCATGCACTTGTATTTAGTTTACTTCACAATTGTACACAAATTCTAAATCCAACCTGTAATCATTATTATTAAGCACATCTGAATAATTTATTAATGCTGGTATTGGAGTCGGTGTACTGCGTTCACCTGTCGTCTGTATTTATTTGATCGCAGTCTGTCATGGTAGCAACAATGTTTGTACTTTGTATGCAAATTGTTAATTTATTTCTAGGTTTTAACTCTTTTGTCTTGTAATACATAATTCCGTTTTGGGGGGGGGAGGGGGGGGGGGGGGGGGGGCGAAAAAAGAAGAATTATCACATTACTGTATCTTGTTACTGTCACAGAAAATTGATTGAATTTTAATGCCATTGAGGACAATCAGACGATCATTCAATCTAAGCACTCTTTTCTGAGATCCTAGAATGTTAACCAGTACTTGAGCATTCCCATCTCCGCATATAACTGATAACTTTATTACTTGAATCGGCTTTGAGAGATGAATGATAGTGAGACGCAATGTTGTATATATATATATATATATCATTCATTACGAAGACTATGGCCAGGTGTGGATTCGAACTCACGACCGCAGAATTGATAGTCATACGCTCCACTGACTGAACTTATCAAGCCCGTGTCATAGAAGAGAGTATTTTGTAAGTAACACTTTTTGTATTAAGAAGTGTCAGTAACAAGCAGTTGAATGATGTTTGTCTTTGCAATCCAAGCAGTGAGTCAAAAAGTTTATGTCACAAAAGTGAATATATTTTGTATTAAGATAAAAAAAAAAAGGTTATCAGGAAAAAATGTAATAAATGTCTTATTAAATAAATTATTTTTAAACTGGTGAAAAAACATATCATTATCATTAATCAGATGTTTTAGCATGTCAAATCTACCAAAATGTGAAAAAAATCACAATTTAATTCAGAGTGGTAAACTTGAAATGAAATTCCTATTCTATAAGTAGACAGCACTTAAATATTGCTAGACGACCTTGCATCATCATTCAGACTCTTTCTAAGATGAAACAATTTTTACTATGTGTTTAACGAATCAAATTGAAATCAAAATGAAATTGTGTGACTCATTCAATACGTCACAAAATATGTTGCAAGTTTAGCGGGGGATCTATTTTAGTCTAACCTAGGAGCGTAGCCCAAGTTAGGAAATCCCTTTTCAATATATTATTTTGGCATGTTAAGTAGGTATCCAGTTGACAACAAGGTGTCAGTGACTATATATAGGAATGATTTATTGGAGAAAAAGTTTATAGCCAATTTTAAAATTTTGGAAAATCGTGATAAATTCCCTTTAAGAAATGTTTTTTATTTATTGAAAGTTCATGAGATATGAACTTGCATGAAAAATATGCAAAGTATATCATCCAGAAAGGATTTATGTAAATTCGTTGTATCTCGTTGACATGTTAGTTCATATCTCATGAATATTCAACAAATAAAATAAGTTTCTTATATTTGTATTATTAATACTTTCAATTAACACCACCATGTTTCAGATTTGTTCAAATGAAGGAGATAGGTTCCGTTGGGGCTCAGTAAAGGGACTTTGGTGTTTTACATAGGAATACTATTCTTTTTTTCTCATCTATTTTAGGACTTGTTTTAATCACATTCAGATTTGCAATATGGTTTAAAGCTGGATCCTGTAAAGGGAGTTTAATATCCAATAAAATTGTGAATTTTCTAAAATCTTCTGTTGAGAGCTGATGAATCAAATTTCTTCATATTTGGTATTGTTTGTATTTGTTAACAGAACAAATACAAACAAAACAGGTAAAGTGCCTAAATCAAACACTTAAAATGAGCCAGGTAGGAGGTCCGACGTGTAATCCACTGGTTCTCAATCTGTCACCACACTTCCGCAAATCAACAATTGAATTGTCAGAATGGACCTAAAATCTCGATAACTAGTGAACTTCAGAATTTCATGACGTTCTTAAGTTAACATGAAATTGAATTACCTCTATGGCATGAAATCAGATTATAATTTGTTTTGAAGTACTTCCTCAATTACAGACAACAACTACAGATGCATTCCTTCTGCGCACAATAAATAAAGCTGTAACTTTCAGGATTTTTTTTGGTATATTAAATGTTGAAGTACCGATAATTTTCAATAAATGTTCACATTGAAGTAATGTGGAGATATGAAACATGGCGCTGTTTCCATCTGGAGGCGCATTATTGATTAGATATTCCACTTTTGTCCTCGGCCTTGTAATTAAGGATAAAGTAGTTGCCTTGATGAACTGTTAAATTCTTGGATACCATCAAGTAGATTATAAGTCAATCAGCCAACTGTATAACTGATTGATGGTTAAATGAGATAAAAAAAAAAAGATTTTAATTAATTGTTTTCATGAACAACTAACTTGATGAAATACATCATAAAGACAGAGTAAATTGTGGTCACAAAAGTTATTTTATTTTTTGTTAGTTCACTGGAGTTAAAGGAATTAGGTCTTATCTAAGGATTGAGTGAATAGTCTAATGTGCCCCATGATTGATTATAAACTAAATAATGTCTTTTGATCTTTCAAGTGTTGTTGTTTTCTTAAAGTGATAGACAGTTTATTTGTGAAGAATTTATATCTGTCATTACTCCTAACACATCCTGGCAACAAATTTGACTGAATTATTTTTTCTTTGTGAGTGATAAATGAGTTTGGATAGTTCCATTTCTGTTATCAATATTAGTTCAGTTAAAGCATATTTTATTTCAATACTATACATGGAATGGAGTTTGGCCACAAGTTATACCAACATTAGATTCATCCCTCCCCCTATAAATAACACAATCATTGGATAAAACTATGGATACATACTCTACTATTGCTCCACATCTCCACATATATTACAAACTCCCCCCCCCCCCCCCCCCAAAAAAAAAAATATATATTATGAAAGAGAGAAAGAAAATAATCTGTTAAGTAGTTTAATTTGTTAATTTTTCATCACTGAAGGTAAAATCTACAAAAACAATGACACAGTAAAATGCATGTATCAAATATGTTTATCCCCTCTTTAGTCCCGTCTGTGTAACAGACCTCTCTGTCTATAAATTAGTGTAAATTACATCAATTACATTAATTTATGTTATGATGATAGTTTTAATGAACTATACCTCATTATGAAACTGAATCTGCTGTTTTATGCATATATTAATTATTAAGTATCCGTACTGAATAAAACTGTTTCTGTTAATTGGAATATAATTATGTATGTGACATTTATACAGGGTTTATGATTATGCCATCAGAAACTTTTGCATTCCAATTTAGGGATGTTCTTGATGGAGTAAAGAAGACAGGCAATAGCCATTGTGATATTAAATATATATTAACGCTTTACTTCATATAGACGCCTTTGGACACCTCTAATATAGACGCCTTTGGACACCTAATATAGAAGCTTTTGAATTATTGGGTGAATTATGTTTATATTAACTGACAGAGTGGAAAAGAGTGCAGGAAGTGTTCAGATTGCTCGTTACAAGCAATCTGAACTCTTCCTGCACTGTTTTTAAAGGCCTTCTCTGATTGGTACGGGAAAATGCGTATCTATGTAGTAAAGGGTTAATAGTGAAAAGACAAACAGAGACAGGACTTCATATATATAACAGTTGAATTACAGTTACAATTTTTAAGGGATTGTCAGTGGTTTTGGCTCACTGTTCAATATGACATTTAGAGTATCACCCAGGTAACAAAATTGTGATTCAGTTATATTCACCCTTTTGAAGCTTAATGTTTTGATTTGATCATTTTAGACCATGGGACATGGGCCATGAGTTGTGTTGTTTTTGTTGTTGTAATACTGGTACACATTTAGTAATTGCCACATATCTGTACCAATCTTTCACAATACAAAATGTAACTTTATTGCCACAGATCTGTACCAGTCTTCCACAATACAAAATGTAGGTTTATCTCCACAGATCTGTACCAATCTTCCACTATAAGTTTATTGCCGCAGATTTTTCCACAATACAAAATGTAGGTGTATTGCCACAGATCTTTACTAATCTTCCACAAAACATAATGTAGGTTTATTGCCACAGATCTTTACCAATATTCCACAATACAAAATGTAGGTTTATTGCCACAGATCTTTCCACAATACATAATGTAGGTTTATTGCCACAGATCTTTACCAATCCTCCACAAACCAAATTTATTTCTGAGAGAAACACTAAAATGTATCTATGTTTTTTATTTGAATTAGCTACGATTTCTTACAAGAATTGATTTATAAATGGTCAATACCAGTATTTCCTCCTGTGGCGAGCATATTACTAGCAATCCTTGATTAGTGAGTTTGAATCCCTATCTGGCCACAGTGTGATGACTGATTTATGACATTACTTCTCATTGTAACGTCTCTCCTCGCTAATTCAAGTGGGAACATTATCCGTTACTTGCTGAGTTGGTTGACTGAAGTACTGGTTAAAATCTTCCAGGATCCAAGGAAGGAGAAGTTAGGTTAACTAATCGTCTTTAAGGTTAGGTTAACTGATTCGTCTATATGGCATAGCGATGACTCTAAATATTCAAACAAACAAACAAATGGCCCCTCTCAGGACCTTGACTCCTTTGATTTAATTATTTTTAGTTGATAAAGTTATGTCACTTTAGATACTATTATGCTGTATAGCGTTTAGAAACTGTCACATTCACACAGCTGTATTGTATGCTCCACATTTCATATTTCTTTAATCAAAATTTGTTCATATAAACATTTTTTTACTTAGATAAGATTGCACATCAAAACATCATCAGCTTTAGACAAATATAAAAACTCAGCTTGATTTTATATTTCATAAAAAAGGATGTGAATGCTATGTCAGATAAATGATTTCAGATATTTTAATCTCAGATAAGTTAAATCACTGATAAATCCTAATTTAGATTTGGTACATCTCAGATAAAATCCATCTGAGATAAATCCTATTTTAGATCTGGTACATCTCGGATACATTTCAGATAAGTTACTTTTCAAATAAGTTCCATTTCAATTAAGTTGCATCTCAGATACATTTCAGATACGGTAAATCTTATTTAAGTCCTATCTTAGGTGTTATATCTTGTATAGGTTATATCTCAGATAAGTTGCATCTTAGTTTAATTACATCTCAAATATTTCTTATTTCAAATGATTTTATCTAAGATAGGTCATATCAGATTACGCCATTTAATTTTAGCTCTATTGGCCAATGACCACAAATGCTAGTGCAATGGTGTATTGTCTGTCGTCATCCATTTGTAACATTTTCTCTGAAACCACTTGGCCAGTTATACTTTACATGGGTGTTTTCATGTATGTGAGAGTATACACATATTTTTTTTTTTCAGTCTAAAATTCAAGATGGCTGCCATTACTAAAAATAGCTAAAAAAACTTTTTTAAAAAATTCTTCTCATTAATTGCCAAACAGTTCTATCAGATTTGTACAATGATCTACCTGGAATTAAATAGTACCTCACCATTAGGGGTGAATTAGGATGTATGTGATTAATAAGGTTGTCTGTTTTAATATGAAACTGATTTTGCCTAAATTTTCACAGAAATATTTTAGAGTCAAGGAATTTGTTTAAATTAGTGATCTAATGGACTGTCTTAGGTAGATCATAGCAAATCTTTAGGAGTAGGGTATTGAAGTTTTGACAAAAACAAGGGGCTTGAATGTATAGGGGCCCCTGTAAGGAAACTATATTTTTATATAAGAATGTTATGGGAAACTGAACATTTCTATTTAAAATAATTCCTTGTAGTAAATAACCTTTTGTCTGTGGAGTGGAGCTAGGGTGATTTTTCATACGGGATCAAAACAGCCCTGTAAAAGGGTTCTATTTTGAAATTTCAAAAATTTCTATGGCTACTACGAACCAGTAGAGCATCCTCAGGCATTTGGCCTCTTGTTAAGTTATTAATGAGAAATTATTTATGAAAGAAATTACTAAAGATGAGTTATTTATTAGATGTGTTATCATTTTGATTTCCCATAGTTTTTTGCAAGTGGGACCCACTTCCATATTCAAGATATAGATATAGATTATAGATTTATACGTCACTTTATATGGTTACATTTAAGTGTTTTTGTGATGTGACTGTTAGAAGCTACTGTCAATGAAACAATATGCTAGATTGTCTAAGACTTACCTTTATACTGGTACTAAATATAGGCAACTTGCAGATGATGTACCTAACACATGTGCTTGAGATAATAGGGTTGGTGTAGGTAATTCTGACAATCTTTGGGAATTTCTGGTATCCGTGGAGGTTTATTATTTTTCTCATATAGTGCGCATTTTCTTGTACTAGTTCACATTCTGGTTTTACTTAACCGTAATCTGATCTGATGCCACACTGGCTTATCTAGGAGGGAATACTTTAGTTAGATCAGTGTTTATGGGGGTGTTGAATATTGATGTAAACAACATTTTGCAACTAGTGACAGGTAAGGTAGCTTCTCACAGTTGTCATAAAATACAGCAGCAAACAAGTTTCCATACTTTCAGGTGCATTTATTGTTTTTATGACACAAGGGAAACTACTCTTCATAATTACCAAGTGTAGTTGTTGTTTTTATGACAAAAAAGATATACTCTTCATGTCGTATTTGCAACATGGTCTGGGGTTTGCAATTAATGTTATTGGTCATTTTTGGCAAAAAATTGTTTATCAAACTATCTTGTTCATGGTTTGATCTTGTGCATAAATGCTGTTTGTGGTCAGTGTGGTGAAATGCACAAGTTCATTTGGGTCTTGAGTGGTAGTGAAAGTTTTCTCACCAATTTGCAACCTTTCTTTAAGTGTTACTAAAAGCTTCTCACCAATTTACAACCTGTCTGCAAGTGGTAATGACCAATTTGCCACCTTGCAGCATTGTTAATGAATGGAAATGAAAGCTTTCTCACCAATTTGCCATCTTGCTGCAATGTTTATAAGTGGTGGTGAAAGCTTTCTCACCAATTTGCCACCTTGCTGCATTGTTAATGAGTTGTGGTGAAAACTTTCTCACCAATTTGCCACTTTGCTGCATTGTTAACAAGTGATGGTGAAAACTTTCTAACCAATTTGCCACCTTGCTGCATTGTTAAGGAGTGGCGGTGAAAGCTTTTTCACCAATTTGCCACCTTGCTGCATTGTTAATGCGTGGTGGCGAAAGCTTTTCCAAATCTACTTGTATGTTCCCCAAGATGACACCTCACTTTTCTGATTTAAATCAAGAACATGTATAGCACATACCTTACTGGATCCTTCTTCCTTAATGATACTTTCAGTTCATATCAGTTCATTGTTCAACCATGCATGGATTCCAGGTTAAAGGCCGTGTTTATAATTTTTTATACAATATAAACATTGATCTTGACAATTCCATGCAGTGAAGGTTTTCATACTGTAAACATTAAAGATGAGTGCACAATTCTTCTTGTATAATGGCAGTCTTTAAGGATCATTCAAGCATGTTACATTATTAACATTTTTAGCAATATAGTTTTTATGATCTTTAGTCAGGCGGGATTAAGGTAAAGTTTAATCAGAAAATATTGGAAGTCTCATAAATAACTATTAATTAGATAATATATAATATGAATAATATACTATGTACTCGACTTATGACTGCTTAGAATACATTCTGTGTTTAAACCTGTTGGTTCCTACTGGAGTAATATGTAAGGTCCGTCGTGGCTGAGTGGTCTAAGGCACCATCTCAAGATCACTTACCTCTTATCGCTAAGGTTGTAAGTTAGTGTTCCACTCTCTCAGCCATAAACTAGTCTGGTAGTCAATATAACCTTTGGCTGGATCGAGCGACAGACTCGTTTTCATTACTTGAGTTAAACCAATCTCAAAACTTAAAATTGGTACCGAGTGCAAAAAATTAATTTAAATATAACGTGTATTTATTTTGTATATTGTATTAGAATACTTATTGTACATTATACCCAAGCACATGGCCATAGCTTGTGCATAGTTACTTATGCATCTCCAGGAAATTGTCACATCAAAAATAGTACAACTTTAGTATATGACTGTGTATAGTCTGATATTTCATCATGTATTCATTTGTCAGTACTAGTTTGTCAGTACTCCTGTCCACAGGGTGCCAGATAGCCTTGTAGTTTATACACTTACCGTTACTATTTTCTCAGTGTTCCTGTCCACAGGGTGCCAGATAGCCTTGTAGTTAATACACTTGCCATTACTATTTTCTCAGTGTTCCTGTTCAAAGGGTCTAGATAGCAGGTGTAGTTTATACACTTGCCATTACTATTTTCTCAGTGTTCCTGTTCACAGGTTGCCAGATAACAGGTGTAGTTTATACACTTGCCATTACTATTTTCTCAGTGTTCCTGTTCACAGGGTGCCAGATAGCAGGTGTAGTTTATACACTTGCCATTACTATTTTCTCAGTGTTCCTGTTCACAGAGTGCCAGATTACAGGTGTAGTTTATACACTTGACATTACTATTTTCTCAGTGTTCCTGTTCACAGGGTGCCAGATAACATATGTATTGACTGATGTGTTTCAAGTTTATACCCTTTGTCACCGGACCCAGTTAGCTCAATCGTTAGCTGGTCTGACTGTCAATCCAGGGGTCGCGAGTTCGAATCATCTCCTGGCCATAATGGTTGATATATGACATTGTGTCTCATTATCATTCGCCTTATACCGCTGATTCAGTTGGGAAAGTTATCATTTATTTTTCGGAGATAGGGTTTGTTCGAGTACTGGTTAACTTTCCAAGATCCCAGGAAACAT